>OY735208.1:30301387-30481387 GCA_963457665.1 Thysanoteuthis rhombus
CCACGAACAAATATATGTATATATTACGCATGATAAGTACTCAACACACCATTTTATTTTACTAAGTTGATATTTTTGTAACTTATAGAGCTACAACGCTCAGATGAAAAAAAAAGGAATCGTGAACACTCTACGAGTCATAATACAGAGCTTATAAGATTAAAAAACTGGACCTTGTGGATTGTGTGTATAATCGATACTTGATTAATGGACAATCTTGATAGAATGAAACCAATATACTTAGTAATTTGCTATAATTTATATTTTCTACTGATGAAGTTATTACACGGCAATACTTAAGAATACAAAAGGCAATCAAATACGTTTCAATAATTGTATTAACTAGGGCAGTTCCTGTTCAAAACGTGCATGATTGGAAGGGTTCGGAGCATAATTGTCATGTGAAATAATTTTCTGTCCGTCGTATGAAACTACTGCTACGAAGCATTTCGGACGCATCTCTTCGGTGTTGTGAATTTAGATATTTTGTATTTAAAATTAAATATTCCTAAAGGGCAAAATATAATTCATTGAAACTGAAAAAAAAACAGCCGTAATCTTTATTTTGTTCATATATTTTTTAAAAGATTTATCGAGAACCACTGACACAAACAACCTCGAACTCGACACTGCCCTGTGCGCTGACTAATATGTCTGGCAAATGTCAACTTTGGCCAGCTGTCGAGTAATCGCAGTGAATACACAGAGACACAGAGGCAGATTCTCTCAATTGTATTTAGATATGTATATTCATGTAGGTCTCCTTTTGTCTCTGGATATGTGCGTGACGGTTTTGTGAAGGCATGACCTATATACGTGTGTTGGTGGAAATGTGCGTGTTTTTTTTCTGTTTCTTCTACCTACGTTACTAGAACTTGGCTACGTGCATAGTTTTCTAGACATTAATCTTGGACACCACTATAACTTGCGTAGGAGGAGATTGTCTGATCTTTAGTCTAACGAATGGTCAATTTCTGGGTGGTCGGAATCCTAAAGTATGAATCATTTTAACCATTGTTTTTAATATCCGCTCTTCCTTTATTACTGACTATGATCAAATTCTCAGACTCTTGAGTTACCACACACACACACACACACACACACACACACACACATATATATATATATATATATATATATATATATATATATATATATATATATATATATATATATATATATAATGAAATAAGTAATTGAAGTATACTGCATAATTTCAAGCAAATAAATCAAAGTTGGTTTCATTTCCGTTATAAATATTTCTCATTGATTTGTCCGGAGCGTTTTACGTCTTTTTAGTCGTTCTTTTTCTTACATATTTCTTACGTTCAATAAATTACTTTGATTATTGTTTTCTTCAATCCAGCACAAACAACAACAAGAAATCTATATCATAATTATCCGATTTCTGATGGTTGATGGGTTTGTGCTGTAACACTGCAAAAACAACACATCACTGCAGGACTTTTCTTTGCTTATGTAAATGTGGTAAAAGAAAAAAAAAGCTATTTCCAGACCAAACTGAACTTTAGTAATCATAGTGTTGGGTATGTCTCGGTGTACACCTCGATAAAAAGGATGTAATTACTATATTCTATATCACAATGATTACAATTTCTGTTCGTGGGTAGGTTTGTTATCGTAACACAACAAAACGGCTCATCGTAGCGGAAATTTTTTTAGCACTATACCGTTAAAATGTTCTAGCTTGAAGAATAAAGCAATAGTGTGGTATCAGCGTTTACGCTCAAACCGATAAAATGATCTAATTTCTGTATGTTTGTGTGTTTATCATAAATTCTGAAAAGAAAATTATATCAATATTGAAAAAGGAAAATAATTGAAAAGATTACTAATAGCTACACAAAATGATGATACTTGTGCTATAATGATATCTCTTTTTTTTCCACAAAAGGATATCCTTTTCTTACATACGTTTATATTGTGAATTTTTTAAAAATGTAGGTATTATTTTTTTCACGGGTATTAATATTTTATGCAAAAATCATCTATCATTTAATTCATTTTCTTTTTCATTTCCCCGTGAGCATTTTCATCCTCCATTATAAAAACTTTATTCTAAATCGTAATGTGTGTCAAAGAATCGTTTAACATGTTTCTCATCGTAAAAACGTTATCTTCGAAATTCAAAACAATCTATAACCTCTTGTTTTTATGCGAATAATTCTGTTGTATATTTAGTATGAATATCCTTGTTACCACAAAGTAACCTTTCGTGTAATCCTTCTCCCGTTCGGTAGTTGATATTGTACACCTTGCTTTAGAATTATATTTACTTCTAGAAATAAAGGAAATTTCTTTATTTTTTTCTCGGTTAGTTATCCGAAGTAATGACTCGAACTTAGAGAAATATCCGTACTTCGCAAAAGTGAATCCCCATAGCCGGTGTGTATACTAGAACTGATTATTAAAAAAAAAAGACGTTCTATCTAAAATTATCTGAAAAAACACTAGCACAAGATTCAGGCATTGTTCGTCCAAAAATGACAAGAAAGACCAAAACAAAAGAAATTATTTTTTTTCAGATGTGCTTAGTGGTGTTTTCATGCAACATTCTCAGATTGTAACCCCAAAAATGTGACTAAGAGCACCCAGAGATATACAAATATACATAGACATCCAAATAGAAACAGACACTCAAAGAGGGAAGAATCCGTAGCCTGTTTGGCTACTAGTCCGGGCAATCAATGGGGTTGCAATGATTCGATAAAGGAATGTAATGAAATTACTGGAGGAGCAACTTCCAGAAAAAAAAATTCTATTTTACGTAAGTTGTATTTTATCTAAAAAAAAAAAAAAAGTACAAACGTTCCGATTTATAAAATCCCAATCTTTACCTGTACCCGCACTGATGTTTTCAAGTTCAGCGTCTCGCTTTTGTGCTCAGATCTGATATTTGCTACTAGAGTTGCAAACATTAAACTCCTCTAGCCCAATGATTTTCAATCAGGTGGCACTTGGCTTTCAGGTGGATGTTTATCAACGAGAAGAATTATAGCCAGGGAAAGAACCGGTGAGTTATTTCAGACGGGGGGAAACATATAATGGAAAATATAATGTCGAAAAAAATTACTCGAAGAAAGTCCCAAATGACGGACAAATTGAGGAAACCTTGGATTGCAAGGGAAGGAATATGACCTTAGACTCAAAGATTCTCTGCTCTAACCTGTTAGTTCCTGAAGAAGGGTTCAAGCCTTTGATAGTGTTCATACTTCACAAGCTCATTATGATTAAAAGAATATACAATATAAGGTATATAAAAAGGATGGTTAGGTTGTATTACTTCTTTCGTCATTGTGTTAGATTTGGACCCCAGCAGTAGTGGGTCTACGAATAGGAACAGCCGTTTTGTGTTTACATTACTTTCAATAAGTGATACAAGCAATTAATACATTTTTGAAGCCTCAGTTTGTTGGTTGACAATCTTTCCGTTAATATCTATGATCGTGAGGTAGGAACCAGGGCAAAAATAATTTTTAAATCAAGAGGGTCATTGCACTAGGATGATGCCACTCTTACAACCTACCAGTTCGTTTTTTTGGGAAGTACGATAAGACACAAAGCGGCTAAGAGCTTCTTCTGGGGTCTGGTGCCAGCATATCAATAGTAGGCCCTCTGACTGTTGCAAGTTAGGTAGTGAACGTTCTGCAGAGCGAATGTGTTGTTCCATACCATGTTTCACCAGGATAACGACGTGCACGTACCTTGCCGTCCAACTTTTTCAGGAGAAGTTGAAACTCACCGGACTAGGCAACCTTCCACTGATACAAGGTCCAGTTCAAATGCTCGCGTGTTCATTGAAGACACTCTCGGGGATGGAAATCGGTTAGCATGATGAGCCACAACATTATGTATATATATATATATATATATATATATATATATATATACATCGTGTGTGTATATATATATATTTTTTCTTTTTTCCTCTGCATAATCAAGTATAATCAATCAATTTCTAAAAAAAACTGAATCCAGAGGGTTTGAAATTTGAGATTTTATTCATAACTTATATGTTACAATATGCGATGACTCTACGAGAAAACTTTGAATTTCTTTTAGAATTTTGTTTTATTGTTGAACGGAAATGTCAACGGAATGATTGATAGACCAAAAACAAACCTTGACAGAACAGTGACATTTTCCACAATTATGGTTATTCGTCAGACATAACCTGAATATGTGAGGCCTTGCTTGATTCGCGATTCAGGTTACAATATATATACATATAGTACTTCTCATAAGTATTTGAGAAAACAGCCATTTTACCTCTAATTGTTCGGTTTCGAAAGTTTAAAAACAAGAACATTACACAAAAAGTACCGAATATTAACATAAAAAAGCATGTATTCAGTCATAGTCTGTGGTTCTGAATGCTAAATATATGAAAAACATTTTCTTGATAGAATTGATTTCAAAGAGATTTAAAAAGTACACTCAATTGGCTATACGGTAGACTTTCCAAACTGGTGAGTCAATTTGATCCGCCCCAGCTCAAAATCTAAAATGGTCCTAGCAATATCAGAAGATTAAAATAAATTTCATGCTTGTTTAAATACTTGGGAGTAATACTGTTCGATCAATTATAATCTATGTATAAAAGCTTTTTCATTTACCAAATTATTTTTATTAAAAAAATTTCAATAATTTTAACATTCAAAATAACGAAGCGTGCCTTGTTATGTTGATTGAAAAAATTGTTTTTTCTTGTGTAATATTCAATTAAAGGTAGAATGTCTGTTTTTCAAATGCTTATGACAGATACTATGTGTGTGTATATATATATATATATATATATATATATATATATATATATATATATATATATATATATATATATATAATTAGGAAATATTTTTGAGCCAACACGATGAATACGCCGATTGACCTAAAGAGCGTATATAGATAAACACGTGAAGAAATTGCCTGCTGCTGAAATCAAAACTGCATCTACCAGGAGGACATCTCCACGTGATGTCTCCTGGTGGTCATAGATTCGATTCCTGAAGCAGCCCATTTCGTTAAATGTTCATCTATTTACGCTATCTAGACCGGTCAGCATGTTCATCCTGTAAAAACGGGTTATCCGTTCAAAATAAGATCTTAACGTATTTATAATCATTATTTCGGATCGAATATTCATCACTCTCAACTAACACACACACACACACACACATGTATATATATATATATATATATATATATATATATATATGTATATATATATATATATATATATATATATATATATATGTATACATATATATATATATATATATATATATATATATATATATATATATATATATATATATATATATATATATATATATATATATTGAGGGGAGACACCGTTCTTGATACTAAGCATAATCTAATACTGCAAATATACTTAATCTAACAATATTATGTATGTAATTCACAAATAAATCCTAACGTAGTAACCCTATCTACTCAGCAATATGAAAAGATATAATTACATCTTATCTGAAACTGTATCGTCCACACAGTGTTTATGGAATGGATGTGTTTGCTACAGAGATATTACCTTCTCAACATCAGACTATAAAGCATTGAGAAGTTCAGCTTTTTCCCTTGCAGACGGGAAAAAACGATGATCACCGATCTTTACCCCTGTCTGTTCTGACTGACATGTCGCGCACATCCTGTCAAGGGCTGCCAATGAAAATATATGCAACCTCTTTGGCTCGTTAAAAAATGGGCCTGACTCAGAAGTAAAAACCCATTATGAAAATATCAACTTGAAATCGAAATAAAACTGTATTTCACTTACCTTTATATGTACATCATCGTATTTATTCGTTCTTTACTTCAATTCCTCTTAAAAGAGTAAACGATTTGTCATTACTGACACAAAGGTTTTGACGAATTTGATCTTTTCTCAGTGAGTTGGTGATCTACTGCCAAAATCTTTGTTAACTGCGTAGTTATGGCTACTGCTAGAACATTACATGAGATTCAGACATGTTTAATTGATAAATGGCTTACTCGAAGATATATCATTTTAAACAGTTTTATATGAATGTTGGAGTTATTTTCAAGATTATATATTCATTAGGGTCTGAAAAAAATTTATATCATCACGCTTTTCAAAATATAGACCCATAAATCGAGATACAGACAAGCATTCGGACTTTTGACACGGACCAAAACCATATTCTCGTGTATAACGTTTTCGTTAAGTGTTCATGACTTGGGTTTTGTCATCTCCATAAGAAAAAAGAGCAAACAGACGCTCCCCTTATTCTGATTTCTCCCTATGGCTCTCACCCATCAGCTTTTTCCTCATCACCCTGTTGGATCTTTCCGGGACGTGGGGGAGGGTAAATACTATTCTCTATGGGAATGACTGATATTCTATATATATTGGGGTAACATAACGGAAATTGGAATTGTCACACCACTAAACAATGATACCGTTTGGAAAGGTATGATCTCACATACTGGCATTCCGTCTTATTGCCAGGCATCTTGATAAAATATGTCTCGTTGCTGACATGCCACTATGTTTGACAGACAAGACATAGGATGATTAAGCACTTGGCAAAACTACTCTCCCACATCTGCTTTAACGCTTAGTCCATCATATCAGCTGTTACATCCATTGTCAACCAGGACAGAAGACAGTCACATGTATAGAATTTTGCGAGATAGAGCGATATAACAAAATAAAGATACAGACATCTGCTCTTCCACGTTGTCTTGACGAAAATACGAGTTATTTTCCTTGGACCATTTTTCATTCCTCCTCCTCAGATACAAATATTGTGCTTGATTTTATTTCAGGGTGCATATTAGAGGCTGTAAGTTCTTAGAAAATACAGAACTTACCTGAATACTTTTCATGCAGAAAAATGCCTTTGTTTTTCGACTATCGAAGTCGGATCTCCAGATAGCATGAACAATGTGTTGCTTAAGCGCCTCTTTACATGAAAATAACAGACTGCAGTAAGCAGATATGTATATAATTCTCTCATCATCCACTTCAGGGGCGGGTACAACTTCATGTTTTTGTTGGACCTTCGGTTGATTTACGCGATTTCTTTAGTGAGTGGTGGGTCTCTTGATAACGGTAAGACCAATGCAAACAAGATAAGATTTTTTTTTTTTTGATTGATTTCTTGTTTAGCATAGGTTCGGTGGGTAATTGAAAATCGACTCATTCATATAAAGATATCACCCACTTCACGAACCCCAACATTTTCGCTTTTTCGAAAAACGAAAATAGCATTCAGTGTTAGCTTTGCAGCAAGCCGTTATAGAGGCAGCATTAACTCTCTCCTTCTCTTTTCTTTCGAGTCTCCTGTACCTCTCTCAAATATATGACGGCTCATCTTAAAACACCATCATCACCATTGTTTGTGTCAGGGACTGCATATTTTAAAAAATGATATAATGGTCTTTGCTTCATTCCAGTTTTGTTTAGTTTTTTTTAAGAATCTTTTTTGGGGGGATAGCGAAGGAAATATGTACTTAATCCCATATAAACATCAACAGACATCTGGAAACACATACATAAAGCCTCATAGCTGAAAGTGTTACGTATTTCCTACCGGTGCAAGTGGTCGGAGTTCGAGCCCAGGTAGAAGTCAGGATTTTGAATGCTCGATTTCATGGCTGGTAGGCTGGCAAGCAAACTATCTTTTCTTGGATGCTACACAGTCTCCCTACTGCCATTTTCTCCGACACCAATCGGCATTGTAAGATACTAAGCTAAGTTTAGTATATTCTAGTTGCGTTCTCTCCTTGATCAGCAGTTCCGTTTTGCAGACAATGGCCAGTGAGTAATTTCATAATCATTGCAGCCTCACAAACAATGGATCAGAACTTTGTAAATAAATGCACATAGACACATATACACGTAAGTATATGTTACGCCAAATTGATGAAATTGCCTAATTCGTGGAATTTAGTTATTTTTGTGAAAAAGTTTGATTTCACTTTAATCGCATAAACTTTTGATCGTTATCTCATATCCTTTTTTTGATCAAATAGACTTTCGATCAAATTAAAACTGTATATTCATTTTCGTAATAAAAAATGTTAAAAATACGTATCAACTTTTCTTTGTTAAAAAAGCTTGATATCACAAACTTTCGATCGTAAGAAAATAGTTGTTTTGAATCCATGATTTAATCAAATAATCTTTTATATAATTGAAACTCCCTAATTATTTCTTTTTTGTAAAAAGTTGAAATTTCGCCCATTGTGCAAATTTGCCAATTCGGTGTGACGTATATGCTCATTAACACAATCGACACCATTACATTTATATCGTCCTCGCAACTTGTCTCTGTCTCCTTAAATCACAATCTTTCAGCACGCACACATACATACATGCACACGCACATATATGTGTGCGCATACACACATACGTGTGCGCACACACACACGTGAGCATATATATATATATATATGTATATATATATATATATATATATATATATTATTTACTCATGCAGATACATCGATATCTATATCAACCAATCAATCATTCTCGCTATGTATAAATTTAGAAGTAATAGACTTATATCATTATATTATATGAGTTATATTGACTATTTCGAATTCTGTGGAGAAGCATTGTCAGTACTAATCTATGACTCATTATTCTTTCATTTTATGGTTGCATATTATGGTAACTTCATCGATAGAACAACCATTCGACCTTTAGAGTAGTACGAGGTAGGAATAAAGAAGTAATTTCCAATGAGACTCTAACTCACATACCATATCCTTGGAGCCTAGGTTTCAAATAGAATCGTACCAAACTTATATTTACTTCGGAGCAAACTTGCCTTTTTAAAATAATCCTTTTCAACATTGATTGCCCGTATAAATTAGTGAATAAAACAAAGAGCAATTAATTTAAGACTGTACGTCTGAAACATTCAAACAAGGTATTTTTTGGGTGGATTGGGTGGTTTATAGATTACTGATGTACTATTAAGGGAATTATCAGCTTTAAAACTTACCAAATACATTAATTGGGGCAGTGAACAATGTTATATTTTCTTTTAATGTAGCATACTAATCTCTCTTGCTTATTCCTAGCTCACTAAATGATTATGGCAATTACAGCTCACCGTATCATCGTTTGCGAAAATAAATCTAAATACACAAAAATTGCAGACATTCAAGCAGCTTTTTTTTATATATGGAAAATATTGTATTTATTTTCTGACTTTACGAGCAGTTATTGTGGTGGTATTATTATTGAATTTTTGGATGCCTATAAAAATTTTAAGCTTAAGAAATATGCGATCAGAATATGAGGCCAGGTAAACACTAATTCATTAAGTGAGAATAATAAGGGAGATAAAAACATTGAATACTATCACCAATTACTGAAACTTCTGACATGTTTAGTTTGACCAAATAGGTTTTGTTCTACTTTGCACTTTAACAGGGCCATTCTTGTTCTTCGTTTCTTCGAGGGAGTTTCGTCCGAGGACTTTCAGACCCAGAGACTGGTGTAGATTCCCCGGTAAGATGATTTCACCTGTCATTGATAGCAATTATAGTCTTGGGCTTAACTGAATCCTATCCAATAGCAGAATTTGTTCACGATGTAGTACAAAAAACAAAACGAAACATTTTATTCAATGACGAAATTTTTCCTCAGTATCACCAGTAACTTCGTCCATAGTTTGTCTCATGGGGCATTGCTGATCTGATTGTGATGTAAGTGCAGCATTCCGTCAGTAATAAACTCATCATCAGTTTGCTGATGAGTTTATGAGGACTTGCAGGTGCAGTTTGGGGGACAAAGCATCGGACTGGCCACCGTTAAACATTCTAAAAGCGTTAGGCAGCATGCTTCAAGCTCGGTTATTATTTTTTGATGGTTCAGATAAGAATATTGCTCACTCTATTTCAAGAAGGTATACCTATAAGAACCTTAGGAAGCCCTTAACACTAAGTGGATAGGGAAAGTTAGGTTTTCAATGTAGAGTTTTAACGCTTGTATTTTCCCATGCCATCTAACAAGATGATAGGAAAGAATACAGAATGCCAAACGGGATATGCCCCACGACGTCACAGAAATGGCGTGTTTTGTGTGTGAAAGGAGGAATACAAATCAGCAACGGATTCGAACTACCCAGAACGGTCTTTCCTCGGCCCATGCGTCGAACCCGCCATCGTTTGTCTTTTTTATTTGTTGCTCCCGTATGCTATTTATTTTTTCTAACTAAACCCGTCAAAATTGTTCAGGTGTTGACGACAGACGTGTTGACAACTAAGATCACCCATTATCAAATGACTCTGGTCTTCCCTCCCCCCTATGTCTATATTTCCTCATTGTTTCCCTTATCCCTTCCAATCTTATTTGCCGGTTCATTCAAATGTAATGTAAACAAGAATTAGTTTCACATGCACTAAAATTCCTACCCGCTCAGTTTTTACCGTCCGATCCTCTTATTTAACAATCTAACTTTCTTTCCAACCCTTCCATCGAATCCTAACTAAATATCCTACTTCCCTTTCACCCGACTCTCTTCTTACCCCTCTAGTAATGTACCTATCATCATTTTCTCCCTTGTTTATCAATGAAATAAGGAACATTTTGAATAGACTAAGTGATATTTTAATTCATTTAAAGCATAGTACTAAAACTCCTATGGAGCTGAAACAAGGAACCTAACCAAAAAATTCTGCACGTTAGCGCCGAAGGTATCAATGGGTGCTCAGTTGCGAGATTTATGTGGATTCATATGGTTGAACGACCATTGACTTGATACTCAGGTTGATGGAAGACTTGTGGGAATTTGGTTTGCAACAAAAGAAAAGACTAAGAAACAAAAGTGAAGTAGGACACTGAATTGCCTGTTTATAATACTGAAGCTCTCTTTGATGTCATAGCACAAGGCTGAATCTTGGCGTAGATGGCTTTTCCCCGCTCTTATTTGAGATAGTGCTTTGTTTTACTCGATGCAATACAGCTTGCACAACAGGAAATTATGTTTGTGAAAGAGACATGTGAATATCTAAATGCATCATAAGAAACTGGTTCAGTCGGTGAAACAATAGTCAGTCAATCTCTAACACCAGTAGTTCAAAACCAAATGGAGAACATGTTCAATGCTAATTATTTTGAAGCAGAGAGAATCGGTACGCTCACTCAAACACACACACACACACACACACACTAACACGCAAGTACGTGTGTTGACTCGCACAACACATGCATGCTCGTGCGAGCGGCGCACACACTCAGAGACGAATACATACACAATAGAGACGAACATATATATATATATATATATATATATATGTGTGTGTGTGTGTGTGTGATGTAATATATTCGACTGTGTGGCTTGACTCCAGGAGTTGATAGCAGTACATTTCAATGTAACGCATTATTGTTATGCGTGGCCCAATGACAGCTAAGCACGTGATCAGGTCTCCTGATATTGTGTGTGTACCTAATTACGTGATTTTGAAATAGTTTCATATCAAAAAGTCTGGAATCAGAGTTATTTAGACAAAGAAGTTTCATTTCTGCTTCAAGATCTCATTTTCTCTCCAATCAATATGTAGAATAGATTGAGAACTTAACCGAAATGCAAGTATTCCGACGGTTCGACCAATAAGACAACCATCAGTTGCCTATGTATTTTATCGCATTGACACTATTTTTGCAAAGGATTAGGAAGTTTTGATCTTCTAAAAAATGGATTTAGAAGATAATTACGACATCCAGTTGACTTCAATTAAGCTATCATAAAAAAGCTTGTTGATATTCTCTCGGATTTGCAAAAGAACAGCAGCATTCTTGACAGTAATTGATCCAGATGATTGGCAAAATTTGTCTTTTATCATTCGTCGTTGGACATTGACATTCCCCAGGATCCGCCACATTTCTCTATCATGGGCGTCGCGGAACCTGTATTTTCTGAATTTATTTAGTTCATCTCTTCGTCTTGTATTCTGCCAGGCCCGGTTTTGCATGTGGTCTCGGGGGGTCCATGTTGTCAGTTGTGATGTCCATCGCTTGTCTGACATTCTTGCAACATGGTCTGCCTATTGCCATTTAAGTTTTTCAATAGATGATGTGTCAGGCCCCCATTTTCTTCCTGATATACTGTGCTGTCTTGTGATCTCCCCATGTGAGGTTGAGCATGATTATCTCATGCGTTTGTTGCATGCTTCTCAGTTTGCAGGTCTGTCTCTTGGTTAGATTGAGCCAATGTCAACGGATCTGTTTTTCACCTTTTGAATTTGATTATGAAATCTTCCGGTGAGAAATCAATTTTTTCAAAGAATACTACGATACTACGCTAATTAGGTGCTGTTTACAAACAATAGTGAGTTTTATCATGAAAAACACTTTAGATTGGAGTTTGTGAAGGTTTCTGGTGGGATGACAAACTGAAAATACTGATTGTAACTTGATTAGGTATTGCTTATTAAAAAAAGTCGGTTTTATTGTGAGAAACCCATATAAACTGCATTTCTAGAGCAGTCAGCGAGGATTCACCATAACAACTTCTCCACAAATATTTAGACAGCATTGGACTAGCTTTGATTTCGTTGTAAAAATTAGTTGGATTTATCATGGTGTAACCATTATAAACATACACACACGCACATATATATATATATATATATATATATATATATATATATATATATATTGATATATATATATATATATATATATATATATATATATATATATATATATATATATGTATATATATATATTTATATAGTTATTTTCCAACATAAACCTGTATTTCCAGAACAGTCATCGTATTTTCAATATTAACCAGAATAATGCATCAACTTCTCTCCAACAAGTACTTGAACAGTAATTTATCAAACTCTGCATAGTCGAGTGAAACAAGACCAAAGTTTGCAACGCAGCAGTTGGTTATCAAAATAAATGGAGAGATGTCGAGAATGACCGACTGGTCTCGGCATCTTCCGGTGCT
The DNA here is from genome assembly GCA_963457665.1 of Thysanoteuthis rhombus. Classification (NCBI taxonomy): domain Eukaryota; kingdom Metazoa; phylum Mollusca; class Cephalopoda; order Oegopsida; family Thysanoteuthidae; genus Thysanoteuthis; species Thysanoteuthis major. Next base: position 30,314,368 of record OY735208.1, read on the forward strand.
ATCCCGTGATTTTCTTCTAGCTTGTCTGATAATCTCCTTTAGAGGGTGGCAAGTAAGTTCAGTATAATCTTATACCTTGCGAATCAGAAGTTATCATCGTAAGCAGGTTGTCAACTGAGAATGGATTTCATTTGTAATTGTTACTTATTAGTTATCAATATTTTACGACTTATTCGATGCGGGATTCCATGTCTACACTTACCATAAGAATGAATCAATAAACACGTGAATAAGATATTTATTGTGAGATACATATATATATATATATATATATATATATATGTATATATATATATATATATATATATATATATGTGTGTGTGTGTGTGTGTGTGTGTGTGTGTGTGTATGTATGCGTGTAGATAAATAGATAGATAGAGAGATAGAGAGAGAGAGAAAGGGAGAGAGAGGGGAAAGAGGGAAAGTTATAATATGTCAGAGACTAGAATGGTCATTGACATGGAAAACTGAATCGGCAAACCAAGTTAGAAATTTTTCTGAGACTACTTGTGTTCACTTAAAACTAATGTCACGAATCTACACCCCTGTGCACCGTCTCATTGTTAGATACCTTGACAAAAATTTCTGACATGCTATAATAGTGTACAAAAAAGAGAGTGGTCTAGAAAATACTGCCCACAAAATAAAGCAGTAAAAAGTTTATGCACCAATTTAAAACCTTGACAAAGACCTTTACTCTTTGGACAAGTGATCCAAATCACCAGAATGCAAAATGAAAACCAATCTCGAGAACAGGCTGGATTCAGAAAAGGTTACTCAATCATTGACCATTTTTATTCAGTTATTCAACTAAAACGGAAAGCAGCAGGATATAAAATGCCACTCTTTTGCATTTGTCGGCTTCAAGTTGAAATTCCCAAGGTCATCTATGCTATCATACAACAAGGCGTAGACCGTGTATATGTCAGAGTCTTGCAACACATATACCGACACAGCAGTTCATTTATTAAGCTACATGAAGACCAAGTCCTTTCAGCTTTAAAAGGGAATAAGTCAAGATGAAACCAGCTCACCCAAACTCTTCATTGCCTGCCACGAGATGATCTCCTGAAACCTAGACAGTAGAAATAAAGGAATCAGAAAAGACGGCGAATGCCTAAGAGACCTTAGATTTGCTGACGGCATCGTACCTTTGGCCCAAACCTTCACAATATCCAAAAAATGCCAGACGAACTGAACGACGAAAGCAAGTAATTTCAGACAAATACGAAGGCATAAAAATCCAAATCCGAAACACATATCTGAAAGAAATAGACTACTAAATCTACCTCGGACAACAAATATCTATGAAACCATCAAAGGAAGAAGAAATCAAACGAAAAATCCCCCTAGGATGGTAAACTATCGGTAGAAAAAATAAGAACAAGAAAATCCCATTAATTTTTAAAAGAAGGGTATAGAACTAATGCATCTCTCGATAGTCATCTATGGACCTGAAACATGGAAACTAACCAAAAGACTGACCCTCAAACTGAGAAACACGCAGCGTGTATTTGAGAAAATCATGCTCAAAATCACAATGAGAGATCACAAGACAGTATATTAGCGAAAAACAGGAGTCAGCGATATTATAGAATCCATTAGTAACTCAAATGGCAATGGGCTTGTCATGTTGGAAGATTGTCTGACAACCGATGGACATCACGAATTTGATTAAAGCAAAGTGTGGCTCAAATGATACAGATGACGCCCGACACAAGGAAGCTACAAAATAGAATTAGCCAGGATGAGTCATTAGTGCAGAAAAAACTGCCAGATAATTTTTTATCGAATCAGGGCGAAATAACTAAGAAGAAATGGCTGATATTAGCACGGACAGCAGAATGAAAACAAGTGGATTTAATGAAGTCTTCGATGTTTAATACTGAGAAACTTGCATCATATGATAGACACATGACGAGGGTCAAAGGTGATAACGTTTTACCACAACCCACTTGAGGACACTGGCACGTATCGATAAAAGTTTGGATCTCCAAGGGGGATTTTCAAAGCAGGCAGATCTCCCCATTTAAAGGATTGGCAAATCGAAATGGATAGTAATGAGAGATAAATAGATATTATAATTAGCTATTCTTGTACGATGTCAATTTTTCGTTGCTCATGTACTGAATATTAAATTCATTATCAATGGCTTTTGTGACTTGCTCATCGACCATTTTATTACGGCACGAAACATCGATTTTTACCGAACTACTTTTTTCTTGAGTCAATGAATGCATCTATAAGGATTGAAATCACAATTGATAAATTGTAAAGCCGAGCATGTAAACCACTGCATTCCTGAGCGTCCTACGGGGGTGGGAGGCAAACGGAGCATCCATTTCCTCTTGGTTAGGAGGTTAAAAGTTGGAACCTCATAGTCAAAAAATTATAATGGCGCAGTACAATCATTTTTATGTAAACTTAACTTAATGTTCTGTTATATAAAGACTGTATTATCACTCACTTGTGACAGAGTTGCCACAAAGATGTATTCAAAATGGCCCCTTTCGCCGAACCCCTGGAGATAATTCTTTCTGTCCCAACTGGAGACAGAACTTGTGTATTTGATAAAACTTCTAATTCCTTCATAAGTATTTATGGGATTTCCCTTCAACAACATATAATCCTAGACGAAAATGCTATTGAAGGGTATAGAACATAGCCTATGGAAATATCAGACAATAATTTGTTTTATATCAGTTTACCATAGTGACGCTTAAAAAGTGTATTACCGAATTTTCTGTTGGCTTCAACCTCTTGTTATTATAACTATCTCCTTTCCAATGAGATATAATAAGTGCATATTCAGGTAGAATTAAACTCTTTGGACCCAAGCCCAGATGGCACCATTATGGATTTTTCCCAGTATCTCAGTTTGCCTGAGCTTTAACGGATGGCAACAATTAGATTCTGATTAAAGATAGTGGGAAAAAACCCAACTGCACACCGGAGAGCAACGTTTTTGTTATATCCTATAATTTCCACCGGACTTTATATACATATCAGTGTCAGGAATGAAAAGTGTTCATCAAGCAGACAAGTATATAAATAAATGTTTAATTACAACACTGTATATTCAACTCCAGCAGCACGCCAGACTAAGCTCAGTAAATAAATTAATAGGCCTTTCGTCGTGTCACAATGGTTAATAAGCTAGTCTTCCTGCAAGGACTAGTGTATTGAGGCGTCTCTTAACTGGGTGCCCAATACTAAGTAAAGTTTAGCAGACATCTATACGGTCGTCTCGCCGTGTAGCAAGTAAAGTTATTACTAAGTTAGTCCCGCAGACAATTACTACTGTAGTGACAACTATCCTCTCCCGTCTCCCCAAACCACTGATCTTGTGGAGCATTATGATGAGCTCGATAAATAAATATGCGATCACCTCACCGTGGAGTAATGGTTACCAAGTTTGTGTTGGAGACCTTCGCTATTGTGGCAAATTCTATCCCCACTGGGTGCCCTGCACTAGTAGTGTTGTGCCTCGTTGAGCTAAGCTTAGTAACAAAATAGGGCGCCTCGCCTCAGAGCTATTCTCACCATGACTATTCATGCATAAGATTCTCACTGAGTGCCCTATACGGTTGATAATGTGTCAAAACTGAAGACCTAACTCCAGTGGATGTAATCGATATCAGCTTCCAAGAAATTATTGAATATGTACAAACATCCATTTCGTCATCAGATATCTTTAATAGCAATTTATTCTTTTCAGCTGTGTCAATTTTCACTTGTTTGGGCCAAGCGAAAACGTTACAAAATAATATCGATTTGGCACTGGGGCTCGTAGCAATCCCATTGTCCTTATAAGGAAGAGTTTCAACGATGACATCATCTTCTGTCGTTGGTAATTTTAGAGCCATTTCCAGTGCGTGACTATCAACCTACGCAAGCGGCCAATACGAGTCATTGATTTGGCTAATTGTTCTCACCCTAAAACAAAAGAAATTCCCTCAAGCTGAATAAGTAAAGCATGAATCTATTCAGAGAGTCACGGTTTGCAGGCTAAAAATAAATAGATAAAACACAATACAAATAAAAGATTGAATTAAATGAATGGGGCCTTCAGTGCATGTTTTTGAGAAGGTTTTCGGCGCTATCCGGAAGTAGAGCGTTTCTATAAAAACCTTCCGTATGGCAAAATGTGGTAAAGCGAAGAAGCAATGAGAGGAAATATTTTCCAGCGTTCTCAGACCCAAAAGATGATGATCGTATGTTAGGCTGAGTTAAAGGTTGAGGCAGTCAGAGTTACATAAGAGTAGAATGGAGCAGAAAGACGCCGTGGGTGCGCGGAGCCTCTATAACGGCTCTTTGTAAAACAAACGCTGAACGCTAATTCTCACTTTTGCTTTTTTTGAAATAGCAAAAAGTTGGAATAAAGCGAACTTTTCAAGGCGGTGGAGACCCGCATACAACGAGGCATGAAGGTGTGCTTTGTATCAGTTGGGACTTATCCACTAAAGCCAGCGGTCAGGGTTCAAGATCAAGTGAAAAACGATGATTTCAAAAGTTGATTTCCTCTACAGTGAAGTAAATGCTCCGTATTTGTAAGATTGGTGCAACATAATCTCCCTTCCCTCATTTAGCCACGTACCAGACGAAGCTGAGTTTACTAAATATTTCTGGAGAGACGTGAATGTTTGCTTGGTGACTGGGGTTGTTGCATAGTTCTCATCTGCGTTTGTGTTCGGTGTTTGAGCCCAGGAAGGAAAGATTTCAAAGGCTGATCTCTACGACAGACCGACCGACCGTGCAGAATAGATGACGCAAGATGATCTTCCTCTCTGCCACGTTGCATTGTGATTTAAAAAGCTGAACTTGCATAATGTTAAACACTAGTCTTTCGAGACAGTAGGTTCTGTCAAATCTTTTATCTGGATTCGAACCCTGATACCTGGTACTTGTGGAAATATGTAATTGTGCCACGAGACAGAGCCCCAGTTCATAATTATCAGCATGTGTTTGATAAAGATGGCATATTGTAGGTATGTATTTACATGTATCCCTGATTCCCGAAAGTTCACATTAAACCCACGTTTAACTTTTACGAACGAAGGCGAAAAGCGAAAACAGCCTTTGTTTTGCAACGAGTCCTTATAAAAATCATTATAGATGTCTGCACCCTCTTCTTCTCTCCAATACAACCCAGTCTTCTGCACCTCCCAAGATTCCAACCTCCAATGACTCAGCATAGCATCATTACACTTTTAGGGTCTGGGAACACCCAAAACCCTAGCAATATAAACTAATGGTTATTGCGACATCGCTTTACGCCATTTTAACTTACGAAAACTTTCTTACAGGAACGCTCTTCTTTAGATAGCGGAAGAAACTTGTCTGTGTCTATATACGAGAGTATGAATAAATCAAAATAAATTCTACCGTTCTTTCTTCATTTTTTATTAAGAAGTAGGCTAATCAACAGCAATTATGTTTCCTGCTTTCTTGAATATTTAAAAACAATCTAAATATAACGAAAGCGATTTTCAACGGGAAAATGATTTCAGCATTGATGTAAATACGTTCCCATTTACATAGCTTTTCACACAAAGTCCTGTCGGTGCTCCCAGGCTTATGTTCAGCCGTATAAGATCGCATAAGAGAAAATAATGAGTTGGGAACAAAGAAATGAGCGCTAAAATTTGTTGAGTCAAGTAACTTGCTAATTTGGAGACACAAATTTTGATACAGGAAGAAAAAAAAAACAACTGAATGACAAACATAGGAGTGTTGCGAGTAACACTGTACGTAAAGATAGTGTTAATGATTCATATAATTAAATTAAAAATTTTTATTCATTATTTTTCGTCACTCAGATAATGAATCCAATGTCTCGACTCATTTTATCAAGTACCAAGGTGTTTCCCTTCCATTATTCTTATCTTCTTTCGCACTTGTCTCCTTTATAGCTTACATCACAAAAGATTCTCGTAGTCCGAAGGATTTGAGAGGTATAAAATTTTCTTTATTAGTGTTTGGTCAAGTGGTGTTTATTACAAGCAGGAAATAAAAGTAAGAACAAAAAAATAAACCTTTTTGTAAATTAGTTGAACTAAACCAACTTTGGAACAGAGCCATATTCCCGCGAAGAAAGAGAGAGAGAGAGAGATAGAGAGAGAGAGAGAGAGAGAGAGAGAGAGAGAGAGAGAGAGAGAGAGAGAGAGGAGGGGGCTTTGAGAGGATTTCAACCAGGGTGTACACTGTATTTTCAGGTCCTCTCCCTTTATCCATTAGTTATTTTGTTTTCATCCACCACAGACTCCTTTTGGCACCCACGTCTCTTCTCGGACCTCAGACCTGAGCACAAAGGACCCCCTGTGACCCTCTCTCAACAACCCCCATGAATAGGTACAGAGAGAGAGAGAGAGAGAGGGAGAGAGAGAGAGAGAGAGAGAGAGAGAGTTAAGAATTAACACAAAATTAATGTCTTGTAAGATTAGCATACAAAGAACTGTTATGTACCAACTAGTTTTGGTAATTGTAAAAAGAAAATTAGTCTATTTCCTAGAATGGAAAACCACCCTGTTCTAAATCCAGGAAGACATTTCCTCTTTCGATTTCTAACTTACTGTACTCAAACACTCCTTACTATCTTGAATCTTAGATGTTTTGTTTTTGTTTATCTTTTTTTTATTTTATTGCTGTTGTTTTTTCAAAGCAATCGCTCTTTGTACGAGTGCAGTGAGAAAAAAATCGTGTTCGTGTCCTTTTTATTCCCTTCAAGAACAATGCAGTCATTTGATTTATTCTATAATAGCGGTAGTTGGCGTGCAAATGCAGTTTTTAAGGGAAGATAGGGAGTTGGTAGGAAACGCTTTCATTAGATTGTCCCACATGAAATGGTCGTGTTTTGGCATTTGTCTTTATCATTCAGATATAGACGAATTCTGAAACAGAAAACGTTGTATTACATATTCAACTAATCATACAACATTAGCTTTCTTTTAAATTTCCAATTTATTCATAAGATCTCCACTCTTACTGATGTTGTCCTAAAAAAATCCAGACTATTGCTTTTGCCTGTGTTCAAATTCAGCAAAAATGCCGTTCAAGCTCTCAAGAATATCAGTATTGCATTTAGAATTGGAAACTTGCCAAGAAAATCAGACCAACGTTTGTTTCACAAATTTAGTTCCAGAGTTATGAGCCTGAATTATAACTCTTGATGATGCCCTCGATCAGTTATTGATGATGTGGATTTAAGGCATGTTGTGGAAACTGATACAAGGACTACTGTTCGAGCACTTGCTCAAAATATACAGATTCCCAAAACAGTGGGGGGGGGGTGTCAGCAAGTATATCTTTCATTTCATTATCGACCATTTCACGTTGGACAACCTGATACATATTCATACAACTGTAAGCTTTTTTATTGGGCCTCTTAAACGGCCAACGTATAAAGGAATATTATCTATCTCATTACCATAGTTAAAAGTTTGTCTATTCTGTTCTCTTATAAAATACAGTAATATGCATGCATATGTAGTTGTAATGTCTTTTTGTATAACTCTATCTATTTCTCAATCGATCTCTTTGTCTATTTCAGCCCGTTTATGCCAGAGACAAGACATTTTTACTGAGATGTCTGTCGTTAAGACAGGGTAGCGGGAGTGATACCTTTCCCAAAAGCGTTTGAGGCAAATGAACATGAACATCTTACATAGAAAAGGAAATGTTTTACACGTTTATGGAGAAAAAAACTGTGTTTCATAAAGTTTTAACTTAGTATAAGCTAAGACACATTCTCCCAACGCATCTGTTTAAATCACCCCTCCTTCTAGCGAATCCTACCACTTAATATGTATTTTTGTTGCTTGGTAGATTAATAATCAAGTACTGGGGTATTTAAACTTTTCCCTGACCGTCCAAGCTCATACCCACCTAATTCCATTCCCTTTCCCTACCGATATCAGTTGTCTCTTGGTCTCTTGGCTTTCTGAATCTTTCGACCTGACGTTTTCACTGGTTGACATCCCATTGTTAGGGAGTGGACTTAAGGGATTCAACTACACAAGCCAAAATGTATACCTCCCTTTACCCAGAGACAACAACGGTCCCCTGCCTATTCCTTTAGTATCTCCAACACTTTTTTTCTGAAAAAGCCACGATGAACTGACGAAACGTCAAAATAACTAAAAAAAAATCTCATTTGTACTTAAAAGGTATGCAGAGTTGTCATTTCACTCTGATATTGTAAGATAAATCATAATCCACATCAATACACTGGTCATATATATACCAGATGATACCAAGAATTTCGGAAAATTTGTTCATGAAAAAACACACACTATCACGATTTCTATCATTTCTTGTGGAGTAATCCGTTGACTGTGGTTTGAGCGTTAGGTTACAAAGGATACTACAGTACACAAAAGGCAGTGACTATTTCTGCATAACATTCCGTTATAACAATGAGAAAGTCCTAAAAAACAGAGAAATGTAGAAACTGACCACCCCACCCAAATGAGAAGACCAGACCTGGATAAGAGTAGGAGAACCTGTCAAAAGTTAGGTAAATAACAGGACCTGGCAAGAGAATTGAAGGAGGTGTGGAACATGAAAGTCAAGGTAGTACCAACAATAGTAGGTGCACAACCAAGCAACTGGTGTGAAAATACTGCTCCTGTTAATAATAATAATAATAATAATAATAATAATGATAATAATAATAATAATACAGCAATTAGTAAATTCAACTAGAAAAATCTCAGAAAGTGCAGACCTCTGCTGAAGTCTCAGACTGACTCAATAAGAAACAAATTACTAGATCCAACCCAAAATTCAATCACTCCCCCTTAGCCCATGTCTCACTGTTCAACAAAATTCAATTTAAAGCACTTGAGGGATATCGTGTGGACTGATATGCTTGAATAACTGAAAAATTCCAGCTTTGTCTCATCAACCCACGAGACTTTATTCCACAATGCTTTATATCTGTTTAACTGCTATTTGGTAAAATTTGATCTAGCTTTCCCCTTCTTGTCTGGTGCTTATTAACAATTGATTGCCTCAAATCCATAGCAAGCTTTTTTGTCTTCGCCATAATGAGACAAGTTCAAGACAATTGCAGCATGAATGATATGCTTCATCGAAGACGAGACTCGACAATGCAATGTCGTCTTATGCAAAAGTATCATTCAAGTACGTCGTACGTGTGTGTCAGGTGGTTCTATGAAGATGGAAAATGGATTATATTCTAATATCCATCCAATTTATAATGGTTTATATCAACTATACGAATACCTTTCGTTCGCGTGTTTTCAAAATTTAGTAACATAATACCTTCAATAATCACTGTGCTAAATGAATATTTTGTGTATATCATTGTCCATGTATCTTATTTGTAGTTTAATTTTAACCTAGTAGAGCACGCCTGAAGAAAGTTATTGGATAAAGCATTCAACCTTTCATACCGTACAAGTACTTTCTGCCCCCATCGTACATATACCACTCCAACTTCGTTGGCGGAGGTAAGAAACTGGTTATATTTACAAACAAGAATGAAAAATGTAGATTAGGATAAATACTTTCGCAAACGTGCATAGTGAATTTTTAAAAATCCTGGTCCGAGATATAAGAAAAATTGAAAAGAAAAAGCGATTATTTTCTCTTATCTAATATACTAGCAAATTGAAGCAGGAATTCTCCAGACCATACCAAGATTACGTCAACTGGTTGCTTTTACAACAGAGTATGAATACATTACATCTATACTATAGAATTAAATAACTTTACACAAGACTTGAACTCTCCAAGATACATTTGCGCTAGTATATCTCAGTAATTCGGTAGATGGGACCTTTGTCCTAGTAGCACGACGTTTTCCGGTTTATCTTTGAGTTGTACACCGGATTAGAGCGTGTGTTAGATTAGATTACAATGGATCGGGATTATCTAAGATTAAATATGATGACCTGGTTCAAAATTGATTTTCGCTATATTTATAAACAAAATAGCAACAATGCTGATGATGTAACGAATTGCCGGTTATTAGGTTTCAGGAACACTGCAACGGAGAGATTTCAGGCATTATTTACGTCTGATTGCTTGATTGCATTATCCATCTTGATACTCAATAAGCAGAAGATCTGAAAATCTAGATCGCTCTGTTGAATCTTGTGAAATCCCTGGGACACATATATCCCATGGTTTCTATGTCTGCTTGGATATATATACATAGTTTAAAAAAATGTATCTCTTTATATATGTATATTACGGTATATGAGATGCATTTAAAAAGATCTGACCCACAAACTCACAGGTCAAGCTTGGGGTGAAGCTTGAGGTGAAGCTTGGGGTCAAGCTTGAAATCAACAAATTTTCCCCAGTGAGATGTGGTGTAGACTCAGGATATTTACCTCAATTTCATTTTTTCCAATATATTTCTTGCTTAATCTGGGGTGCTTACTATATACTAGCCATCTTATATATCTTGCAGACTCAGCCTAACATACCATAAGAAACATTTTATGTCTAGTAACGCTCAAAATCCTTTCATATATGAATTAATGGTAATTGCTTCTTCGCTTTGCGCCAGTTCTGTTTTCGGAAAGTTTTTACAGGAACACTTATTCTGGATAGCGGGGAAACCTGTGTTAGCAACAATAATATTGAAGAGGATGACGAAGATGATTATAATAACGATGATAAAAGAGGAGGACAAATATAATAGTCGTGAACTAAGAAGAGAAGACCTGTCAGATCGTGGGCTTGGCTGTGTCAGCAGATCATAGGGTGAAGACTAAAGATAGCGAAAAAGGGGAAAAATCCCCGAACCTTAATTGGTGGTGAGATAAGTATGGAATATGAAATATGAAATTCGAGGAAGTATTGAGCCTCTACAGACCATTATGGCTGACATATCAGACAACAATAATCAGGAAGGTACATCTATTCTTTTTCGCGAGATTTTTTCTTCAATTCACGTGAATAACTATTTTCCAATGGGAGAAGCCAAATTCAATTCACCATGGTTTTAGCGATAGAGTGAAAAAGCATAAAATTAAGAAAATAAGCTTTATCATAAAAATTCCTATGATTCGTTTGGACATATTCCTTCATTGTATCTGTTTTGACTAAAATTTCTTGCTGATTTTTCGGTCCAGGTCGCGCGTACGAGGCCTGTCCAGAAAGTATCCAGCCATTCCGAATATCTCACAGTCTTGACGCACCCTACTACTCAGGCTCCAACAGAAATTTTCACGTGGGGTGGATCTATCGGCAGTGAGACGTCATTGAGTGTGCTTGTGCACTGTGTGACCATAGCGTTCACAATGACCATGCAATGTTTTTTTTCAGCAAAGATCGCATCAATCATATCTATCAGCCTCCACTACAGGCCAGATTTGGTCCCTTCGACCTCAGGCTTTTTCGTCGTTGGAGGGGCGGCGGAGATTCCAGATTATGGACGAAATTAAGGAGATTGCAATGAGACAGCTGATGAAGATCACGGAATAGGACGTGAAGACTTTGAAAACACGAAGAGACATTAAGATGGATGCATGAGGTTCCACAGGGAGTAGTTTTAGGGGGACTAAGAATCTAAATTGAGAAAAAAAAACATTTTAATAATTATGGACAATATATGAAAATCTGTTCATGACTTCTCAGCTTCTCTAATGGAGTTGGAGAAATTTTGTGATGGAATTAACAGAGTATTTTAGTTCATGGGATAATTACAATATCTTATCTTAGATCTTCAGACAACACTTCTTGAGACTATCTTAAACTGTCATATATTTGCATGAAACGTGGACATGAGAGAATCATGCTCAATGTCACATAGAGAGACCACAAGACAGCACAAAATATTAGGGACAAGACAGGAGTCCGAGACATTATAGAAACCATTAAGAAACTCAAATGGCAATGGCCTGGTCACATTACAAGAATGTCAGAGAACTGATGGACCACACAATCTACGACATGTATCCCTCGAGATCAAATTAACAACCAAAGCTGGCATGAAAAGGCGAGACGAACTGGAAGTATTGGCTCGGCGACACCCACGATAGAGAGGTGTGGCGAATCATTGGCAAGGTCTAAGTTCAACAACGGACTATAAAAGCTGATGATGAGGATAATGATTTTGTATATAACATTACACAATCATCGTTCGAATACAGACAAACCATTGATACATGTCTGAGACTTGGGCTGCGGACAATACAACAGCGTGAAAGTTTATATTAACTCCGTCTGTGAAATGTACAGTGATTGTATTTCGACAGACGATTAGTGATTTGAATTTTTAAAAGGTGGGGGGAGTGGGAATTCTGAAAGGAGTGGTCACTGGAAAACCAAGTCTTGACAAAAAGTAAAAAAAAAAAGTAGATCAGACATCTTGAACGACTCAAGATTCATGGACGTTGTGATGATCAGAATGAAGATGGCTGCATTTCATTTTTCAAAATTTAAATTAAGTTAAACGGAAGACATTCCAGGACCACCTAAAAGAAAGAATAATGACTGTACTGTTGGAACGTGTATTTTTTTTTTTTTTAGTAAAAAAAAATTATATTATGCAAACTCACCTTTGTGATTCAAGCGTCCTCGTTTGACCAATCTTCGGGCCAAAGAAACAGCCGCGAAAATGTAAATCGTATAGAATCCATGTATATCACGTGCATGTCATGTGATGTCTTTTAGTGTCTACAACTCGTTTTTTTTTCTCTCTCTATAACCTTTCGCTCAGCGTTGACGTGTCAGTGACTAACTTCATGTCGTGATCCATTTTACAGTTCCTATAAAAATAAGACAAATATATTAGATAAGAAATAGAAAACACATCCGTATTATATTATATTATATCATATATAATTATATATATATATTCTATATATATATATAATCATATATGTATATATTCATATATATATATATATGTATATATATATATATATATATATATATATATATATTCATAATCACACACATGCGTGCGTAAATACGAGTGCATTCATGCACGCACGTATGACATAAACACAACATATTATTTAAAAAGCGCTGTCATCAAGTTTGTCTGTTTGTCTTTTACAGGAAACCGGACCTTCAAAGACCGGAATGGAGAATGCCATGTGATTAAATGCTTACGCCATGTGTGGGTGTGTGTATGTGTGTGCGAGATAGCTAACGACCCATACAGACAGAGGTTAGCACACGCAAGGCTGAAAAGTATATGTATTTTATGAAATGATGTTTATTTAGACAGGAGCAACAAGAATTACAGTGGTCAGTTGGCTATTTCTAACAAATTTGACGCCCTTAACAAATATTAAATTACAAATCGCCGAAATTGAATAATAGATTACCAGCTGACTTGTAATTGTAACCCAGTGTAAGCTTTCAACCCATTCAAATATTTTCCAGATATTGTATCACTGAGTCAAAGAAATCGTAGCTCCGATTTGTTTTCGTTTGAGCTTCATTTTCAATTTTCTTTTCTTTTAGGCACTAACTTAACTGAAACGTTGTTTGGAAGAGCGAGTTGGATATTTTATGATTTTCGTTTTGAAAAATAAAGCCCCCAAAAGTATGTATATATTATTGTTTGAAAGTAAGGTTTGAAAATTAAAGAAGAATAAATTCATAACGATACGACACCGGGGAAAAAAAGACCTGATTCTCGAAATATCGTTTTAAAAATAAAAATATTCTGAACTTTCATCCATCCATACATAACGTAAGAAATCTTACCCTTTTTATGTTATACATATACACATACAGTAATGAGAGCATATGTTTCAAACAGTATCACGAAGGCGTAAGCATGACTCACACACCCTCTTTTAGGAAGAGAGAAGCTTAATTGATATCTCAATACTGGGCTTATGTTGAATGCTCTTGAAAGCTGTTTCATCTTGTTTATAATTCCAGGACATTTGGTTACATTGAAAAAGATTTATTAGAATCGGCCAACAAAATTAGCCACCAAGACTCTGAACATAGTTCCTTCAATTTGGCGTGGCTGGCTATGTATGTATGTATGTATGTATGTATGTATGTATGTATGTATTATTCACGAGTACATGAAGCAAGGGGCTGACAATTTAAACATTTACACCATAATATGCGTAGAAAAAAGTTTCAATGTTCTTTGAACGTATTTCTCGGAATAGCGCAGTGGTTACAGCATCAGACAAATTACTGTTAAGTAATCTGATGGTTCTAGGTTCGATCCTAGTGTGAGACGGTATAACAATACTACTAACGCTAAAGAGGGGAGTACGGTCAATATACCCCCGTCGGATAAATGAAGGGTTCGGTTCGTTACTTCCCAAATCTACCAGATGATACCTGACGAAGGCCGTAGAGTGCAACGGCCGAAACGTTGTATGAAAAACAACAAAGATGAGGATGGTCCGAATATCAATAGAAATAATTCTTTGAACGTATCAAAAAGATTTTAGCGGGTGTTCCATTTTACAATGTACATTTATGTGTATTTGAGTCCTGTGGTTTTCGTGCTTGATTTTTGAAAATTCAACTTTTTCTGTGATCATCACCCAACAAAAGGTGAGAGAAGCAACTTATTCATTGATCATCCTCTTTTTCCAATTCTGTCACTGATCACACCGAACACAGCATGCCATAAAAGGACGTTGGTCATACGACAATCCTTATTGAGTGACTAACCAGACTTGATAGATTTTTGTTATCTTTGAATTTGAATACATGGTCCACTGGTTGGCTTTCATTGCCTGACCGGAAATGTGATGTCCATTTCAGACACAACCAGGTCAGGGGTTGAGAATTCAAATATCATCGGAAGCTGATCCTTTTATTTCCGATCCATACTGCTTGCATAACAAGTGTAGAACGGAAAACAATCTGAGAATTGCGATAGAAAACAAATAATAATCCTCAGGATACGCGCTGCCTTACGCAGTTTCATGCAGTTCCATGCAGTGTTGTAATATTTACGTATGTACGAGGGTGTGCTTTTCGGACGTGCGTGCGTGTACGTATATGTGTGTGCATGCGAATGTGTGATAAAATAAAGGTATAGAAACATTGTTTGAAATGTCCAGTGAAGACTACCGCTGATAAAATCTTCGTGGTCCCCAGAATTAAGACTTTTCGATTCGCTTAAAAGTAGAAGAGGCAGAGGTTTTTGACCAAGACTTGTTTCCAAGCAACCCTTCGGCCGTAGATTGGTTGCAATGCAACGAAGGATTTTTGAAAATAGGGAAGAAGTTTGGAAAAGGAAAATTTAGTAGAATTTACTTGGAGGCCAGACAGGACAGACAAGGCTCCGGCAGCTGTGGGCTGCGATAGTGGAGGGGTAGGGACCGAAGGAAGTGATAGTAACAAGCTAAAGAGGGAGAAAGAGAGAAAAGAGAAATTTAACCTTTCAATATTTTTGGCGATTGTTTGCAAGTGCACATCTCTAGTAGGCCCGTCTTTACGGAACTGGAGTCTCGTTAAACAAATGGTCGTGTCAAAGAAATAAACCAGATATATCAATGATACACGGGGACTTTTGTGTCTGCTTTCCTGCCTGGTGCCACGTGGTCACCTCCCTTGCAGATCGACGGCTGAAGAGTGCGGAAATGCTGGTTGATGCTTCGTTCTTCTTTCAGACTCTTTGTGATTCCTCAATTTTTTTCGAAAAGAGATTTCATCACCTTTGTTCGACAGTTGTAGGTTTCATTTTCGTGTCACTTGTCCAGCAACGACGCAGTCGCTCGGAGATTTACAAAATGCGTGTAAATGCATTATGCAACGAAAGAACATAAACTCACATATCCAGTCTCACATGCAAATTTTACTAGTTTCTCACCGTATTTAGCTAGTTTTCTATCGTTTCTTATACATTATCATTGAAAGAAGAAAAAAAAACCTCACTGCCTTTCTTGCACTGAAGTACTGAAGCAAGCATCCGTGAGATTTGAGAACAGACCGACCCACAAAGAAACACGCCCCCCCATAAGATACGGACGATGGCTAAAACCTAACAAGTAGTTGTAACTGACAAAAGTAGAATTCAGTCGATCGTATTCATTTGCTTTCTAATGGGAAAAAAATCGACTCCAATTCGGAGTTTAATGTAAAGCGTCACATGCGTACTTGAGAGTAGAGCCAGAAATTGTCCATTTTCCCTTGACACTTGTTTTTTTTCGTACGCCCAAGGCATCGCAAACGCTATTAATTTTTCGCTCTCTGGCAGAAAACTAGTGGGGCACACTAGCACTCACGCTGGGTGAGCTGGTTATCAAGTGATCTCTATCGTAAAAAATTTCACATCAGTCTCTGCACCAAGTTTGTTTGAAGCTACCTATCAAACTTGAATGAAATTGACAGGTATGGCCTCTTTCAACAGGGTATAAACCAGATGATAAATGACTAACAATATAAGGTTTGTTCTCAACAGTCAAGTATATAGATCCATATATATATATATATATATATATATATATGTATATATATATATATATATATCACTAATGCACATATCAGCAGGATCTTTCTTCCTCTTAGATATGTACACAAACTCTCAAAAACGCACAATGATATCAGTGCTATACAATCACCGTTAGACAGGCTCAAACAATACCCAACGCATGCGCACACATCATTGATTCATTAGCCTATATCTATCAGAATTGACAATGGATATAGCGGTGATCTTTTTTTCGCACACAAAGTAATTTTGGAAACCTGAATAGCTCATGTACTTGCTAACCCTTTAAAAAATATCTTCCATCACATTGAATAAGACAAGAGTATCTCCGATTGCCCTATGGTTAACTAATTCGACCAATTGACCTAATCACCCGACTATTATGGCCTTGTACCACAATGCACTATGCTTAGTGTATACAAATGTTAGATAAAACTATATTCATGATAATTGACGATGGGCCATAGTGTAGGGAGAGCTCAATTTATTCCCAAGGCATATTGTATATTTGTATTGATTCAAAGTTACAAGATCCCAAGGGAGTGCCACTTGGATGTTCTTGACAATTATCAAACGAAATGATTTCTTAATAACTCAAATAATTTCGCCAAAAACAAACCCTTATCAAATATGATAATTACCTACCAGAGCAATTTTTCATTAAATCTGTTTGGTCATCTACATTTGATGATTTTGTTTCGTTTCTAAAGCTGAAACATTCTCGTATCGTCGACCAATAACGCACCAAATACCTTACTGAAGTTACGTTTAGAAAACAACCTAGCATTAGCTATTCCTACATAACAAAACATCTTATTCCTATGGTGTCTCTGTGAATACAATGGCAGTTTCTTCTTTATAGTTTGAAACAACGAGTTTCAAAGAACTCTGAGTTCTTGTGAACAAAACATACATTCAGTCTACCAAATGAGATTGCCAAACTCAAAAACTGGAGTTGACTTTATTTTTCTACCGTAACAATAACAAGAACAATTCTCACCAAAATCAAAAGTGTAAACTGATGTATAAAATTGACATTCCTCGTGCTTTGAACACACAATCAACTGATTGCCCAGGGGATGTCTTACTGACTGAGCTAAATTAACAAGTTTTAGATATTAACAAAGATTCATCACGTAGATATGCACAGGCTTATTTCATTCTGATAAATGAATACGTTTATAAAAATATTTAAAAAAATCTTTCATTTATCATAAATACAATACAAAAGTTACAGTAATCATCTTCAGTCTTGTTTATTCTATTTTCTGTATCAACTTTATTGAACAACACATTCACAGACTTATTCCGTTATCTTGTTATCTTTCAGGTAACTTTATAATTTTACCTTCCTAGAATGATTAATCTACCTATTAAAATGAGCTTGGTATCATGATAATAATCAAATCCCCATCAAATATAATAATTACCTACCAGAGTAATTTTTCATTAAATCTGTTGATGATTCTGTTTCCGACGTTGGATAGACTTTCCCCAGGAATCACCAGATCTGTTTATCGCGGGCGTTGCTACACTAATGCACCATCGTCATCATCATCATCATCATCATCATCAGTTTTTTAACGCACAAACTTTCCCCAGGATTCACCACATTTCTCTACCATGGGCGTCGCAGAGTCAGTATTTCCTGAATTTGTCTAGTTCATCTCTCCATCTTGTGTTCTGTCGACCTCGGTTTCTTATGCAATCTCTGGGGATCCATGTTGTGAGTCGTGATGTCCATCGGTTGTCTTTCAATCTTGCAACATGGCCTGCCCATTGCCATTTGAGTTTTTTAATAGTTTCTATGATGTCATATACATCCGTTTTCTTCCTTATATACTGTGCTGTCTTGTGATCTCTCCACGTAAGGTTGAGTATGATTCTCTCATGCGCATATTGCATACTTCTCAGTTTGTAATAAAATGATGTCTTGTATTCCGTCGGCCTCAGTTTCGCATGCAGTCTCAGGGGATCCATGTTGTGATGACCATCAGTTGTCTGCCATTCTCACAGCATGACCATCCCATTGCCATTTGAGTTTTCTAATAGACTCTATGATGTCTCGGACCTCCCTTTTCTTCCTGATATATTGTGGTGTCTTGTGATCTCTCCATGTGAGGTTGAGCATGCTGCATGCTTCTTAGTTTGTAGGTTTGTCTTTTGGTTAGGTTTTATGTTTTAGCTCCATAAGTGACTATCGGGGGGATGCATTGGTTGTCTTGTGATCTCCCCTTGAGATACTGAGCACGGTCCTCTCTTGCCCTCGTCGTATGGTTCTTAGTTTGAGAGTCAGACTTTTGATTAGGCTCCATGTTTCAGCTCCTAAGGTGTGGATTCATCGATTGTAAACTCCTTTTCTTCGAAACCAATCGGATCTTTGTCTGGCACGAGGTAACGTGTGCAGGTCAGCCAGTGAGCATTAAGTTCACTACAGTAGTAATGGACTATATGGCTAGCTTGCTAATCTGACATAACAGCAAGGTTCCTTCTTTTTGTCTTTCTATTCTTCTTTATTTTTTCTGTCGTGTCTCTTGGGCATGATTACACACTTTTTTCCTCTCTCATCGAAGAATAGGTAACTAAGTGCACCCCAACAAATGAAAAAAAATAAGCAAAAATGAAATAGGTATTGGCTATCACTCAATACGCACCGTCACGTTACCAACGTCATGTCATGCCGTGGGTGATTAATCGAAAAATTATAAAAAGGGATGATCAATGAATCTCTCGCTTTTTAGGGGCAGTGATCGCCAAAAAGTCCAAATTTTCTAAAATAAAACAACAGGTGCAAATGTTACCAGACTCTGAGGAAAAAGACCAATTTAGCAAAAACTTACGTTCCAAATCGAATCCTCTCACTAAAAACCCGTGAGGGGGGAGATTTGAAAAAACAAACAAACAAAGAAAAAACAGTTTTTTTCTTGGCATAATGTGAAGTTAATGTTTAAAATTTCAGCACTTTAGCTCCAAGGACGCAGCCTGTACGCATGATACACACATACATGGCCAGTCAGCTAGCCAGCCGGATAGATTTTCAACCTGAACAAACCTGTGTTGACAATTTCGTTTGACGATGTCTAAAGAAGAAGGAAACAAAAGCAAGCGAATGTAAATATCAATCTTGGTCCAACAGTTATTGTGTGGAAAACAAAAGAAGAAAAACAACATCAATGTAAAGTAAATAAGTAAATCTACCAAATCTCCAGCTAAAATCGGACGCTATAAAATCACCAGGTTAAGAGATTAAAAAATATCCAGTTTGAAATTTGCTAGTTTTATTTGAACGCGTATGTTGTCAGGAAATAATTGTTTCACATCTACTTGAGAAATGAAATTTTGATTTAACAGGTTCTCAACAATCTTTCTAACAATAAGTGACGTGAATCCACACTCAAATTTACAGACATGTTGACTTTTAGGATAGTTATGAAAATACACTCAAGTACACACGCACACATATATTGCACTAAAACTGATATTTTTCTATTATAGTTCGAAGATTTTAGATCAAACTCCAGCTAACTACCTGTTCGGCTACGGACCGATTGATATATCCTCGTATATATATACTTCGTTCGCATCGGTACTACCTTATAATACAATATCCGATCCGATATAACATACAACGAACAGTTGATGAATTAATAACATACTGATGAAGAAAGTGTGTCGAAAATCCTATTAATTTTTTATAACCAGACAGTAGTCTTTCTCCGCTATGTAAAACAAAACAAGCAGTGACCAACAACTAAACAAGGAAAAAATAAAAAATAGGTGTATAAAAAGAGGAAGGTTCTCCACCAAATAATATAGGCCCCCAACAATAACATTCTAAATAAGGATCCAAATAAATCGAATCATTCGCCAGAGGAAACCCTTCCGACGGAGAAACATAAACGTGTTTGTGCAGTGAATCCTTCATTTCACCATATTATTTATATATATATATATATATATATATATATATATATATATATATATATATATATATATATACTCACACACATATATATACACACACACATATATACATCAAATATGCTCATGCATAAACATAAGTGGAACCAATATAATTGCTTTGTATTGTATTGAGGTGACCATTCAAGCAATGGAAACAAACAGAAGAGTTGAACCCCCGCATATGGAACAGTCTTCATAGATGTGAACACAACTCTCGTGGGTGCACCGATACAAACACACACACAGGTACACACAGGTACACACATACACATTATTGAGTACTTGCGTTTGGAGAAAAACAGTGATTTCATTCTTTATACGTGAGTAAATAATTATTATTACAGATGCCGGGGACAGCGTTTTATTGTCAACATTGAAACTGGTAGTCTAAAATTAAGTTTGTTTTTATTATTGAGTCGCGGTCAAGGATTGAGCTAATTGGACGTTAGGCTTTGGTGTTTTTCTTGTTAGAGCATTTTCACCTTGTCAATGATTTTCCATTGAAGTCAGGAATATAATCGCTCACGTCTTGGAACATTTTCAGCGGTATAAAACGCCGTTCCAATTTTTTTTAGGTCTGATCTACGCTTGTGTCAAGCTGAGTCATATTATCTCCTTAAAAGTTTCGACTTGACGTTTTTGTTTCCCTTATTTCTCTGTTTCTATAGTTTTTTAAAAGACTGTACTCGGTTTCATCAAATTTCACTTTCCTCACCCAAAGAGTATTATTTCATTACTTTAGCAGACTAGGAATATTTTTGAGAGTTGACATAACTCATGAGGGCACACCTATCTTTTCGTTGTATGAGAATTTTACTTTTTTTAAAATCAAATTGGAACCTTTCACGTTCCATCTAAATTGAGTGAAAACAAGATTCGGCTATAATTCAGGAGAAGCTTATTCAATGGTTTTGCTTTTAAAAAGAAATATCCTATCTAAGTATGTTTCAAATATTGGTCAAAATAAAAGTTTTCAACTGGGAGTAAAAATGTTCTGATCTTTACTTTCGTAGTCAACAATGAAAGCATTAAATCTTAGTGATGAATTTCTTATCTTCAGCCTCTTTCTCGCGCCCCTCTCCTTATATATATATATATATATATATATATATATATATATATATATATATATATATATGTATATATATATATATATATATAGATAGATATATATATATATTATTTCATATAAGTTTAAAATATTAATTATCAAACATGATTATATGATATATATATGTATTGCATTACCGGTGGCTATCTAGCTCAATGGTAAGAACATCGCTAAGTTGAAGCAGCTACTCTATCGGTGGTAGGTTAGATTCCTGCAGCAGTCCCATTTTCTTTAATTGTTTATTCTATTTACGTTGTCTGGGTTGAGTGATACATTAACCGTGTGATGGTGGGAGATCATTTCAAATAAGTTTCTATGTGATATATAACAATTTATAATTAATTCAGATTGATCACACATATCTATTTCTTGATACACATACACACACACACACACACACACACACACACACACACACATATATATATACACACACATACGAAATGCTTGAGCAGTGTTTCCTAATTGTCCACCTGCCAAGTTATCCTGCATCATCTGTATGTCGCCATATATTACACTCTTCTCTTAAAATCAGTCTACCATGAAAAGAGAACCTGTATCAAATTTTTCTTTCGTCTGTAACCTCCCAAGATTTCAGATATCACCATATAAATTCTAATCAAATATACATACGTAGATATATGTGTGCGCGATCTTTTAGTAAAAAAGAAAGAGAAAGCTTGACAAGGGAGACAATTTCATTTTAGTCAACGATTCAAACAATGGTTTATTCATTAGTAATATCAAGCAAGTAAAGAACTTATACACGGAAAAGTAAACAAAGCACTCCTGGGATGTCCTGATAACATTATTCCTTCATGTCTTGCCGTTTCCCTCCATGTCACATAGAAAGAAATCATTACAACGTAAACGAGTGCTTCCTTTTCTGACAACTTACAAAAGAAAGTTTTGTCCAAATCCTTGCAAAATTTCTGTCGTTAGGTTAAGTAGAGTCGGAAAATTTGTGAACGGTTGTAGGTAAGCAGATAAAACGAGGTTTGTGTATGGGGGTGCACATGCGTTTCGAAGTGCATATGTAAATATGGTTTATTTAGTAAACGTATGTGCTGGGTGAGGAATATCTATAGGGAAGCCTATGATATGTAGGGTCGGTTTTCATGTTTATTAGCCTATTTTTTAGAGTAATAGCACATAAATGTCTGTTTGACTATTTCAGTGGCAGCAGCTCAAAATAAGTCAAAATGGCCCAGATTCATCAATATGTGCTTTCATGTTTTAGCGTGTGATAGAGAGAAAGCAAGAGACAAAGATACTAGAGAGAGAGAGAAAGGGGGAGTGAGAGTTGAGTCACATGAGAGAGAAGATAAACAGATAAGCAGAGAGAGAAAGAGCGGGATAGAAAGAGAAACAGCATCACATTTTGGCGCGTGAGAAAGGGAAAAAGTGAGAGAAAAAAACAAATGAGAAAGTGAGAGAGAAGGAAGAGGGAGAGAAAAAAGAGGGATAAGAGAGAAAGATAGAGAGGTGGTCACGTTTCTTTGGTGCTTGTCTATATCTATATATATATATATATATATATATATATATACCTATGCACGCACGATGACAAGATCTTCACGAAAACCATCTTCATTCGGTTAACGATTGATAAACCGTGCTAAACCTCGACTTCTCACATAGGCTAACCTTAGAAGTCATTCGAGGCCACCAGAGGGCATTTGATGACCAATTTTCGGTTTTAAACGTTGGAAACAAATCATTTCTATATCAGATTTTTTTCCAATCATTCTCATGATTAGTACAAATATTTCATACAATGAAATTTAATTTCTACAAGTTTTCGGTGGTTTATTCTCGTATTCACAGAAAATCATCGATTGTGTTAGATGTGGAAAGACAGCTGTTTTATGAGTCTTTCTTTTCCCCCTTTTCAAACCTAACATTCAAAGGCATGGTCGGATTCTATCGCAGTCTTCCTTCTCTTTTTCAAATGTACTTGCTGAATGAATCAGGTCATTTAAAAAAATGAAATAGAAAGTCATTACTGAACTATTTGTTTTACAGTATTGAATTTTATTGATACCTGAGTCGTAAAATAGTGTCCATATAGATAATCTGAAAGATCCCCTGGGGACTTTGAAATGAAAATCAATATCCTTCGGCTGGTACGCAGAAAATAATAAATAAGATAAATTACATGGTCTTGGCAAAAAAAAAAAAAAAAATCCATAATCAATACAATCAAAATACCTTATTTTACAATGGATTATTAATATATATATACATGATTGTGAAAGTAGTATACACCAAATGATCTTTGCCCGAATGGTTTCCGCTATATTTTCAAATAATGACTCACTTTCAATGGTTACAAGGATAAAAGCAACAAACGGGACCATTCTCTATCTGTCTATCCCAGTCTGTTCATTAATGAAATGACCTGGGATAGTTAACCTGTCAAAGACTGAGAACTGCACCCTGTAAGTAGATTGTTTGAACGTAATTAGTCAGAAGACTAACCTGTCATGTGAAAACTTGAATTGCTTAGAAAACATGTTCAATGTCTAAGAAAAATAATGGCAGTAAATTGGGTTTCAAGTTCCTGGGTATCAGATTGATTGAACACTGACCGGAAGTAACCAATAAGCCTTTTATATTCGGTCATTTTTCGTAAACATCCTAACTTTGTATATTCTTTATTCCCATTAGTTTCAGAAGTATTTTTGAAATCTATAAGAGAAAGAGAGAGAGAGAGAGAGAGAGAGAGAGAGAGTTCAGAGTATGATGTGTTCTTATAGGATTTCTAGTAAATAATACACACACACACGAACGAACACACACACACACACACACACACACACACACACACACACACATGTATATTTAAAGAATGGATATATAACCCTACTAAAATAATTGTAAATACATTATATTGCTGTGAAATTCAATTTGAAATTGGCTTCCGTGATAATACGGAGTTTATATCATTTTCCATTTTATTTACTATAGACACGAAATATAGATAAAATTGAAAACTTTCGAAGAAGAGCAATATCAAATTCCAAAATGAGATATCTGTATTGACCCTACGATACTTCGTTTTTAAAAAAAAAAAAAATTTCTTCAGGGACTTGTCATTAAAATGTGTATAAATTAATGCATGCACGATTGTAGTAGTGAAATGTATCATCAGATTACATGAGTGGAATCAAATAATATAATAAAACGATTTTGATTTTTCTCCTTAATTTGGAATGGGGACGTCGTTGAAATTATCATCGTTCTTTTTTAAAATAAGTATCAAACATTTTTGTCAAACCCCAGTACGAAGTCTCAAGTTGATTTTGTTTTCTTACCGTAACAAGAACAATCCTCACCAAGACAAAGGGTATAAACTGATATGTAAAATCAACACTCCCTTACAATGATTTGAGCTCATCGCCAAAAAGTTGAATTGACAAAGCTTAGATAGTAACAAAAATCATACCGTTACGCAAAGGCTTATTTCATTGTAATGAATAAATACAGTTTTATAAACAATATATATCTTTATAGTTTCTATTTGTTATGTATATGCAATACAAACGTTGCAGGGATCCTATTCAGTCGGAATAGAAGTTGGGGTGGAGTTTGACTTTACTGCAGCAAGTCTTTTATCTAATTCATTTTGGTAGATTCTTAAAATCGAGATCTTCTTGATGCAAATTATTGGGACTATTTTTATTAACAACTTTTCACACTATCACTTTTCAAAAACATCTCTGGTTCTAAAGATTATTCAAGAATAATCGTCATCAAGGAATTTTCTCAAATCGTTCCTTTTACAAATGGTACGATAATCCGACGATAACATTACTTACATATCAGTTTAATTTTTCCCGCCGAAATTTTTGTCTCTGCCTACGTGACCACCAGATTCAAGTCAGTGTTCGAAACATCGGAGCTGCCAGTCTTGTGAATCCTGGATCAGCGAGTTCGGGCCTGTACTCGACTAAGCACACCCAATATACATGTGGAGAGACAAGAACACGAAAGCACACGTGTGCCTCGATGAATCTTATCTTATCCCTGTTCTCCCTTTCACGGTGTCAAGTTTGCGTTACCTTTCGGTCTCTATTTGATCGAAATAAAACGTACTTTCAAAGGAAGTGGAATTTTCGCAAGCCTCTAGACTAGTGTGTCCGACGGG
The DNA here is from genome assembly GCA_963457665.1 of Thysanoteuthis rhombus. Lineage (NCBI taxonomy): Eukaryota > Metazoa > Mollusca > Cephalopoda > Oegopsida > Thysanoteuthidae > Thysanoteuthis > Thysanoteuthis major. The sequence continues at coordinate 30,339,997 of OY735208.1, forward strand.
CCCAGATTGGCCTCGATAAACTCCCATTTTTTTAGTGATATTAAATGTTTACGTTTGTCTCTGATATAGTTTTCAAGATATTGTTAGTGTCATTTAAGTGTCAGCTAAAGAGTAAACAATTGTACATATTGACTCAAAGGTGGAGACACTGAAAAATTTCTCTACCTCTCTGTGATGTTGGAATGATGGATTAAAGATATACTTTATAATATATATATATATATATATATATATATATATATATATATATATATATATATATATATATATAATCGAAATCCTACAACAGTTACATGGTTAACAACTGATGATTCCAACAAGAGAATTTATGCATTGTACCATAATAGCCGAGTAGATGTAAAATAAGGGGAAAACACTCAAGAAAATTACTCATATTGCATTGACAGGTCTTGGGAAATGAGTGGCTGAACTTAAAAGAAGACATTTTTGAAAATTTTATCAATGTTTAGTATTTAAAGCTGTAAATATATATATATATATATATATATATATATATGACTCTCTCACTCTCTATATGTATATGTATGTATTACTTACCCTTAGCAACATGGTTTCAGAAATATAAGCGTTCATGATAACATTTGAGAACAAAATAATTTCTCCACCAAAAATAACCCCTGAAAATGTTTTATTAGTGCGCACACACACATGCACGCACGCAGTGAAGATTTGGGGGATTTCATTGGATCCCTGATCAAAACGAGATTTTTATAAAATTACTGAAATATCCTGGAATTTCAAAATCTCACTGTAACACAGACCCACACTGATATGACTATATATATATATATATATATATATATATATATATATATATATATATATATATATATATATATATATACACACACACACAATGAGTGTTCAGTGTTCAGTCAAAGCAAGTGCGATTGAAGATGTTAGATAAGGATTGTTTTTAATTCAACCTTCTGGTTTTCCCTGATCTTGATAATAGCCAGATGTCGGAGAGTCCTTACATATCAAATCAGCCGATTTTTAGGAATTTTCTTCAGGTTACCCCCTCAGATTAGGCTGACAAAAAATCACAGTTACTCTTATACCAATCTTATGGAGAAATCCACAATATCAGGCCTGGATTTCTAATGGAATTGAAATGACAAAACTTATTAAAGATTTTATTCAATTTAATAAATATTGTCGAACAAGCCTCCCCATTTAAAACCCGACATTTATAGCTAATTTTTTACGGCATATATATAAATTGAGTCTGAGAGAGTGCCCTGGGGAGTACCTGGTGATTTGATGTGGAATGGCTCATGGTTTAGAACACAAAATCATAAATTTTCGTACAATATTTACGTTCATTGGTTCCAGACACGCGTCCTTACTTTGTGAGAAAACAAGAAAAGTTAATTAATGAAAATTCCTAATAATCATTTTTATCAAATATATCACACACACACATACACACACAAGCGTGCATATGTTTACAGTTTTCCCCATCTATTTACGCTCTATTTCAAAATTCACAATATTGAGCATTATCCCCAAAGATATAGCAACCCCTGTATACGGTAAAAATGGGAAAAACGATTTAAAATGAGATTTCTTTATTCAGTATGACATGTTTCGGTTGCCTGTGCTAACATCTTCAAAAAAGTGTGAGTATATGGAATGGTGTTTATTCGTTGATCTCAAGTCAGTGTTATATGTTGTGATATCCCGTATATAGTAGGATATTGTCCACTTCTTAATTAACGTTGATAGTTTTATAAGTGTTCTGAACAAACCTGGGTGGTGATTTAAAGAAAGAAACTCCATCTAGAGTAGTATGTCCGAGAGGAGAATGTGTTCGCTGGGAGGAATCTCTGATTGGATCTGAAAAACCTGTAGTGTGGAGGAGGGATTCAATTTGACTTGGTGTCAAGTTCCATGTGTATGTATGGGTCGTTTTCAAGGGCGTGGTTCTGCTGGGTGAGTATCAATGCTTGTGTGCATTGGCTCTCAAGAGTTTAATATATGCACTTTATTAAATTGATAATTCAGAAAGCCGAAGTTGATATGGTTTTGAGGTCAACATGTGAAGTGTGAAGGAAAAATCTGAAATACGTATTGATCTGATTCGGAGTCAAGATTCATGGGTGTATATGATTTATTTTAATTGATGTGTTGCTGACGTGTGTATGTGTATGTGTTTGTGCTAACAAGTGCGTGTGTGAGTTTGATAACAGGGATTCAATTGTTCTAATGGTTGGGAAATCAATGAAGTATCTGATTGGAGCTGCTGTTTATCTCGTTAACTTGAAACCTGCATTGGGTGATTATGTTTGGTTAAATGTGGGCAAATCTGGTCTTTGTAGTGCTCGTAAACTTATTTGTAACACCAACTTCGTCTAATATATACATTTGTATATATGTGTGTGTGTGTGTATTTGAGAATTCAACTTCAGTGGGCCATAGATGAAAGATGACCTAACTTAATGTTGCCAGTTCCCCGGTGTTCAAAGTAACGAACGAGCTGGAGGTCTCCGGTGGGGAAGTGCCATCAGTGGCCAAGAGCGCAGATTGGAATAAAGAATACGTTCCAGATGAGAATCGAACTCGCTGTTCGAATTTCAATTATACATATAACATCGCATTACTTTCAAAATAACTCTAAGGTAATAAGGGTTATTTTCTGATCGATTATGTCTAAGAAATGTTGGAAATCTCAAGTATTTTCTTCAAGTGGTGCTTTTTAGACCAGGGCAGTGACAATTTCAAATGTACTTATTTTCAAATGGACAAAGGGCAAATTTGCACATTTTAAGCGCGTAAAGTAAGAAAAACAACATATGGATGATATTATCCTAGCCACAAAAGTGAAGTTTAGAGGAAACAATAACTGCTCTCCATAATTTTCCCAGATAAGGAATTAAGAAGTAATAGTCACTAGCCCCCCCCCCCAAATGCATTACACAGTGTAATATCTCTATTCTGTCTGAAACACTTGTATTAATTCTTTACCACTGGAGACCCATTTCTTGGGAGTTTTCTGTGCATTTCTTTAATGAAATTATTTACTATACTTTAATAAAGATAAATCATTTGTAATGCATTTCTTCCTTGCTAGTTTGTAGCATCAATCCCCTTATTCCTTATTTTCTATGAACAAAATATAAGAGAATCCATGAAGCTTTCTGTAACAATATTTAGGTGAGAAATCGTAAAATTCAGTGGTTAAGTAATCAAATCCCACTGTTAAGCGTTAATGTCATTGTCAATGTTAAGATTCCTAATCATTTATACCTCGGTGAACGACCTTCGTTTTTCACCGAGACAAGCATTCATCAAGAGAGGGTGATAATGAATTCTTCTATGAAGAGAAGCAAACTATAACTTTTTAACTCAATAAGTACATCTGATGGACATCACAACTCACAACACGTATCCTCAGAGATCAAATGCGGAACTGAGGCCGGCAGAATATGACATGGTGATTCAAACTGAACAGGTTCTGAAAAGATATGCCCTACGACGCCCACGTTAGAGAGGTGTGGCGAATTTTGAGGAAGGTCTTAGTCCAACGACGATGATGATGAAGGTTCTCTGCACAACATAGATAAGTATTGTATGGTCAACTTTCAAAATTCATACTGAATTTGCTACATCTATTTACGTGTTAACTCTTGGTATCAGCTTACTTCTCATACACGCTTCTAGTATGTTTTTCTGTACCACATAATAAGTAATAATCAGATTAAGGGAAAGTTTGAACGTATTTGCTCAAAATACCCAAACTGTGATGTCACGACTTATATAAACAACTAGAGCAATGGTATTTGATCAACCGACACAAACATGATTGGCGAGCACATGCATGGAGTGAAATCAAATCAAATCATCCCATGACCTAGTAGATTGTCGAAGTACTACGCTGAGATATTCATCCCGGTTATTTGATGGCAATGACCTCCTCAACAAGCAACATCCGTCAAGTTGTACAGGGTTATATGGCACTAACAACAGACAGTAATTTTTGGCCTGACTTGTGACATTGGGAGAGGTGGATTCATACCTCTACCAAGGACCCGAGTTCGAAGCGAACATAAGATATTTGTTTGATACAGAATTTTCGCATCAATTTCGATAAGATCGTTTATTCATATGAATTAATAGCATCATTATTCCGTCATTAAATTATTTTTATTCCAGTTCTATATCAATGGCCGTTTACTGCGCCGCATTTGCAACAGAGGAACAGACGTTGTCATACAGAAACGTCACCAGTTCACTTCTTTCTTACCCAGCCAAATCTTCTGCATTCTGATGTGTCATCGAAGCCTGTTAATTGATAAGCTCATCTTGTTCGTATCGTATCTTCACATTTTCCTCCAGTCCGTCAGCTTTCAAGTTATGTAGTCTTTCAGACCGTTCATTTGCCTTGAGCTCATTTTTTTCAGAAAACTGGCAAACCATTCCTAACTACTGCATCATTCCTATTGCATCATTACTGCAAACTCCAATGGTCTACTTCATAGCTTTCACTGCTCTTTTATTCCATAGAGAGTACACAGAATCGAATGAGAACCAAATGTTCTGCTATAACATTTATTTAATAGTCGTAAACAAGGAAAAGAGAACCTGCCATGAAAGAACGCAAATAACAGAGTCAATGAAGAACTGGGATCATCCGGATTATGGTGTTAGGGGCTGCCAGGAAACAGAGAAGGGTGCTGGAGATTTGACGAGACCTGCTGTCAAACAATCTCTAGCAATGAACATTACACAGCTGGTCTGAATATGTGAATACATGAAATTGTTGCCCATGCATCTCAATGGTTATTTTCATTTCCTATCATGATATAACAATTAACTCCATGGATTACGTCATGGAAAATCTTAGAACTTGAAACATCTGATCACACATTAAAACATTAAAAGCTTGAGCTGAGTCAAGAAAAAAAACTTGAAATTAGGATACTCAAGTTATTGAAAAATAAATAACCCAACAGCTTTGGGATTCTCGTGCAATTACATACATAAACAGACCCATCATTTTGGATGAATATATACTAGTAATATATTGAATTAAATTATGTCATCTAAACAAAGAATAGGATATATATTTACTTACCTATCATAACATTTCATTGGAGATTACGTGGTAGTAATTCTTGAGATTTTATGTCCGATCACTCATTCAAACAACCTGATATGAGTTTAGACTTGAAAAAAAATCAAAGTAAAATAACTTTTATCTTTAGAATACATGAATTATTAAAAATAGATTACCAAATAAAATTGTTTTGGGCTCCTTCTTGCAGATCCATACAGAAATAGCTCCGTAGGTTTTGATGAGTATATTCTAGTATATTTATATTTATACTAGAATATACCAATAAAAATATTGTACTCTGCATGGATCGTTGCGAAGTAACCTTGGCTATTTCATTGGGTAATCTACTTTTTAATAATTCAAGTATCTTGATTTTCAGTTCTTTCTTAAGTGTGATCAGACATAAAGTCTTAAGAGTTCCTTTGACGTAATGTATGAGGTAATTGTTATGTCATAATAGGAAGGTGAATTAAGCGATGAGATCCGTCAGCGACAAATGAAGAAAAATTTGCATATAAGCTCGTAAGCATTATTTTAGCAGTACAAAATGTACTTCTATGGAAAGCTTACGGAATTCGCTAGTGAATTCCATAACAGATATGGAAAATGAATCATGAATATTGTGCTCACAATTTTCGAATGAAGGAAGACGTATCAGAATCTTAGATAATCATTAATCGACCTTTAGCATAGAGTGACGGCATTTCTTATGTGGTAGTCGAAAAAGCGTTGGAACAACTATCAGACAAGATGACATCTCGCCCACCTTTAACCCTGAGGAATGAAACTCATTTGCTTTTCGGTGGCAAAACCTGGCCATGTGCCATTGACATACAAGAACCAACTTCAAGTTGCTGAAAATTTCCCATTAGTCAACTTGTTTTTGGTGCAAACGACAAAAAAGAAAAAAAAGAAATGAAAAGAAAGAAAAATGAAGTAAAAAAGATTTTGCCTCTTATCCTTGTTGCGACTTCCTGTTACATCACTGGTGACGTCATGATGTTTGTCTCTTTCTCCCAAGCCTAAGTGGATATGACGTTAGTGTAGAAAGACCACAGATAGAGTAAGGTCGACGTTTTCCTATTGCTTTTATTTAAATTCATTGTTAGGCAATATCACAACCGAACCTGTACATAATGAATAATTAATACTTGTGAGTAGTATAATAGATCCGGGTCGTAACAGGTGAAGAACAAAGAATGAATGGAAGGAAATAGCACTAGTGAAATTGGTACAAAGGAGAAAAATGACTCATCCAAAAATTAACTGTTCATAAAAGCGAAATTGATCTTATTATCGACGTTCAAGTAGTACGTTTTACAAGAATATGAGAAAGACTTCTCAGTTTAAAGAAAATTCAATCTTAAAATGCCCCAAAGGGCATCTCCGTAAAAAGATTGCATTAGAAATACGCATTCGACCTTAAAATATACACTAATTAAAGTTGTAAAATGTTTAAATCTTATTGAAAGAAATTACAAGCTTATAAGTACTGAGAGACATGTACTGGGCCTATTTTGATTATGTATTTTCCTAGATTCCTCTTTATATCTCAGCTAATAGCTCCCCAAATTGCTCAATTAATTTTCTATTCCAGATGGGTCTAATTCATCAAATTTATTCTTAAAATTATTCATAATTTTACTCTGTTTTTAAAAAAATCCATATAAGATGGTAAACTATTCCAATATTCCGAAATTCTTTCTATAAGACCTAGCTGATAAATTCCTTGTCGTAAATGACTTTATGCACATTACAATTCCTCAATTTGTATAACCATTTATTATCTTTCAGGTTCTTGGAATCTTTCAAGTTCCAACTAAGTCTCCTCTAGCCCCCCTCTCAAACATTTTTATTTGTCGTTTGTGGACTCACCCTCAAACTAATGGCGTGAAGTTATTGAATTTAAAAGAGAAAATGACATTCGAAACAATCAATTGATAACGGCAAAACTACTCCAATTTCAGCCTGTGATAGTGCCATGATTCAGGCTGACGATCTACAATTAATATGAAAATGAATTAAGACATTAAGAATTAGGATCATTAACAGTGCTGCAAAGATTGGAACAGTTCCCCCCGAAATTGGGTTGACACTAACTATTGCATAGTTCAAGTCGGTGTGAAGTATCGAGGATACAGCAAAGACTTGGGGAAACCATCATCATCATCATCATCATTATCATCATCATCATCATTATCATCATCATCATCAGCAGCAGTAGCTATTAGAATCTGTCCTTCCATCAGACCTCCCTATCGTTGGCGCCACGGAGCCGGAGCTTCCTAAACTTATCTAGTTTGTCATGTTTAGTCGTAAAGTATACTCTTTGGTGTAACCATTTTCAATGAGGACATAGATATCACAATCTGATCATCGGAGGGATTACCAGAGAAGACCCTTTGATTCTGGGCAGAGCGCACAGATTCTGTGATTCTCTGCTGAAGCGCCGAACCATACGTATATAATAAGGTCAGCTTTGGCAGCTACTATGTAAGTATAAATAATAATAAACGACTTCCGGAGTGATGAAGTTATCCTTTTGTACTTAATGGAGCCAATTCAATGATAATGTCAACAGATTAACATTAATCGTAGGAGAAGTAAAATGGGAAAACACACACAAATAGAATTTTTTTTTCTGCTTCCAGTGTTATCTGTGTTAATTGTTTACCCTGTGGCTACACCCAGACTCATATTCTCCGTGTCAAAACTCGTTGGTAATTTATAGCTTAGCCTGAACGGCTGACGTCAGATAGGTATACAGTTTTAACGCTTTTGCAATTGTATTTCATCTTTATCTGACCCAATTTGACATTGGGCCAAATGAAGATGAAGTACGCTGGATTAGACTTGTGTGTGCGTATGTATGTGTGTGTGTGCGTGTGTGGAGCTCGAGGCGGTAGTAGCACATCAACAATAATGCAAGTGGAAAAACATCCACATACACACACGCATATATATATGTATATATCATCTCCCGTGACGTTGAAAACATCAATTAAATACACAATGGAATTTATCGAACACGAAATTACATTTTTAGACGGTAAAATCATAAGAAAACGGAAGATGGAAGAGAAATTTTAACTGACATACACTACAAACCAACGAACAGTAAAACTTACTGCATTTTTTTTACCCCAAACATATAAAGGTCAATATACCATTTTCCTTAGCCCGACTCTCAAGATCAATAATATTCGAACAGAGTACTTTACATCTTAGAATTGAGGAACTAAAAAAATTCAAACCTAAACAAAACTATCCCATCTCCTTAATTAGAGCAGGAATTGGAATAGCCACACGATTAGAAAGACAAGGACAACTTGCAGTAAACTCTGGAATTAACACAACAATCATTATTCCATTCACCAACACCTGCAAGCCCCTAAAGTCTGAAGTTAAAAATGAATGCAACAAGACATCCACATCCTAAAAAGGGACTTCTTCGTGAACAAAATCTTCATTGATTCCTCAATAATTGAAAGTAAACGTCAACCTTCAAATTTGAGAAAGCTACTGGAAAAAGCCACATTCTCTGAGAAAAGAGAACCAGAGAAAAAGATAACTGAATGCAATGGACCAAATTGCGACTTATGCAACATTTGATAAAAGGAAATAAATATACTTCCGAATGTGATACAACCTTTAAAATCAAATCCAACACCATTTGTGGCGTTAAAAACATCATCTATACCATTATTGGTCGAGGTTGCAACAAGGAATACATAGGGGAAACCCTCTCTCGGGAATAGGATAACAGCACACAGACAACAAATAAGGGGTCCCTTGACAAAGATACTCAGTCAGTTCGCACATTTATCAATGTTTTTTACGAGAAGCAAAATTTTCAATCTTCGTTTTCTACAAAATGAACACCGACAATGTTGTATAAAGAAGAAAAGGGGAAACAATTATCATCAATACTTTAAAACCTGCGTTAAATTCCAACTAATTTCTCAATTTGGAGTGGGAGCCGCAGCTCAGACTCTCTTGGGAAACATAGCCCCCTTTCCTTCTTCAAAATCATAAAGTTGACCTCCCCTAAAACCCATGGACCCTTTAATAATCCATCCTCCTTGTTAAAGCAATCAATAGTCCCCATCTTTCAAGCACATATATATTATCACCTAGGAAACACATTGGTAATCTTACCCCCAAAACAATTCAACCATACTGTGGACACATTCATTCACACACGTTGATACTTCACCCCCTTTACCTCTCTCCATAAAGGGAGTTCTACCATCAACCCTTTTCCTTCTAAAAAAAACTCACAAATAACTGGAATTTTATGACACCCATGGAATTTGAATTCATGATTAATGTACAAATGATCTGAATTTAACTACTGGACAATGGAAAATCACCAGAAATAGAATCACATCAACCTTTTGAAGACATGTACGAAACTGGTTACAGGCTCATCAAAATATATATCTCAATACCACAACTAAAAAGTTTGGCTTCCTCTTTCTCACTCTTTCCATATATATATATATATATATATATATATATATATATATATATATATATATATATATATATATATATATACATTCATATTCAGTTTTATTACAAATATGTATAGTAGGGATTTCCCGTTTTATCTATGACAAAACATAGCTTTCATTTTCTATAAATTTCTGAAGAGTCATTAACATACCAATCTTTATTTGAAAATCCAAACTCCTCTTCCTACCGTAGAATGAATCGACCGAAAGGTAGAATTATTATCAAAGATTAAGAAGAGATTTGAGTGTCCATACAAAAATTGGTGTACCGTTTATCATTAACCTTTTTTTTTTACATTGTAAATGTAATAACTTTTGTAAGTACTGTGATGCTAAATTCTCATTGATATGCGAAGATGTTATCGAGTGTGTATTGTTGCAGTCCCTTAAGTGATTGTATGTGAAGAAAACAAGCTCAGTCATCTATTCCTTTTTCTGAGCTAGTTAAGAATTAGAAGGAGGAAATTACAAAAGAGGGTAAGCAAATCATAAATCAAGAAATTTTTTTTAAAAATAGAGAGAGGAGATCAAAAAAGCGAGCTAATGAAGAAAATGGGATCAAATAAAACACATTGACATGAAAACTGAATCGATGGAAAGGAATAATCAAATAATTACATGTATTGCCTCTATTACTGAAAATTATATTTTTTTGTGTCATTGATTGAAACTTGTCTTTTTTTTTAATTGACTTGTCATTTTTTTTATTTACCAGCACTTTCTTTTCAATTTTCTAGCTTCATTTCGTAATTTGCTCTCTTTATTTTTCAATTTGATCCCACTTTAAAAAAAAAATTGGTCGTTCTAATATTCAACTAGCTCTAAAAATGGTATAGTGAATAAAACTGACATCTTTTGTTAGCTCTTGTGAGAAAAAAAGGTTGTAATTCATTCATGAGCTTCATTACTTCCTTGTTAGTCACATCTTATTTTTAGCGGTCTAGAATTGTGCACTCAGTAAACAACATTTATGATTATACGTATGTCCGCAGCAAATACTAAGAAACTGAAGCCTACTAAATCGTAAGGGAAAATTACCAACTAAAAGTCAACCTCATTTAGGCAAATCTGACGTATAAATTGCGTTGGATTATATTGAAACTCTTATTCGAAATGATCTTCCGTCATTACACACTTGATATAGCACTTGGCCTAGACAACATACTCACACACACACACATACACACACATACACACACACATATATATATATATATATATATATATATATATATATATATATATATATATATATATATATGCCTGTTGGGATATAATGTCGTATTGTGGAAGACGATAGTAACCCACTTAAATTTGAAAATTGTTAAATTCATTCGTCAGTAACACAACTATCATTGTTAGTAATGAGAAAATTATGTTGTAAAATTAGTTCTTTTACTCCTTTTTTTCAAGAATCTGGATTCGGAACCAAAAACCTGAGTAAACTATAAAACCCCAAAATCATCCTTTTTCGGAGTTTTGTGAGCAGTTGTTGGAGTTGAGTAGATCTCATTCTCATGGGCGTTTGGGAACTGTTTCGTTAAAGGGAGCAAAGGGCTTAATTTGCTCTAAATTTCACAACGTTTTGCCCGAATCACACTGATTTGCTCGAAATTTAACTTTAGTTGGCACTTTGTCCTCAACTCCTAGCCTGTGCGCCTATAGCCGCCCTTCACAAGGTCTTGGACATTCGTAGTAGATTCTTTTTGTTGACAACGCGTTAAAAGTGAAAGTGTACGCAAAAATCCTCTGATTCGTTCATCAGAGGGTATCTCATTGGTCAGAATTGCAAAAGCAAAGTAAAATTGCTTTTTATATCATCGCACGACGCACGAAGCAATTACTTTGTCTCCGTTTCTCGACCGTTGTATGCAGCAGTTTTGGGTTTTTAGGAGACCAGCATACTACCACATCACCCAAGATGTACTGCATTATAGGGCTGAAACGTTCCACCTAGCTGTTCCAAACGATATTTACCCATAACTAGGAAGAAGAAATGGCTTCATGTTTTTATCATGGGCATTAGTGTGAAGTTGAAGTTTGAACTCTGACCGGCGATTTAATCATCTGTTAACGATTAGGTTACCCAGATCTGGATAAGAAAAAACTGTGCTGCACATACCCAAGTAAAGACTCTGAGATGACCAATTCCTTTGATTAAAATTGTTTTTTTCTAGATACAATCTATATGATTTATAGTTTCTCTCCTAGTGTTTCCCCTTATCAGCGGTTCCCCGTATCCGTGCTTCATCATTTAGTCATCCCCTTATCCACAGTTTCTCTTCCAGTAGCTCGTGGTCACATCATTAGAATCCCATTATTGTTTCTTTACTTAGCTGTCTTTTCCATCTCCAAAAACGCAACATCACTTTCTGAATAACCAAGTACAAACATACTCAATACATGCACACCCACAATTTTCTCTTTATATTGTAAGTCTAATATTTCCTTTGATGGAACTGACATATATTACAATACATGCACATTTTATCTTTTAGCTCCAATTCCAGAGGGAAACATGATTTCGCTTCTATCTATCTCTGACGCATACATATTCATTCTCCCCCTCATCTATCTCTGACTCGCGTATTTTCTCAAAATAATTAACAAATATTAAGCTGCTAAGCATTGCTCTACGGCAGGGGCCCAAATTTTAAATATATAATCATAATGAGGGTGAGACTGGAGGAGCTCGGGATAAAAGGAAGGATTGTGACTATACAGACCACAGCACTGCTAGGAACCGCACGGATACTGAGGAAAGTGCTAGAAATATGAAGACTGCAACATTAAATGTTAGCAGTGGCCTAACAGAGGAAGGGAAACGGAAGCACTGATGTGAACCACAGCACTGGCAGAATAGGCGATGGAGAGGAGAGATGTTGGCTGAAGACCTGAGGAGACTTATTATCACTCAGCCTTCAACAATGACCACTGGGCAACCAGTGTGAAACTGTAAACCACAGTATTACTGTAGTCTATGAAAACGAGGAGAGGAGGGCTGGAGACTTGAGGAGACTTGCTGTCACTCAGTCTCCAGCTGTAACCACCAGGCAATCGGTGTGAGATTGTAAATAATAATAATAATAATAATAATAATAATGATAATAATAATAATAATAATAATAATAATAATAATAATAATAATAACAACGCGCAGTCAAGTCTTCCAAGTAGGTCCCGCTGCCAATCAAATTTTACTGAGAAATACTGAGAGCTTCAAGTTTGTCTTGGCTTAGAGTTCAGATCATCTCTTGCCTTTTCAATTTTCTTTGCAGCTACTGGCCGTCAATTTTTCCCCGAGTCATTAAATTTCTCGAGAACCAGTTTCAAGGCCGCTCAGGTAGCAACTTCATTGGATTTCCATCTTTTTCTACGTCGACCCTACCTCTGTTTAAGATCTCATCGTTTATGGGGTAATAATAATTTCCCTCTTCCTTTCACACGCACGTTCCCACGCTATAAACAAACAAGGCATCAAGTTAACACGAGCACAACAAATAACATCCAATTTTTCGTATGAGTTGTGAGCGGTGAGGTGACAGCGGAGGAAGGGGCTGAGGCACAAGTCCGAGGAGCCGACCAGCGTTTACATGGAAAAAGACACCATCCATGGGAACGTGGCCACACACACACACACGCAGAGAGAGAGAGAGAGAGAGAGAGAGAGAGGGAGAGAGAGAGAGAGAGAGCATCTTTGCTCCTGTTTCAAGTTGAAGAAGGATACTGGTACTGTATATGAGAGGATACAAATAGGCACTACAAAAGATGATCGTAAGAGTGCACAAGGCGTGAGAAAATTCGGCGCTTGGACGAACTGAACTAAGTAAACACTAAAGACGCGCAAGTAGGTATTCGTTATCCATCAGTAATAAGTACGTAGATAAGAACAAAGGGACATATGTTGTCCGTAACTGTAATAAGGGTCATTAACACCTTCAACGCCAACGTTTTCTTTGCCGACAACAGGGATTTCCCAGAGACTTGATAGCATCGCTGGAGAGCAGGTATAAGTCACGGCAGCGGACACGAAAAGCAATGAAGACAAAATGGAGTAAGGTCAGAGAGAGCAAGGAATGAAACTTTGTGTTCAAAAGCAACAGTGACGAGGACGCTGTTCTGAATAATTGAAATATAATGAAAACGTTTAATCTTGGCATTCTATCCAAAAATACGTCCCCTTGCGTACAGAACATTGTACATCGATGCAAATCACCTTGATCCCATCAGACGAAACTAAAGATTAAATTAAATCAGTTGGAAAAAAATCGTTCGATAAAACCGTAGGGGTTAAGTCAGGTATAAGAGCACGCCCTAAATCTTCCCAGTTTAGATAGGGAATGTTATTTTTCCGATAAAATCTAAAGGAAATGTCAGAAGGAGATAAGGTTTCTCTGTCCCGATTATTTTTTAATCCTTTTTTGCAGATTAAAGCTTTATTTGGATACAATGACTTGAATGCTAGGATTTAAAGTCATTTTATCTGGAATTCTATTCCTAGAGTTGCTAACTAATCCTCGACATTCGTCATAAATAATCACTAAAAAGATGGAAACTTTTACATGAATAAACATCTATAAATTAAACATCCTCTTTCTTTCTCTACTGTGTATATCATGTTACTGTTTATGTAACCCATGGTAGCTTGATTAGGGTTTATCAAATAAATACGCCAACATTCTCTCTGATAATTACATATATAGTGAAACAACTTATTAGGTATACGTAGTTTTTTGTCCTTGACGCACGCTAGCTTATATATATATATATATATATATATATATATATATATATATATATATATATATATATATATATATATATCGAGTAACTGCTTATTTGAAACATGATATCACGGATAGGACTTATTGAACAAATATGTCAGCATTTTCATTTATTGTAATGATTATGTGTATAGTGACACAGCAAAATTTGGCATTATATGGTAAAATCACTCAGTATTCACAGAGGCAGGATTCAGCATCCAGTCTGTAGTATTTGCATTGAAAATGATTGGAAAGAGGATTCTAAAGTGAGTTTCTGTTCTGAAGTGATGATGGTCACATATATGGTCAGAAGCGTTACATCACAAACCTTTGGTCAAAATTCAAAATCTCTGTCTAAGACATATATATATATATATATATATATATATATATATATATATATAGTACGACTGATAGGTAGTTGGAGGATGATAGATTGAGCTTGTAATACCAAATAACGAATGTCTTAAGTTTATTGATGGACTAGTCCATAAGGTATTACTAACGACTAAAACAATACTTGGTTTCGTCTCAATCTTTTATAAAGTGTTATTATAGAATAAATTTTAGATATTGATGAAATTGAAATGATGCAAGTGGCGGATAATTCAATCTAAGGTTTGTGATCATAAAATATTTTGTCAAAACAAATTGGACGTATTGGTAGAAAAACAACTCGAGGAATTTCTTCCTGACTAAGTCGTATCCTCAAAGATTATATCATAAGTTGCGTTTACATGTAGTTCAAAATTAAAACTCACATAACAGATTAAATATTCACATGGGTGAACACTTGACAGAAGTGACACAAACAACGCAACATCTGTTGTTATGCTCATTGATCCTTCATCGTCAAATACGTTTTTCGGGTAGCCTACACAAGTGAGCTTTTTGCTTAAAAATATCAAATATACAATACATTATGATAATACCAAAAGAAGAAAAAAAAACAAACAAACAAAAAAAAACAACTACATGTGTCATGATACGGCCCCAAAAATGATAAAATAAAGCTATAAATCGAAATCATAGATGACGAGGACCAACACTTCTCAGGGGCGATGTCAATATAACAGTTTTGTTTTTAGATACCCGAAACAGTTTTATGGTAAACAACTGATGATCCCAACAAGAAAAATTTGCACATAGAACCATGAGATTTAATTCAGTGTAAAATATAAAAGGTTTATATATATATATATATATATATATATATATATATATATATATATATATATATATATATATATATATATATGTATGAAGTGTATACATCAATTATAAACACTGTATACTTTGCTTTCTTTCTTAGAAACTTATAGATCTATGACATGCATGCACTGATTATAAACACCGTATTTTCTTCCTTCTTTCTTCCTTTTTTTGGGACTCTCTATTTTCTTTATCTCGTGAATTGATTTTTACAAAAGGAATAAAATGACGTAATATGACGTTGTCCACTCTCGATATCATATCTTTCTATCTTTACCAAAACTCCCTCTCTCTTATCATCCACCCTCCTATGAACAGCTTCCTTTCTTTGATAGGAACGCTGTCCGTCGCTCTTTAGCCACTCTCTCTTCGGGTCGCTTAACTTCTTACAAACGCTGTTAATCTATTGAAGCTGGTCTTGACAAAGACATCAGTCATTTTACAAACTGCCAACTTAGGTCAAAAGATAAAAAAATATTCATTATCCAAGATTCTTGAAATATGAATATGGTCAATAACATATTAATACATTTTACCCCCGGAAAGAACCTAACTTGCTTGTCACATCATGCATTACGTCATCATGATGTACAAACGCCGTATGGTCGATATTTAAAATTTACGTTTCGAAAAGTTTTTGTTTCCAACCATTAAAGTCTTATAGCTGAACGAATACCCGACGGTGCATGATCGAAATGTTTGAGGTTCTTACATAAACTAACCAATAAGTTATGTTAAATCACACGGAAACTGTCAATGTTGAAAAAAAGTACATTCCTGGTACGTGGTCTTTAATCAAACTATATATACATAAAGATATACCTTGATTAGTGGAGTCAATTAGTTCAAAAATGTTTGATACTCTTCATTATCGCACAGGTCAATGTCTTATCACACTTTGAGGTGATTTCTTTTCCAGCTTATAATTAGTAATATTGATTTGTTCAGCAATACTTTAACCATGCTATATGAAAACCTAGTGATATATATATATATATATATATATATATATATATATATATATATATATATATATATATATATATGTGTGTGTGTGTGTGTGTGTATGTGTATGTGTGTGTGTGTGTGTGTGTGTGTGTGTATGTACTTGTATTTCATTAAATGCAAGATATGAGTCAGAGGTAAGGAGAAGCAACACTAGTTGTAGATTATTTTGTATTTGATGACTTGGATATTTATAAAAAAGGTTTTTTGTTCATATTTGTATTTTTCAGTTTTTTCAGCTCTAATATATATATATATATATATATATATATATATATATATATATATATATATATATATATATATACATATATATATGTGTACTGAGAGTGGCTTTGCACAGAGTTACTGCCGAAGTGCACCTGGTAAGGACCCTTAGTTAGTAGCAACAGCTTGCATGACTCAGCTGCTAACTAGCATTTAACATCAGATGCATTTTGTGTGTGAGAACAAGAGTTTCTTCAGACAAGTTAAGACATCATATTTGAAACCAAAGAGCCATGAATCAAGCTACAGAATGATTGAGATTGTTTTAGAACTTTCCTTTGCTGAAGTAGCTAGCGTTGCCTTGGAATAAGGACCTCAATTATAACAGCGCAGAAAAGCAATGATACTTTTTATAGAGATTTCATAAAATTGAATATCCATCCAAGTCAAGTTTGCAAGACTTCCAGGTAAACCCAAACACACCTTCAGGTAATTCTTGGTAACCTCTCTTAAAGCCATGAAAAAAAACCAACATTTTTCCACAAAACTGAAAATTAACGTGCTCGGATTCGGCATGAGTAATTCGCACATCGAAGTTGACTATGGGGTTTGAATAGCTTTATCGTCATATTAGGGTTTGAGGGGTAGAGGTTAGAATTTTACCTAAAACATATATTATCGTCAGGTCGAGATCAGATTCCTTTAAAGAAATACTGCCAAACTTGCATAAGCACTCAGAGAAGTTTACATCTACAGTTTCCAAGGACAAACGGAAAAAAGAACAGTTTAGCAATATAATTATTTTGCAGTTAGAAAGCTCCCTCTAAAACATTTAGTTTCTCTCAAAACGGACAAATGTCTGTAAGATCTGAAGGTCTAACAGATTTAAAGCATTTACCCCCCCCCCCAATAATTTTCTCTGTTGGAGTTCGAAATCGTTTTGCTGATTTTATTTTCCATGTTTTTATCTACTACGCTGTTGGTATTCCCAGAGCTCTTAGTTAAAACAAAGGAATTTTTACATAGAAGCTTGGAATATACATTGGGAAAATTGTGACCTCAGAAGTTAGAACCACCTATCTTATGTTAATGCTGTGGTCAATCTACCCTTATAGACAAATTTGCAGCCTCTAGGGTGGAGCTATTTTGGAGTCCATCAGACGCATAAATGCAAGCAAGCTAGATAATAAACATTCATTGTCTTTATGGTAATAGAAAAAATCAAAACAATTAAATATATATTTGACGGAAAAGAATAGAATATATTAACCCAGGTGAGGCAGAATGAACCCTGACATACTCAGGCGTACATACACCATAGAATACATGCTGTGGAATATATTGAACATATATAGATAGAAAGACAGAGAAGGGTAATTTATATAAATATATGTTTATGTACAAGTCGCTTTTACTTTCACTATATATGTGTGTGGTGTGTGTGAGTGTGTGGGATGCGTATGCATATTCATATGTATATACTTATTCGTACATATATCTACTTTGAAAACAATGATTGCGGAGACTAAGCTTGAAACATTAACAGCGGGTATCCGAGTTCGAGCCTAGACTCTGTCCTCCTAACTCATCTCATTTCACAACATGAAGACGTTAATGTGGTCAATCGCAGTAAGGATCGTGTCTATGTTTAATGTGCATTTATAAAACGTGCTAATGAATCGCCTAGGGCTCTTACCCTTATTTTACTTGTTGTGTGTGCACGATTCGTGCGAATCAGTTACATAGTCAAAAAGTGAGAATATATACACACACATATATATATATATATATATATATATATATATATATATATATATATATATATATATATATATATATGTATAAATGTATATATATTCATAAATTTGTTTGTGTAGTGAATCCATTGTCTACTATATATTTACAGATCTACTTTAAAACAACTTGACTTTCTGAGTATAAAGTTGAATGTATCGAGCACTCTATGAAATAAATCCAACACATATAAAACAGAGCTTTATACTATGCTATATTGCTAACCTGATCCAGACCATATGTGCTCTCTCTCCCTCTCTCTATATATTCATCATAAATTCGATCATTTTTCAAGCTGAGTTAGAAACGTTGAGTAATTTGTTAAGAATGAGTTTTTCATTCTCGGGACGATCTCGTTTCGTCATTCTTTTCATGGGCAGAACGTAGCCTTACAATTACCATTGAGCTGAACAGCCATTGATAATGCAAAGCCCAAAATGACTGATTTAACTCGTAATTCTGATCTTGTTCATTCACTGTCTTTATCTGCTCCATTCGTTTCTCAGCGTGGACAATCATATTATTAAGAAGTAGGTATATAATCCCTCAGAAATCATTTAATCATATTATGTTGAATGTACCATTTGGCCTTAATTGTTTATTCTATTTACATTGTTTATGACATGTAATACTGTGTATAATAATGTAATAATAATAATATGTGTTATAACAGGAGATCATTTCAAAAACAGATTCAAAGTAATATAACGTATTTATGATTATTTCTGTCAGAATATACCTACATTGCTTAATAATATATATATATATATATATATATATATATACGTATAAATATATATACATATACATATATATATATATACATATATATATATATATATATATATATATATATATATATACGTATAAGTGTGTGTGTGTGTGTGTGTGTGTTTGTGTTTGTGTGTGCGAGTGTGTATACATATATTACTGGTCTTGTTCTTACCTGAGAGTTATTTAAACATTTCCATAAAGAGCAATTATGGAAAGAAAAGTTATTCTTATTTATGGAGTGGTTCAATCAACTTGAACCAGGGCAGCTCTAAATAAACCAAATATGTATACATTTTTATGGAACGCCCGATATATATATATATATATATATATATATATATATAGAGAGAGAGAGAGAGAGAGAGAGAGAGAAAGAGAGAGAGAGAGAGAGAGATATAGAGAGAGATAGAGAGAGAAAAGTCAGCAATAGCCTTCCCCTATATTTATACTCCTGAGAACTAAGCAAACGACGTTAAAAAGCATAAAGCAAACAGATTCCACGCCACTGTGTCAACAAAATTACCGATTCAATATCAAAATGAAAATCAACAGCATTACCACGATAGCAATAATCTGTATGGGAAAGGCACACATACTTGCTATTAAATAATGTGAGTTCAATATTTAATACTGTCTGTGTGCCAGTGCCAATGTTTAATACACGCTCATATATATAAATGGTAGCAGCTTCAACGTAGCGATGCTCTTACCATTGGGATAAACAGCCGCTGGTAATGCAAAAGAAAAATAACTGCTTCAAACCCGAATTCTCATCTTGTTTATGTATATATATATATATATATATATATATATATATATATATATATATATATATATATATATATATATATATATATATATATATATATGTGTGTGTGTGTGTGTGTGTGTATATATATATATATATATATATACATATATATATATATATATATATATATATATATATATATATATATATATATATTCTAGAAAGCTTCACAGCTTTAAACATCAAATATACAAAAAGAAAATACTCTCTCCCAAGGATTTATGTGATTTGAGTCGATTATTTCCCATTATCAGTAAATGTAATATATGTAATTTTATTCGGTAGTTTTTCAATATTTTACACATGATTTACTATATATATATATATATATATATATATATATATATATATATATATATATATATATATATATATATATATATATATATATATATACTTTCTTTTATTGAAAACCTCCTGTTATACGACGAGGACTTTAGTCTTTTTAACGTGGGCTAAGTTTGATCGCGAACGTTGACCAACCACAAAATAATTACACCAGAGTTAACTGCAATAGGGTCGTTTGTAGACCGAACCTAACGGAATAGCAACAAATGGATTTAGTTTTATGGTATCTTAAAGCTCGATGTCTTTGAAAAAACATCTTGCAAAGAAATTCAGCTAAAAACTGTTAGTTTAGAGATTCTGCGTCGATGACATCCATTCATACTCATTTGAGTATAAGATAAAAAATGCTTCGTTTTGGTTCTTGGAGATCCTTTTCTGTCAGTCCAGCTGGAGAATCTTTGTTTTTGTACTGAAGTTTCCAATATCTTTTTACAATTTTTCTTCGTCAAAAATTAATCACGGCATCATCATCCTGTGTCCGAAGTATTTTCTTGGCTTTCTGTGATCCAAGGCCAACTCTCAACTCAATTGTAAATTTTATCATGTAAGACAGAAGTTTCCAGTATTTTGTGACAATTTCTTTTTATTCATATGCACTTATAGCATCATTGTTCAAATGTCAAAATATTTTCCATGGCTTCCGATTATCTTACACCATCTTTCAGCTAAAGTTTGTTTTTTTATGATTGCGATTTGAATTAAAGGAACCTTGTCCCCTGTCCAACCTCTCATTCTCTCTACAATCAATATCCAAATGTGACATGCTATGTTTTTCTCCTTCTACTACTACATAACGACAGAAGATCATCAGCTAACACGTCAAGAACTCGCCGGCTAACCTGTTTATATTACAATATCTGGAGAAGTATACGTAATATTCACTAACTCTAACTTATTGGTGCATTAATGAATTTGTAAACTCTATGTTAATCATGTGTGAAAAATAATTGTTGACGAGGGCAACCCCTATGTGTCGGTAACTGCTTTTTATAACGAAGTAAAAATAAAATAATTCCGTTCCGATTTAGAACTTGTATGTAATGTTATATAAGTCCAGGCGATTGGTTAAAAAATCTCCTTATTGGTGATAAGAGCACAAGATTTGTCAGAATTATTCTTTGATAGGTACTGATCATTTTCAGATATGGAGACATTCTAAGATTGTCCGCTCATAGCAACGGTTGCTAAGGAATTAATTTTCCATTACAATTGCTAAAAAATCAGTTCTTTTAAATTTTCACGACGAATGTTTCTCAACAGTTTTTTTTTAAACTATCAGGTGTGCTCGATAACATACTAGAAGTCTACCACTCTCCAGCCGCTGTAAAGGTCTAATTTTCATGATGGCGGACGAAGGCTTCAATAGAGACTTACATGAATGTTTCTATCGACAAATTCCTAGATCCACCCTAAAATCACTCATTCCTCATCCTATGGTCCACCTTTCGACGAAACTTCATTGAAATTCTGGTAAAATTTTCTGACGTATTGTGTAGACAGAGATGAGTGGATACAGAAATGTGTGACGAATTTCTGGAGCCAGCCCAAAATTTCATCACATTTTCCTTAATAAGCATCTTACCCTTCCTTCAGATTTTATTGATGATGAGAATCATTTGAGATATTGCAAAGACAGACATAAATGTATGAAATAAGAACCTGAACGAGCATGTTTCGATCAAAAACAAATTCCTGGATCCACCTTAAAGTTCGATTACTTCTTCCTCACTTCGTACCCCATCTTTTCACAAAATTTGATTGACATTAATTGAGAGCTTTTGGAAATAGTGTATTGGCAGACAGGAGCAAGTCCAGAAATATAAGAAGAAAAAAGAATGAAAAAATATCACTCAATCAATAAAAAATTTCCAGGATCTCCCCCCCCAATTCAATCACATCTTTCCTGATACCTTTGAACAAAATCAAATTGCAGTTTATTGTGAACTTGTGGAGATATCGTGTTGACAGACAGGAGTGAATTCATACATTAATGAAAATCTTCAACCAAAATCTCTCGATCAGATCATTACAACGAAAAATATTTTTGAATCAAAAACTAGTCCCCGGGTCCGTCTCCAAATTTAGTTACTTATTTCTCAGAACGCGTCTTATGCTTTCATAAAATTTCATCGTAGTTAATTGAGAACTTTCTGATATATCATAAAGAGAGACAGAAGTGAATGTAGAAAGTTTTTTTCAGTTTGAAAAACAAAACAAAACATTTCTATGTTCACTCATGTCTTTCCACACAATATCTCCACAAGTTCTCAATTAAATTCTGTGAAAAGATGGGTCACAAGGTAACAAAGGGAAAAAAACATGTTTTGGTGTGGATTTGGGAATCTGTGTTACAGTGGGAAATATTTATAGGCTTGCTCGGTTTGAAATATTACTTAGCAACTGTTGCTAAAAACATTTCAGAGCGTCTCCATATCTGGAATGAATCGTTTGTACACCCAATGTATCACTACGTCAAGTTTTATGCTTCTTTTTACAAAGCAGAGTAATTCCAACCGAATTCTACACCAATCGCCTGAACCATGCGTCCATTGAGATACCGTCCCATCATCTTTTATTGGACCTCCATTTTTACAGGTATCTTAGTGATATTTTTGTGCAGAGACGAATCTAATCTTTTATGTCGCTATATTTTGATATAGGTCCCCTTCTTTAAAATTGCAAATGGAAGAGACTGTTGTGATAACATTTGCACAGTGACTTTTAAAAAGTTTCCAGTCACTGTTTCCTTGCTTCTTGTAGTTGATAGAAGATAGCCATCGACTGACTGTTGTCGCCTCCAAAATATCAGAAGCGTCTCCTTGCTAGTTATTTGAAAATTACATAGCCAAGCAGGTTAACCCCTTTTTTTCTCTTCTCGTGATGAAATATTCTCGATTTAGTACGATACACAATGTACAATGGGATTTTGATTCTCAGCTTCAAACTGACTCTTTAGAATTAGGATTTACTCTATTTTCAATTCAAATACATATCACCCAAAGAGAGCTGTTTATTTGAGTGATATTACTCGTTCTATCAATGAACTGCCTTTAAGACAAGTGAGGTCCGTTCCTTTGAAAAGTTATCAATCATTCCACATTCATATTTTGGATTTGTTAAAGTAAGATCAGTGTGTCCTTCATAAGAGCTGTATAAGCTGGTTTCCAGATTTTATCTTGTCAAAAGAAAATGGCACTTGTCAACAAACAAAACTATCAAGTTGAAAATAAATTAGCCTTGAATTATGTAAATTAATATTTTACCAAGATTAATAGCCAGAAAAGTATTATTCTATTTGACATAACTTATCTCAGTTAATAAATTCTGTAAAACGTGGAGGTTGTACTGATTTTCTGGGCCATCATCAATAGTTGAAAAAATACATTTTTATTTGATGAATAATTCACGTTGAGGACTTTAGCCCAGTGAAAGAAGGGTGTTTTTTTCAAAAGAAAAAGTAGTTGATCCCAAAGGAATGGTTGATATATTCTGTTTGGACACTTTTTCTGTAGAAAAGAAACCCTTCTTTCACCTTATAGATAGCACCCCAAGTGAAGGTTGTAAAATGGATCCGCTGAAATGCTATGCTAACAGCAAAAGCAACACAAAAAATGAGTGAATTAATCCGAACATCTCTTGGAATATCTAAAAGATTTTTAGAAGAAAACAGTAATGAGAGAATGAGTTCAATAATCCAAACTACTCTTGGAATGCTAATGATTATTCTAAAAGTTACAGAATGTATGGTCCTCCAAAAATATCAAACACTGCTTGGAAGTCATAACTTATCTATAATTTTACTTTACTCTATTATCGGGTAATTAAAATATATATGATTCATGTATTTTTCAGTTTTGGCTTGCCTCTTTATCAACCGTTTTTTCCATCAACTCAGTCATCTTTTTAATAGAATGACCATCGATCCATGTTTTGTTTGGGCTCCTATTGTAACTGATTTACCAAGCTACTGAGTGCAGAACGAAATAATTTGTGTTATGTCTTGTTTGCTTTGTATTCAGGGTTTTGTTGATGCTAAGTGGGTGCTGAATTAATGACAGTGATTTTTTTCCATTCAATAAACGACTTCTTTTTATCAAAAACATCAAAACCAACTCACTCTTTGATCGTCAAAATAGTTTGCACGGTGAGATTAGAGTGAAGAACTAACTTTCTTCGACGATCAAAGAATGGGTAAGATTAGAACATAGTGATGAAAAGATGCTCCAAAAACACTTAATTTCAGGATTTTTGAACGATCTTAAACGGCACCAAAAATGACAGCTAACAAAACAATATGACTATAATAAGAACTGAGCTGCTTTTCTACAAAGGTTGTATCCTGGGAATAGCAACTTTTCTGCTTCGTCTGTCGTATCACTAGGATCTGTGAAATGTCCAAATCGTTGGGAAAAAAGTTTGGGCGGCATTCAGAGATCACTGGATGGAACATATACAAATATCCCTCGCCATCCCAAAGAAGAGCGTTCTTATAAAAACTTTCTGTAAATCAAAATAGCGTAAAGCAAAGAAGCAATTACAATAAATTTATGTAAGAAGAGTTTTGAGTGTTCTACACCCTTTGGAACTAGCTAAAACAAAATTAGGATTAAAAATTTGCAAAATTCGAAAATTAATCATTTAATTCCCTTTCCCCTACTACCAGAAATACTTAGTTTCACAGCACAAATGGCTGAAGTTTAGTTGAAGAGTAGTGATATTGTGAGAAAGTTGGTAAGTATCGATAAAAGATCAAAACCGGCTTCAAATTCAAATACAAACGTGATTATTGTTTCATCTTTTCCTCTACTGTCAGAATTAGTTTTGTTCACTATATATGCAATGATTCATCATCATCATCATCATCATCATCATCATCATCATCATCATCATCATCATCATCATCATCATCAGTCTGTTGGCGTCCGTCGCTGGATATAGACCTTCCCCAAGATTCGCCACACCCTGTGTCTGAATTTATCTATCTCGTCGGGCCATCTTACTTTCTGTCGGCCACAGTTTCGCACATGATCTCTGGGGATCCACCTTGTAAGTCCTGATGTCCAGCGGTTGTCTCACATTCTTGCAACAAGTTCAGCCCATGGCTATTTGGGTTTTCTAACAGTTTCTACGATGTCTCAGATTGCAGTATTTTTCTCTGATATACTGCGCTGTCTTACAATCTCTTCATGTGGGGTCGAGCATGATTCTCCCATGTGCACTTTGCATG
This sequence comes from Thysanoteuthis rhombus, assembly GCA_963457665.1. Taxonomy (NCBI): domain Eukaryota; kingdom Metazoa; phylum Mollusca; class Cephalopoda; order Oegopsida; family Thysanoteuthidae; genus Thysanoteuthis; species Thysanoteuthis major. The sequence goes on from OY735208.1 coordinate 30,365,738, forward strand.
TTTCTCAATTTGAGAGTCAATGTTTTGGTTTGGTTCCATGTTCCAGCTCCACAGGTGACTATCGGTAGGATACATTGGTTGTATATCAAGTCATTGATATCTCTGGTTACGCAATAACTATTAATTGTTAAACAAGATTCCACTCCAAATTCTAATCTGATAGATGATTACTGCAACTTTTGTACTGTATATATGATCAATAAAAAAGTCATGATTATTTTCTATTTGTAAAAATGCATCTATCTAATAGTATAAAATAAGTCTGTGTATATCTGTATGATATAATTTCGTTAAGGATTTCGTAATAATAATAATAATAATAATTTAGCTAAGTCTGGGGATGTGATATTCACACATCAATTTTCACCCCCAATTTTGATGAGGATTGTTTTTATTGTTCTGGTTTGCCAAACAAACATACAGATTTTAGTTTAAAAATACCATGTTGTAAACGAAAGTTCACCACAAAGGGATAGACCGAAAGTTCTATCAGGTTAGACTAATTATTCAGATTTTTGACAAAAAGGGATTTGTATTAATTTTGATCTTCATCCTAACACACAGTTGCTTTTTATCACAAATTTGAATCGGGGTGTAATCATGCAGCAGTGGTTAAACAGCGTAACCGGGAAGTGAAGAGCAAGCCCATGATGTGAATCGAACTCACAGCCTCTAGCCATAAGTTGAACTCACAGCCTCTAGCCATAAGTCGAACTCACAGCCTCTAGCCATAAGGTAGTCTAATATGCATGAGTCAGCTTTATAAACATTCAGTCGCGTCGACTTTATTGTAACCAAGAGACAGATCCGCAAATTGAGAACCAAGCAACGTGCACATGAAAGGATTATGCTGGGCCTCACACGGAGAGACCACAAGATAGCACAGTACATTTGGGAAAAGACAAGAGTCAGAGACATCATAGAATCCACCAAAAAACTTAAATGGCAATGGGCTGGCCATGTTGCAAAAATGGTGGACAACCGATGGACATCGCAACTCACGACATGGGTTCCCTGAGATCACATGCGCAAACGAGGCCGGCAGAATATTAGATGGAGGGACAAACTCGACAAATTCAGAGAGTATTGGCTTCGCAATGCTCATGATACGAAGTGTGGCGAATCCTGGGGAAGGTCTATATCCAACAACAGACTTTGAAAGACTGATGATGATGAAAGCTGATTCTACTCCTTATGTCCAAAAAGCTGATTTTTCTCGCAGCTGATGTTTACAATTGAGACTCAGCAGTCTTTTCGATGTAACGATATTTTTCATTATAATTTTTTAAATTTAATTCTTGGACGAAGTATTGCAAGATTATCATTGATTTTGACTTTTGAAAGTTAAGATGAAGGTAAAAACTAGTCAAAATCAATAATAATGTTGTAATATTTCATCCAAAAACTAAATTTGAAAAAAAAATCGAATAGAATAAGAACTGTTGCTGTATCGAAAAAAGATTTGTCTGACTAATCATTTTTGCTGATTTGAGTTCGGCATTTCTCCAACCCTCCATGTTGGGCTGATCGACTTTATTGAACGGGTTCATATTATTTCAGTGTAAAAGTACAAAGTATCAGAATTAACTGTTTTTCTCAGGAATTTAATTATTACGTGGCGGTTGGCCTCTTTGATGTCTGATCGGAAATACTCGGGGTGGAATGTTGCAGGTGTCACGAGAATCAACAACGGTGGACAACAGTTTGGTCTGTCATGGCACAACGAGCGGCCGTTTGACACGGAGATAAAAGAGAGTACAAGGAAGAAGTCACACCTACGCACGTAGGCGCTCATACCTACACATGTACATACATACATGCACAAACAAGTAGGAGTAGGATTGATCAAAGACTATATGTGTGTAGGAGTATGTGTTTCTATTCTCTCTCTCTCTCCCCCACCCCTCTCTCTCTCTCTCTCTCTCTCTATATATATATATATATATATATATAGAGAGAGAGAGAGAGAGAGAGATTTGGATAGATATTCCCGCGTATACACCAATAATTCTGCAACCTAATGATGTATTCATTTTACTCAACAAATATTTATTTCTTTATATTCAAAAGAGAGAGAGAGAGAGAGAGAGAAAGAGAGAGAGAGAGAGAGAGAGAGAGAGAGAGAGAGAGAGATTTGGTGCTAAAAAGACTGACTAAGTGATGTACACATATAAACATACTTATATGCGTACGTGTGGCAGGTAATAAATGTGATTAGATTCTGCCAAAGTTGATGCATGCAACAGATTTGTCTGGGTACGTATGTTTGTTACTGATGAGTGAATTCAAATGCTCATCCATCCTTTTCTCCATAAGCAATTGTGCCATGCTAGTGAAGTGACTTTTTTTGTCAAGGTATATGGCGATTGGATAAAGGATGAAGTCAGCGCCGTAGCTCAGATAAAAACCAAGATCTCTAATACTGATTTCCAAGACTGAACAGAATATTCAGCAACTTCATGTTACCAAAAAGATGGTGAAAGGATGTCCTATATATTCGGCAACATGACTTGATTAAAGGAAGACCTAAGACCAACTAAGTACATGTCATCAGGTGTTGATGTGGATTGACCATAGAACGCATATATAAAGCGACCATTAAGCATTTCCCACACTAGCAAAAAGGGCATTAAAAAGGACTTCATTAAGATCTAAAAAAGTAAACAAAATAGAACTGATTTCTCTGTGCGATATCATTGCAAAACTACGAATCACATTTCATCTCCTTTATTAGTAGCTCCTATAATAAAACAAGTCTACCTGAGTTGAAAGAATGAATTCGATTTTGCGTACTTAATTCTTATTTGTGCTGTCAAGACGTCACTGGTTTTTCGTGAGATCAAAAGTCATAATACAAATAGTAGGAGTTTAATAATAATATTTGTCATAACAAAAATACCGAGAACTCGCAAACGCAAATTGACACGACGTGACGCCATGACACCCCTTTCTTTCTCCCTCTCTATTTTATTCATGTTTTACATTAAAAAAATCTTAGATTCCAGTAAAGTCAACTCCTTGAGTTTGAGAAAAATAGAAATGATAGGCAGTATCTATATATTTATCGATTTTATTTTCTGTTTATATAATTTCATATAAAGCCAAGCTTTACCTATATTTTTATTTAAACGTCTTTCAGTATTTGTGTCTTTGTTTCTCAAGCACGTATCAAATCATCTATCTATCTAAAAGACGAAAAGAAAGAAATCTCAAGGGACGAGGCTGCAAGCTAAAAATGTTGACAAACGGAAATAAGATCTAAAGAAGGAGAGAATTGCAGAAAATAATGATAGCCTTGATATAAGGAATGGAAGAAATAGAAAATAAAATAAAAGGAAAAGAGAAGAAGAGTGTGTGAAAAATATCCATCTAGAAACATAAATATACCGTGTTTTATTGTGTGAAATTTGAAAGAAAATTGTTAGAAAATTGTTTGGAAAATATATTAATAAAAATACAAACATACTGGTTCTTCTCGATCTCCGAAAATAGAGCGTTCTTTTAAACATTCCGTAAGCTAAAGTGGCACAAAGCAAAGAAGCAAATCGCCATTAATTCATACAAAAAAAAAAATTACGAGCATTCTCACATCCCGAAAATAAACTTCAATGTGTACCAGCTTTGCACTAAGTGCAACACCCTTACGTGCCCCATTAGGATATTATGCTGCCTTAGGGCACACCATTCTATGGATGCACTAGTTAAATCGATGTGAAATAGGGAACATCTGGTTAGAATGAAGAAAAGTTTGGACAATTGAAAAAATGAAATGAAGCAAAAGTATGTAAAGTTTATACACTTAAAGTCGAAAGATATACGTACGTGTCTGATATACATATATATATATATATATATATATATATATATATATATATATATATATATAGAGAGAGAGAGAGAGAGAGAGAGAGACGTCAGGCGAATATTTGTTGCTTGGATCAGAGAGGAATTTAAAGTAATGAATGATATTGTTGATTACCAAACGTCAGATACATCTGAAGAAGGCCAGAAAGCTTACCAGCAAAAACGTAATAATCGAATACCCAGAAAAATTCATCAAATAAGACGCATACTTCATATTCCATCCATCTATCAATCAATCTATCTATACATCCAAGCCTGGTCATATATATATCAGTTCTTCCCTGTTATCGAATGCCAACTGCAAGTAACGGAATCTAACTGACAGAAGATATATTATATATTTAGGAATAGAACACTCTGGTGGATGAAAAATTATGCGTGAGTAGATATATCGCTTAAATTCAACCTTACTGACCGACCAGTTCTACGTAGGGCAGAGGTAAGATTTGGGTCTGAAGCAAAGGTTTCGATCCCACCTCGTGGCACTGGATGGAATTATGGATAGTCTATAGCCACACTGAAGAGTTGTAATACAATGAAACTGCTGTCTATGGATGACACAATTATTTATGTATATATATATATATATATATATATATATATATATATATATATATATATATATAAACTATGTGTTTGTATTCCTCCAAGTAAAATATAGGATAATGTTACAGCTCTAAAAGTATGAGGAGTGCTTTAACAAATCGTGTTTCGATGAATAATGTTGTGAATACTATTCTATGAGTATACTGTGATGTAATCTATCCAATCTTCGTTAGTGTTCTAGAAAGATATTTACCTATGTATTTTCGAGATGTACCCGAGTATGGTTTTCATTTTTTTTCACTTGGTTGTATGGGCTTTGAAAAGAGAACCTGTATTTGAAGACAAAAAGGAGAGGATTAATCATTAAGCTTAGATCGTATTTATTTGCCTCTCCAGGAGGGCTAATACGACACAAGATCAGGTTTAACGTCGGATTCATTACGTGCACGTATATGTAAAGGTGGGAAAAGCCTCTGTAAAGGCTTGCAAACTAGAGGAGTCAGGGTGACCAAAAAATCTTGCCTCTTTGTGCAATCGGGGAGGCACTGCTTTGGAGGTTGTCTTGCCAGGGATCAGAAACCATTTATCAAGCCATGTTTTACCAAGTGCAACTGTATTCCCTCCCCACAAGAGCAGTTACAAATAAAGTCAGATTTAAACCCAGATTAGTCGGACACAAAGCCATAAAAGTGGGGAACCCGGTGCAAATTACAACAACTACATAGTGGAATTGGTCTGCTAGATTATATCACTAACTATCAACCATTGACGTGGATTGGGATGCAAAATAAGAGGAGTCAATAAAGTAAGTAGGAGAAAAAAATTATGAAAACTGACGGAAGATTCTATGAAGACAGATTCGATGATGCTGTTTCTAAACTGACAATAAATATTATATCTAATATGAGATAATGTACACGTGTATTTAAACGAAATTTTCAGTCAATTTTCCTTCATTTTAATCATTGAATTGTTAGCACTAATCGACTTTTTATCATTTTATACAACCCACAGACTCGTACCAACTTATAGATTATAAGATGTAAGGGAGAAGAAAGAACATATCAATTACTCTCCGATAATTACTCATGTATGTAATACGTAATGAAAAAACTAAGGACATCAAACTAAAAAAAAACAAGAAAACACCCAAGCTTGCTAGAGACCCATTGATAGAATTATCTTTCGACAGAAGAAAGTAGATAAAAATTCAGTTTATGGTCAAAGTTATAATAACTAGATAATCTGATTTTTTGCCTGATAATACCATTAAACTTTGTAACTATCAGCTAAATATCCAAGCTTATATGGTAGGGTTAATAGGCTTAGGAGACAGGACCATAAAATGGACTACCAACACATAACGGAAAAAGGAGAAAAATATTATAGACATAGTTCTGCAAGTAATGTGTGAAATGTACAGCCCCCCCGCTCACATACCATGCAATGCTTCACACACCCGTGGTCTAACCCATCAAGGTGAAATATTACGGGTGCTAAGGGCCAATGGAACAATATTAACCCATCCACCAGTGTGTTGTCACGAACAAAACATCCCTTGCACGAAAGGATGAAATGAAATGAATAAAACCCCAACATGCGATGAGACATGGAAAAACCTCAACCTGCATTGGTCGTCACGCAGTTTACCAAGGGTTGCGTCCCTCAGTAAAGCATTAGGTTGAGATCGAGAAATTAGCTGCTGGTTCATGCTCCCCAGAAAATGGTCTGTTAGATCACCAGAACCGGCATAATGCCAACTATGAACCCTACAGACCCACCATCAAATTATAGAATCTTAATAGAACGAAATAAATGGAAATATGAGGAGTACAAGCAAGTAAGGACAGTTGTGTACACTGCATTAAAGAGACCAGAACGAAACACCACTGGAAGAACTCACAGTACATGGCAGAAATCAATCAGATATGACCACCGCTAGTGTATTGATGCCAAAAGACTTGCAAGTGTGTGTAGAGACATTATGAGAAATTGTGGACGAACAGATGCATAAGTTGAATAGATTAAATACAGCATTAATAGCAATATCAGGGATGATGATAAACAAGAATTCGGTGATAATGACGAGGAACGAATAATTGACAATCATGCAAAACGAACGGCATATACTTGACTTAACCTAGAGTACATGAACAAAAAACGTGAATGATGAATGATAAGAACCACCAATTTGAACATGAGAACAAAGAGAAGATATCTGAGGCAAAAGATGATACTCCATGAGAACTCAGTTTATTCCAGCACCAACACATGTCCAGCAGTGAACAGCAACCAAAATTCCAAAATGACAGATCCAACTCATAAAACATGAAAATTCACAACGTTGCCCTTGCACTAATACTATAAAAATCAGACGAAGATATAACGTCACTAAATAATATAATCTAGGTAGCTGCTATGGCTGCCACCAAGAAGATCAGCATAAGAATTACGAAAGAGAATAATAATATACACAAACAACCTAGATGAAAAACAAAAATACACAAATAAATTGAAATGCTGAGGAGAGCTATCGATACGGGATTAGCTACCAAAAATTAACAATGCTACAGCACGTAAGGCCAGAAAAGTCAAACGGAAGTACAAACTCACTGATAAAAATAAAACCTTGAATGTCAAAGAGATTGTCAAACAAAGAATACAGGCTAAAGCCGAAAGAATAAGGCGATACGACAAAAGAAACACATTTTGCAGGCAAAATAAGATTTTAAAAACAGATGCCAAGAAGTTCAACCGAAAGCTATGGAAACAAACAATAGAAATCAAAGAGCCATCGGGAATGGAGGATAATGAAAGCTACTGGAAGAAAAAACATCTGGATTACGGATGAAGGATTTAATGAAAAATAAGACTAAAAATGAAAACGGAATTAAACTTGAAAAAAAAGGAATACAAGCCATTAACTCACTATCTGTTCTATCAAACCAATATGGTTTTTAACCGTATCAACTAAAACATACCCGAAATCCAACAAATGGACTCAAAAACTGGGAAATTGGTGATAGCAAATATGATTCACCAACCTAAGGCAGACTTTATCTACCAAAAAAACAAGGGTGGAAGGGGCCTCATTCGAATAGAATTATCATACATGACAACCACCATCAGTCTACATCCAAACCGCCATCGACTGGATTATAAAACTAGTGACAAAACACACAAGAGTAGCAAACAACTACATTTCATTATAAAAGACGCAATTGAGTACAGAAAAAATAACCTCAAGGATGAAAAACAAACCAAAAGCTGACCCACCAACTAAAGCAGCTAAGAGAGTTAAAGACAAGGCTAAACAGATTAAAAAAACAAGGTTAAACAGGAAGGAATGAAATACTACATAAGCACTGGCAAGAGAAACCAAACCACGGCCAATACCCCCAAAATACGTCCGTATGTAGGATAAGAGATACATACCAATGGAGCTGATGTAGATAAAAATAAAACCCAGCAGTTGTTGCAAAGTGCAGGATGGAAGACCGAAACAGCGGCCTGAGCCTGAGACCAGAGCCTAAAAAGACAAGGCTAACATACAAAGACATTGTACTGATCCTAAATGTTGACTCTGTGAAGATAAAACTGAAACAATTGACCGTATAGTTGCAGGTTGCTCGGTACTTGCAACAAAATTGATAAGATCTGCAAATATCATAACGCCCAATCAACTAAGAGCTGGTACGAACACCAGCCTGAACTAGTCACAAAAGCAGAAGATGCAACCATATTACGGAACTTCGATATACATACTGATAGAAATATAAACGCAAACAGGCCAAATATTACGGTGAAAGACTAAAGAAAAAAGTGCCTTTAGTAGTTATGACTGTACCAGTAGATAAAAACATTGCAGTCAAGAAATTTGGAAAACTCATGGTACTCGAGAACAAAATAATACCGATTGTTGTTTGAATCATTGAGTTACTAAAACAAGGGACCATTGAACTTGCTGGCCGCTGCCTCAAAGCCCAGCATACATGAAATCCAGAAAATAGCTCTTATCTTCATTGCACACCTTGTCAAAGTGAATGTATATACTACACCCAGCATATATCACTTTATGTATATATAGAAGTGTGTTAGGGAAAGTGTTGTATTGTCTGTATGTGTAAAAATCCTATCCCCCCTTTCCCTCTGTTTCCAAAGCCTAGACAATCTTAACTTACAAGGTTGACAGTCTTAGGTCTATGTTTGAGACCCGGTTGGTTACTTACATTAACTGAAGTTCATGCCAATAGCAACAACATTATAACAATAATAATGATATTTAAAAAAACAATTTCTTAAAAAGTTGAAAACTTGAAATGTGTGTTCTATCAAGAAATATAGCTTGTAACACTCTTTTTAATGTTACAAAGAACGTGGTGTATTTTCTGAATCTTTGGTAAAAACAAAAAAAAAATTACTAAATAACTCATCCTGAGAACAAACCAGTTCACCAAGAGTATTATCTAAGCTATCTTAGGTAAGGATAAGAACTCACGAAGCAGATGGCTTAAATACTACTTTCAGCAAATAATAATAATAAGAAGAAAGATGGGGAGGGAAAAAATTGTACGGCGAGTTTAAAAGACAGATACAAGATATAGCAGACGAGAAATCATGGACGTGGTTACGGAAAGGGAACCTTAAGAGAGAAACAGAATCGCTCATCATGGCAGCCCAAAACAAAAGCATAAGGACAAACTACATAAAAACAAAAATCGACAGAACACAGACAAACAGCAAATGCCGCATGTGCGGCGAAAGAGATGAGACAGTAAACCACATAACTAGTGAATGTAGCCAACTCGCCCAGAAGGAGTATAAGCATAGACACGATAGAGTAGCAACGATGATACACTGGGAACTAAGCAAACAAATGGGATTCAACCATGTGGAAAAGTGGTATCAGCACAAGCCAGAGGCAGTTTTGGAGAATGACAACCAAAAACTACTCTGGGACTTTGACATCCAAACTGACCACCTCATCCAGGCAAGAAGACCGGACTTAGTAATAGTAGACAAAAAAAGGAAGGCCTGCCAAATAGTAGACGTTGCTGTGCCTGCAGACCATAAAGTAAAAAAGAAAGAGGCTGAAAAAAGGGAAAAATACCAGGACCTAGCAAGAGAGTTAAGGAAGATGTGGAACATGAAAACCAGGGTAGTACCGGTCATAGTGGGCGCACTAGGTAGGAGCAGTCCCCAAAACGCTGAGGGAGAGACTGGAGGAGATCGGGATTAGGGGAAGGATAGAGACCGTACAGACCACAGCACTACTGGGAACTGCACGGATACTGAGGAAGGTGCTAGAGATATAAGGACTGCAACGAATCGTAGCTCTGTCATGATATGCGAAAGAGAGGGGAGACGTTAGCTGAAGACCTGAGGGAACTTATTGTCACTCAGCCTTCAGCGATAACCACTGGGCAACTGGCGTGAAACTGTAGATCGCAGAATTACTGCGACCTATGAGTACTAGGAGAGTAGGGCTGGAGACTTGAGGAGACTTGCTGTCACTCAAACTCCAGCGGTTACTACCAGGGAACTAGTGTGAGATTCCTAATAATAATAATAGGTGTCTTATGGGAAAGTAATGCCTAGCTACCCCCCCCGAGTATGAATGAATGGAGTCTGTCCACCACTGACCGTTAGGACCCCTCAGTAGATATAGGCTGGCAGGGGGAAATCCACCGTGGGAGAAGAACACAGATTGCGAGACAGAGGGTAGAAGCAGCATTTTAAAATTTTTTGGCAAAGAGGTAAATTTCTTTTTTTGAATGATTTCTGGTGATTGACTTTGAAAACTAACTCAGACTAAACTCTTATATGTATATTGTCTCAATAATGATGATGATGATGATAATAATAATAATAATAATAATAATAATAATAATAATAATAATAATAATAATAATAATAATAATGATAATAATAATAATTTTAATAACTTTAATAATTTTAATTATAATTATAAGTGGTAGTTGTAACATTCGGACCGCAGGCCCCTCCCCTGAATGAGCCCTGTGATGATTTTCGAAGGTTCAAAAGATATTTTACTTTAGGCTTTAAGAATGATTATTCTTGATATTTTGATGATTTTCGAAGGTTCAAAAGATATTTTACTTTAGGCTTTAAGAATGATTATTCTTGATATTTTGATGATTTTCGAAGGTTCAAAAGATATTTTACTTTAGGCTTTAAGAATGATTATTCTTGATATTTTGATGATTTTCGAAGGTTCAAAAGATATTTTACTGTAGGCTTTAAGAATGATTATTCTTGATATTTTGATGATTTTCGAAGGTTCAAAAGATATTTTACTTTAGGCTTTAAGAATGATTATTCTTGATATTTTGATGATTTTCGAAGGTTCAAAAGATATTTTACTTTAGGCTTTAAGAATGATTATTCTTGATATTTTGATGATTTTCGAAGGTTCAAAAGATATTTTACTGTAGGCTTTAAGAATGATTATTCTTGATATTTTGATGATTTTCGAAGGTTCAAAAGATATTTTACTTTAGGCTTTAAGAATGATTATTCTTGATATTTTGATGATTTTCGAAGGTTCAAAAGATATTTTACTTTAGGCTTTAAGAATGATTATTCTTGACATATTGATATTTCTACTTCTGAGATGGTTTTCTTTGCGATTCCGATAAGTTTTCACTTCGATGAATTGCCCACTGCCAAATTCTGCCTAATGAAAAAGACAAAAAAAAAAAGTTGAGAGAGTGGTCTGTTGTTTCTTGGAGCTGCACGTGGGTAAGTGGAATTAAATTTATAATTTATAGTTTAAAATTAATAATTCTCCACCCCCCCACCGAGATAAGAGGTGTCTTATGGGAAAGTAATGCCTAGCTACCCCCCCCGAGTATGAATGAATGGAGTCTGTCCACCACTGACCGTTAGGACCCCTCAGTAGATATAGGCTGGCAGGGGGAAATCCACCGTGGGAGAAGAACACAGATTGCGAGACTTCTACTAAGTCAAGACTTAGAAGATTTAAGGGAGACGTATGATCTCCAAGGTTGTTAATTTTATCCAGACGAAGCTTAGTGCTAATTTTTAGGCCTGAATTTAGGAGGGGATGGTCATACCACCAAATAGATATATCTGTGCAGCAGAAAGGCCTATCCACGTAAGGTCGTACCATGGGTTGTAAGAACTGGTGGAACTCTGAGAATGCCACTGAGCTCATTGCCCTCAACGAACCCACCAAGGTCTGGTGCTACCTTAAAAGAACCAAAAAGAGCTGGTGGGGCTCTTTGGTTATTTCTGAACCACATCGGTCTTAACCAACCCACCAAGGTCTGGCGCTACCTCAAAGAACCAAAAACCCCTATCATGACAGTACAACCAAACCATTTTACCGCAAAAAACGGGGCACAAATTCAAGATTTGTGTGTCGTAACCGGCAGGTGTTCCCTTGTTAGCCACCAGGAGGGACCCGGTCGTCATCCTGTGACTGCTGGCCAAAACTCCGGCTCGTGTACCCTTAATGGCCTTCAGGAGGGACACAGTCGTCACATAGCTACTGTTGGCCAAGACTCATATACCACTAACGACACCCAGGGAAGGCGCGGTCCTCACGGAGTGACTGCTATAAAAAACAAGAGGAAGAGATGGACAAGGGAGGAGAATAGACTAGTTATGTATTGTTACTTTAAAAGCAAGCCTTCAGTGCGATCTTATAGGGAGCGTATGCTCCGAATATGGAGGGAAAAATCTGATGTGGAAGTATCGAACCAACGCCTTGCTGACCAAGCAAAGCAAATTCAAAAGAAGAAATGGCTGTCTGAGACTGAACTACTAGAGATTCGCATTAATGTAGAGAGAGGTTCAGGTGACACATCTGAAGAATGCCCCCCCAGCACAATTAGTACCAATAACAAAACTAGAATAATTCCCCATGAGACCCCCACAGTAAGGTATGTATCAGAGGGTGATGACGAGGCACCTACGGTAGAAGAGAACACCAAAATACAAGCTTTGAAAGAGATCATGCTAGGAGAGAAAACAACACTCCCCTCCCTAAGAGACAAAGACAGAAAGAAAGTCGGAGAAGTGACCGAGCAGGTCAACTGCCTCTTACAGCACATAGAAACAAACACCCTCCTAGAACTCAACAACCTAATTTATGCAGGGGCGAAAATGGTAGCACAAAGCTTTACAACACAAGATAGGGACCCGAGCAATAATAGGGAAGGGAAACCCAACTGGGAGAGAAGGTTACAAAGGCAGATCTCCCAACTACAGAGAGATGAAGTACTGCTTAGAAATACACCACACACAGACAGACCACGAGTAAGACTTTATAACAAATACAAGGTAACGCAAAAAGGCATCGCAACTGTAGTCGAAGAGTTACACCAAAAAAGACTAGCCAAAGAGGCAAGACTAAAAAGATACAGACTAAGAACGGCCCAATACACACAAAACCGCACATTCCAAAACAATGAGAAAAAGTTTTACCGAGATTTAAATGGGGAAAGAAGGCAGGACATGAAACCAGATGCCACAGAGGCCAAGAACTATTGGAATAGCATATGGGGGCACCCAAAAAGACATAACGTAACACCGCAATGGTTAGGAAACATGAGAGAAGAACTAGGAGAAATAGACAAGGGAGAACCAATAGTACTGAATGAAACCACATTGAAACATACTCTTAGGAAAGTAGCCAACTGGAAAGCACCGGGTCCCGACGGGATCCATGGGTATTGGTTCAAAAAATTTACCACGTTACACGGCAGACTCACTCACCTACTCCAAAATTGTCTGAATGAAGGCAAAGCACCAGAATGGATGACTAAAGGTAGGACCACCCTCATCCAAAAAGACCCGGGAAAGGGGAACATAGCAAGCAACTATAGACCAATCACTTGCCTACCACTTATGTGGAAAATCCTGACCGGGCAAATAGCAGAGAGAATATACATGTCAATGGATAGAAGGGGGCTACTACCAGAAGAACAGAAAGGGTGTAGGATAGGAACCAAAGGGGCAAACGATTTACTCTACATAGACCAGATGATCTTAAAAGAAGTAAGGAAAAGGAGAAAGAATATCGCAATGGGATGGATAGATTACAAAAAGGCATACGATATGATTCCACATAGTTGGATACTCGAATGCCTTAGAATGTTCAAAATTAGCGAACCGGTGGTTAAATTCATTGGTAATTCAATGAAAGACTGGAAAGTAGATTTGACAGCCGCAGGGGACAAACTAGCCGAGGTAGGGATAAAAAGGGGGATCTTCCAAGGAGACTCGTTGTCCCCACTATTATTTGTTCTAACAATGATACCGCTTAACAGAATCCTGAAAAACAGCAAAGGATACCACTTCTCTAAAACAAAAGGAAAGGTCAACCACTTAATGTACATGGACGATATTAAATTGTTTGCGAAAAACAGGGGAGAGCTTGAGACTCTGTTCAACGAAGTAAGGGAATATAGTGAGGACATAGGAATGGAGTTTGGGATAGAAAAATGCGCAATCATGGTGATGCACAAAGGAAGGCTTTCAATGACTGAGGGAATTGAACTTCCGGACAACAACAAGATTAGGGCATTGACTGCACAAGACCGATACAAGTACCTAGGTGTCCTTGAATGTGACACGATAAAACGGGAAGAGATGAAAGAGAAGATTAAGAGGGAATACCTTAGAAGGATAAGGAAAATATTAGAAACCAAATTAAATAGCAGAAATCTAATAAAAGGAATGAACACCTGGGCTGTGTCAGTAGTTAGGTATACAGGACCATTCCTAGGATGGACAAAGGAAGAGCTCCAATCAATGGATAGGCGAACAAGGAAACTTATGACGATGCATAAAGCATTACACCCTAGGGATGATACAGATAGACTATACGTTAAGAGAAAAGAAGGTGGTAGGGGGCTCATCAGCATAGAAGATTGTGTCCAGAGAGCTAAAGTAGTCCTAGATAGATATGTGCAAACAAATAGTGAAGAAATCATAAAGAGCGCGAGGGATAGTGCAACAAACAAAGTAGAAAGCAATGGAACGGTACAGCAAACTAGAAAAGAAAAGTGGGAAGGGAAAAAATTGTACGGCGAGTTTAAAAGACAGATAAAAGATATAGCAGACGAGAAATCATGGACGTGGTTACGAAAGGGAAACCTTAAGAGAGAAACAGAATCGCTCATCATGGCAGCCCAAAACAAAAGCATAAGGACAAACTACATAAAAGCAAAAATCGACAGAACTCAGACAAACAGCAAATGCCGCATGTGCGGTGAAAGAGATGAGACAGTAAACCACATAACTAGTGAATGTAGTCAACTCGCCCAGAAGGAGTATAAGCATAGACACGATAGAGTAGCAACGATGATACACTGGGAACTAAGTAAACAAATGGGATTCAACCATGGGGAAAAGTGGTATCAGCACAAGCCAGAGGCAGTTTTGGAGAATGACAACCACAAACTACTGTGGGACTTTGACATCCAAACTGACCACCTCATCCAGGCAAGAAGGCCGGACTTAGTAATAGTAGACAAAAAAAGGAAGGCCTGCCAAATAATAGACGTTGCTGTGCCTGCAGACCATAGAGTAAAAAAGAAAGAGGGTGAAAAAAGGGAAAAATACCAGGACCTAGCAAGGGAGTTGAAGAAAATGTGGAACATGAAAACCAGGGTAGTACCGGTCATAGTGGGAGCACTAGGAACTGTCCCCAAAACGCTGAGGGAGAGACTGGAGGAGATCGGGATTAGGGGGAGGATAGAGACCGTACAGACCACAGCACTACTTGGAACTGCACGGGTACTGAGGAAGGTGCTAGAGATATAAGTACTGCAACGAATCGTAGCTCTGTCATGATATGCGAAAGAGAGAGGAGACGTTAGCTGAAGACCTGAGGAGACTTATTGTCACTCAGCCTTCAGCGATAACCACTGGGCAACCGGTGTGAAACTGTAAATCGCACAATTACTGCGACCTATGAGTACTAGGAGAGGAGGGCTGGAGACTTGAGGAGACTTGCTGTCACTCAAACTCCAGCGGTTACCACCAGGCAACTGGTGTGAGATTCCAAATAATAATAATAATAATAATGCGTTTTGAAAATGATATCTTACTTAAATGAGTTTTGATTGTGCGATTTTCACCATCACAAGTAATAATCTGAAATTGATGGGTTTCATGCTTTCGATTAATTCCGACATTACATCACAAACAAATTAGTTATGCTCATGATGTTTTAGCTTATAGAACAACAAACTTTGTAAAATTGTTCAAAGTATAGAAAAAATCTTGACTAAATAAGTTTTTCCGCAGAATGCTCATGGTTGTATTGAATTAAGACATGCCAATATATATATATATATTTTGTCATGAAAGGTATGCTGTGCCAAAATTATCATCAAACAATTTCAGTTTTACATTTGCACAAGCTTTCACTGTGCACATGCGTTTGCTTAACATGATTTTTGTGCGTACTGACCGCAAAAATTATAGGAAACATTGTTCAGCAGATGTAACATTTTACTGGACTTATCTCATTTCATGGAAATAGACATCAGATCTTATTCTGGTCTCTTCAAAGGTTGACAATTTCTGTTTATGGCAAAATCTGATTATAGTTTCAAAACTAGAGAAATTTGATTCAGCAGTAGCCATAGTGTTGGAGCTTAACTTTAGTCAACTAGTCAGGCAGATATCGTATGAGGTTATATTGTGGGTCTGGGAACGCTTAATTTACCCCATATGAATTAATGGTAATTTCTTATTGGCTGTACACCATTTATGACAACGTGGGGGCTGTATTAACGTATATCTTTTCGTAAAGTGAAGTGCTGCAATACCAAATTTCAAAAAGCGTGGGATATATATATATATATATATATATATACATATGTGTGTGTGTGTGTATGTGTGTGTGCGTATGGTATGCAGTATATTTTGACATTAGCGTTGGTCAAAGGCAACTGCAATGAGGTTTAAAGTCACAATTTTCAGTCGTATCATCTTGATTTCAAGAGCAAACCGGACAATGACCAGAATAATAATGATTAAGCAACAATGAAATGGGCATATTTCTTTTCATTTTGTTTCAAGACAAATGACTAACTTGATCAACTGATCACGCACAGCATGACTTGCATACCAAGATTAAACGCCTCCAATATATATATATATATATATATATATATATATATATATATATATATATCTTAGCTTAGTTTGAAACAAAATCCCCGTGAATTCGCAGCCGTGAGAAACGAACTCACTTCGGTGGCTAAAGGTCTGTTAAACTAGTTGGCGCCCTAACCTCAAAGCAAGGCTTCCACATAACTTGATGATAACTAAGTTTAGTTCATTATGATGCAATAGAAAAAAAGGTGTGCGTGCGGGAGAGGGTATCGTACTGTGTCAATCGCTTAAATGGGGAGCAGCTACCAGCTATGGAAATCAGCCATCGAAATTCTGACTCTTTTCTAGGATCGAACAATGATTGCTGACACCAATGGCAAATACCAAGTATTTAACCCGCCATGATTGATAAATTTATAGGTAGTTTAATAGATAGATATTTGTTCTGGCAATCGGCAAAGATATCAATAACTTGCCAGATAAAAGTGCCGCCATTACAGCGAACTTTATTGATGATATCGGAACAATATCGTAACTTTTGGCGGGCAGGATATATGAAAAATGAAAACCTGTTTCTCCCTGGGTTGTTTTTGTAGTGACAGTAAGCTCAAAATACGCCTATAAATAGAATGATAGATATATCTACACATGCACTCAAATCTATGTGAGTGTATATGGAAGAGAGGGAGAGAAATTTTAGTGTATGTTTAATGAAAGCTTAGTTTGAAAGATACACATGGTAGGTTTCGAATCTCGCTGATAAGGAGAGGCGATATCCAAGATAGACCTTAAAAACAGTTTTTTGCCCATCGATTATCCTTATACATATATATGATCCGATACTTATGCTGAATACTTTTACTTTTATACACACACACACACACACACACACACACACACAATTGTATGTATACATGAATGTGTATAAAGAGAGAAAACCAATACCATCAACAACATTTCATTTTCAATATTTTTTATTTATATTCTAGCAGGGATATCCGGCGTCACCTCGGTTGAAATAACTTCAAATGCGACAACACAGTGAAAATATATTCTAGCATATTTCATCTTACTCAACGCATTATATGAGAAGAGTTTATCTATGACAGTTTATTCTATTATAGTGAAACGAATCTCAACCTCAAGGGAACAAAACCATAAGATAGGAGTTAATAGTAGTCAAAAATTGATGATAATATTTTACAATATTTCATCTAATAGAACATGAATGATAAATGACTTATGAAAAGATTGGGGACTGAAAATGAGAACGCGAGTCGAAAAAATCACCGAAAAATCTCGAATGCGCCGTAGATTCCCTTGTGGAGTGCAATGGATTACTATTGTTTATTTGGTGTCATTTCTAAATCAAACTGAAAGTATGATTATAACTTTATAAGTATAGCTATCGTAAGTAGGGGAATATCTGTAATTACCCTTTGCTTCATAAAAAAACAAAATGCCTTCCTTTGATTCTACTAGCCGGTACGTTCAGGAAGGGAAGAGGGAGAAGTCTTTCACTGAGAACAGGTATGTGCTACTACTTCTATTTCTGTTTTATTGACGCCCTTTTCGTCAAAATGTAATAAAAAACAACCCAAAACCTTTTTAGAGATAGTTTCATTAGAAATCCGTGCGCAAATCTAAAATAGATTGATTGGAGAATATTCTCATAAAAAATTTATTTGTTCCCAATGTTGAGAAGGAGATATTGAATAGAAGTAGCCTTCGGTGACCTTAAATGACACCCAAGGTTAACCTCACGTAGCCTTTGTCATAAGTCGGTCTTTTATGAGTTTAATTGCCGAATATTAGGTCAATAGGCATCGTAGTTTAAGCGTAAAAGAGGGACGGACAAGCGACCAGAAGGCTCAAATATTAGTATAGATTCTAGACAACTTAGGGTATATACATTATAATGAAGTTGAGCGTTCCTATGAGAAAAAAATCCTGCAAGCCGAAATGACAATGATGCAGGGCAAGGAGGCAGTTGCCAACAATTCAAATTGGAAACATTTTTTTAGCGTCCCTAAGACCCATACATATATACAATCATACAGATATAATAGTATGATAGAATAAGTATTAGCATATATATATATATATATATATATATATATATATATATATGTGTGTGTGTGTGTAATTTGAATGACAATATTGGAAGACTTTTTAAAACAAACGCATGTTTTATTTCGACATTCCGTAAATTCTAAGAACGTCTTCGATGAAAATGAGCTGGGAACGAGGAAATAGTGATTTGAAGTCTATTGTGGGTTGTAAGAAGGTAAGGCTGGTATGTGCGTGTATGTGAATCAGTTATATTTAAAGTTTTATGCCGGATGTTACATGAATGCAATAAGGTAAGTGTTGGTATGTGGTATTGTTAATATGATAAAACTGTGTGCAGATAGATACCTTTTGTAGACATTGAATCCTGCATCTAGGAACAAACGGAGTAACATGTCACTTGCTTCAACTGGATGAGCAGGAAATTTCTCTCAGTGTATACAATTCTTGGGTTCAGATGTACAAATATGCGTGAGCATACTAACAAACACAGACATTCATATGCAAGAATATATACATAAGTCTAGTGTGATTTATTCACCTATCTTTGCAGTATTATATTTTGGGTGTATAACTAATATATATTTATCTATCCATGCCTCGCAGTCTATAGTAATTAGTTTGTCTGTCTATGTATATATGTAAATATACTAATTCAAGCATTAAGATGAATATGTGTATTTATAGCATTCATTTTGATGATATATATTACGTGCATATGTGTGTACAGTTTGAAATAAATGTATAACTATCGGCATGTCTTAGTTTGTACATATATATGTGTGTATCTTTGTATCTATCTATCTATGTATTATTGGAATATATATATATATATATATATATATATATATATATATATATATATATATATATATTCCAATAATTATTGCTCCTCTATTCAGGGTTGAGCACTCTTTCAGTGAGGTAATCCGTTCATCTTTAGCTTATGCAATGCTCTTCCATAGGAATAGAGCCCTGTGATGGACGGGGAATTCAACCTATAATAAATATATCACTTAAATTCAGCCATACTGACCGTCCAGTTCCGTAGCTTGGAGGTAGGATATCGGCCTCCGGGTCTGAAGCGATTCAATCCTACCTCTTGGTACTGGATGGGATAATGGAAAGTCTATAGCCACACTGAAGAGTTGAAATACAACGAAACAGTTGTCTTTGGATGACAAAATAACGTATATATATATATTGTGTATTATTATATATATTTAATACAAATCAAGAATATAATGTAATGCAATATCCGACGTGTGATGGGTTTACTTCGCCTGATGAAGACGAAACATAAACGTGTTTACGTAGCAAATCCCCACATTATATATATATATATATATATATATGTGTGTGTGTTTAACTAGGTATACAAATACATTAGTATTCGGATAAGATAATCATGGACAAACGTAGTATTAATTACTATATAAACACTTGATGGTCGGATTCGTGCATAGGATAGATTTCCATGTATATCTGTGTATGCTGCATATTCATGATAATTGCACATTTAAGTTTATCTATCTACACACATGCATATATACAAATGTGTGTTCAATCAAACAATCGTTTGTGTGTATGTATAATGTCAATTATAATCAACATAATTATGCAATTCTGAATAGCATTAATTATGATGGATGCAAAACATGTATATACATGCATGCTGATTGCATATGCATACATATGACAAAATATAGGTCATTAAAGCGTTAATCTTTGAAATTTGTGCGCGCAGGACACACACACACACACACACACACATATATATATATATATATATATATATATATATATATATATGTGATTGCAATGTTTTAGGAAGGTGTATGTCTATTGATATTTATCATTCTTTTCATCTCTCCCTCTCTCCATGTATATATTCAAGCAGTAGACTAATTATGCGCATGCATAGTATTGATAGCATTAAAGATAATACACACATACACACACACACACATATATATATATATATATATATGTGTGTGTGAGTATGGAGAGAGATTTGCACACACACACACACACACCCACACATATATGTGTGTGCGTATATGAATATACACCTGTGAACATAAGTTTATTACAAATTCCCATGAATTGCATATAAAGTGTTCCCAGTTACCATCATTGACAAACCTAAAAAAATGCCTGTTGGCCTACGGCTGACTGTGGTAAAGCTGCATGGGGAAGTCATACAGAAACATATCCTAAGACCAAAAATTACTAACTCGTACCTTAAGATCGATACTACATATGTAGAAACCAAGCCAAGATTGGACGTCTAAGCAAAGTAACACTCCAGACCCTGAGTTTGATTACGCGAGAGGCTTCCACCAAAATGAAAACAACCCCAAAGTCACATCTTCCGATGTTCCGATCTTCAGGTAAAACAAGGAGCAGGAATCGATATCAACGCCCAAACTGTAAGATGCCACTAAACAAGGTTACGCTTGAAGGGAGAGTGGCAACGAAAAAACATATCTAAGACATAAATACAAAACTGATCCCCTAAAATTCACCAATGGCCGCCATATCAAACATATGATACTTTGGGATAAAAGTATATGGTTTGATTAAGCCAAAATCAAACGCTTGGCGCCTAGAACAATCATTTTGTTTTGTGTGGAGTAAACCGAGTGAAAGGTTTACCACCTTAACTATAAAGCGTGGAAGCGGATCACTGATGTTTTGGCGTGCATTAGTGCCAGAAATGTAGTCAACTTGTCAAAGTAAATAGGTAAATTAATGCTGATCAATACGTGGAAATTTTGAAAGAAAATCTAGAATCGTTTGAAAGAAAATTGCGAATGAGTCGTTATTGAGTATTTCAACAAAATAATCACGCCAGATATACGGTAAAATACATTCAAAAAGTGTCGAAGAGCAATAAAATATTAGAAACAAAATATTAGAACAGCCATCTCAGTCTCCAGATATCAGTATCTTCGGACTTCGGTGGGGAATATTGTAGAGAGATGTATACGAGGGAAAATATACAAATTTCCAAGACCTGGAACAATATTACTATGACAAATGTGGTTGTAAAAAGTGGAAACAGTAAATATTAGTTCCAAGTGAGCGTAAACTTTTGTTGTATATTTTTTATAGTACCGATTTATATATACGTTCATGGCTTATTTTTTATTACATATTACATGGAATATCTAGGAATTTGACCATGAATACAACTACCCCCCTAGTTGACACCTTCTCATCCATAGAAGCATCCTTGTATATGTATACAAATCGTTCTGTGCACAAACAAGAAGCAAGTTAACCAATGGGATAGAGTAGTAGCTGTATGTTCAACATACGAATTTGATTTTTATACATCATAAGAACTTAGAGGGACGCAATCCTCCAAAGGGGAAGAAAATTCGTAGGTAACATTAGAATTGTTTATTCAGTGTTTCTGAATACAAGTGTTTATTGTAACTATAAGATTTAAATGTTGTTATTATAGATTACTGATCTTATGAATCTATCTCGTTCAATTGGAGATATGTACCTATCTATCAGTATACTTGTTGGTCAAGACGGTTACGAACCCCGGTCAAATGTTTTTATTTTCTCCCAGATTTTATTTGTCCCCAGTTTCTCTGAAGCGAGCAAGTAACTGGAATTCATTTAGCTCAGCTCAGAAATCATACATTTTAATTGCCAAAATAGGATTCCATACAAAGTTCACTCAGTTTAGGCGCATCCCCTTCTTTCTCTCACCTCATTTAGCCTTATGACATAATAAACTGAATTTAGTGAGTATTGAGTAGTTAATATACAAAACTTGGTATACAATTCTTAGTGGAAGATAAGTGAAAAGAATCATTACTCTCGCAGAAAGAAGCTAAATCAAAACATCCAACACTCATAAGCTGAAAACATGTCAGATATTAAAATAACAGTCTTCTGAAGGACTCAAACTAGGAAATTCCTCCGAAGTTTCATGAGTTGCAAGACGTTGAAATTGAAAGTGACTTTGGCTGTACACATTTCAAGCCCAACACAAATGTCAATGAAAAAAAGCACGTGGTAACGTTGAGAACTCGATCCTAATAGAGGTTTAAAAAAAAGCATTGACGAATTGATAGAAAATCGATCGAGCCCTTTGGTTCTGCATGAGAAGTTTAATACGTGAAACGCCCAAATCCCCCTCTCCCCTCTTTTCTATTTCGTCAATGAATTAATATTAGCGGCTTCCAAATATTTTCTCTTAGATTAGATGTAGGGTATTCACCGGTGGTTTTCTCTGTACTAATTTTATCCGTAGCCTTGAACTATTTTGATTTAAGCAGATAATTAACGGTTTACCCTGCTTCAAAAGCCATCATGAATATGATATTATAGATGCAGGCATGCACGTATCTCTTTCTTTGTATGTGTTTATTTATACAGGTATATTTACAGACACACACTCACTCAAAAACACATATACACACTCACTCGCGGGATTGCGCGCTAATACCTGTTAGGTAATCACAAAAAGACGAGTATGATTTTGGAATATGCGACAAGTTGCGTTTTTAAAGTTGTACAAATATCAAAATTTCTTTTGGATTTTATTGGACTGAATATTTCGATAATTGTATTCTCTTTGTTCGGAATGATCCCTTCGTCTTCGTTTCTTGTCTCTTTTTTTTTCTCTGGTTGTGTACTCTCCAGCCTTCTTCGGGGATTTTTTGTTTTCTGAAATGCTGTCCAACCTTGTTCGAAAATCTCTTCTCCAAATTGTCACGTCCGGTGCTGGCGCCTCTGTGTTTTGTGGATTGTTTCCCTCCCTTGGACCTCTGCACCAATCTTTTAACCTCCTACTGGACTTTGCACGCGCTTCTATCTCTCGGGTCATCCTTATGAAATCCCAGGTTCGTCACGTGTCCTTTAACAAAGACAACACATACAATTATCCGAATTTGTTTTACTCAGAATACATTGCACCAGGATCTTGTACAAAACCAGAGACGCATTTGCATTCATCTGGAGAGGAAGTTTTGATTATTATTATTATTATTATTATTATTATTGATAATAATAATAATAATAATAATAATAATAATGATGATGATGATGATGATGATGATGAAAATAATAATAATAATAATAATAATAATGAAGAGTTAAATTAAGAATAAAATTATAAATAAATCCGAGTATATACAGAGATAAAGGTACACAACTCAATTACACGAAAGAAAAATAAGAACAAAATACTATAGAAGAAAAGGACTAATAATGAAAACGGAATCAAACTCGCAAAATAGAATACAAATCATTAACTCACTAGCTGTTCCTGTAAACCAATATAAGCAGATGTAGATAGACTTTACATGTGAGAAAGGAAGGTGACAGGAACAGCATTCACATAGAATTATCATACATGACAACCACCGTCGGTCTTCAAACCTACGTTCAAACTACCAACGACCGGATGATAAAACTGGTGAAAGAAACATGAAAGTAGCCAAAAAACAAAAACAATTAAAAACAAAAACAAAAACAACAAAAAACCATTCTGTTACAAAAGAGTCAAATAACTACTGGGTAACCAGACGGGCAACCGATGTGCAAATGCAAAGGCAAACAACAACAACAACAACAATAATAATAATAATAATGATAATGTGTACGGCGAGTTTAAAAGACAGATAAAAGATATAGCAGACGAGAAATCATGGACGTGGTTACGAAAGGGAAACCTTAAGAGAGAAACAGAATCGCTCATCATGGCAGCCCAAAACAAAAGCATAAGGACAAACTACATAAAAGCTAAAATCGACAGAACACAGGCAAACAGCAAATGCCGCATGTGCGGTGAAAGAGATGAGACAGTAAACCACATAACTAGTGAATGTAGCCAACTCGCCCAGAAGGAGTATAAGCATAGACACGATAGAGTAGCAACGATGATACACTGGGAACTAAGTAAACAAATGGGATTCAACCATGGGGAAAAGTGGTATCAGCACAAGCCAGAGGCAGTTTTGGAGAATGACAACCACAAACTACTGTGGGACTTTGACATCCAAACTGACCACCTCATCCAGGCAAGAAGGCCGGACTTAGTAATAGTAGACAAAAAAAGGAAGGCCTGCCAAATAGTAGACGTGGCTGTGCCTGCAGACCATAGAGTAAAAAAGAAGGAGGCTGAAAAAAGGGAAAAATACCAGGACCTAGCAAGGGAGTTAAAGAAAATGTGGAACATGAAAACCAGGGTAGTACCAGTCATAGTGGGAGCACTAGGAACTGTCCCCAGAACGCTGAGGGAGAGACTGGAGGAGATCGGGATTAGGGGGAGGATAGAGACCGTACAGACCACAGCGCTACTGGGAACTGCACGGGTACTGAGGAAGGTGCTAGAGATATAAGTACTGCAACGAATCGTAGCTCTGTCATGATATGCGAAAGAGGGAGGAGACGTTAGCTGAAGACCTGAGGAGACTTATTGTCACTCAGCCCTCAGCGATAACCACTGGGCAACCGGTGTGAAACTGTAAATCGCAGAATTACTGCGACCTGCTAGTACTAGGAGAGGAGGGCTGGAGACTTGAGGAGACTTGCTGTCACTCAAACTCCAGCGGTTACCACCAGGCAACTGGTGTGAGATTCCAAATAATGATAATAATAATAATAAACATGAGCCCTACGAATAATACCGCACGAGCCACATAGATCATACCTACGAAATATGGAAAGGGTTGTAGACAAACCTGGATGAAAACAGGCTTACGAATGGAAGGAGGGACATGATCAAGAATAAGAAACTTAGAGACGTACAACTGGATGAAACCAAGTCTAAATAGATTTGAAATGAACAAAAGGCTCGAAGAAAACCCTGCGAGCAGGGGCTCCATTACAGATAAACCCGAACAAATATCTGAAAACAATACTAATGGATTGGCACTAGTAAGGACAGGCGGCCACAGCAACAAAGAAATATGTACGGACAAAAACGTCAGAGAGGATGAATAATTTGCTAATGGACATTATGACGAGAAACACCAAACAAAAGACGAGATATCATGTAAGCTCCCAAAGGTAACATTCATTAACAGGGGAGACAAGGACAGAGGGTCATTGTGAAAGTAGCAATGAGCGATCACAACAAGAGACAAGTGAAGATAGGGAATATTGCGACAAAGACGTTCTTGAAGGTCTGAAGCCAGACCTTATAGAAATAAATGAAATAATACATGTATCAGCAAAAGGGATAGAATCTAGGGGTGTAAAGAAACAGAAACAGAGAAAAGCAAACAGTTAAGAAAAGCAAGGTCGAAAACGAAAAATTGAAAAAGAAGTCGAAATAATATGAGGACAAATTTCGATAATGGGTGAACTTAAAGGCTCCGGACATACTCACAGTAGGAAAGCCAGGAAAGTGAAGAAAAATACAAATTGAAAACCCAAGCGATATACCACCTATCAAAGAAACATTGAAACAGAAAGTAGAGTTAAAATCTCAAAGAATAAGGAGATATAAAAAGAGGACTATGATCTATTGACGAATTGAATTATTCCAAACTGATGAATAAAAAGAAGAAGTAAAAGATGCATCAAACGATGACCAAATGAGAGATTACTAAGGGGAATATCTGGATAAGCAACTTGGATTGTGGGGTTGGAAGATCAGAATAAAACACGATAAAGACATCAATGGCAGAATATTTTAATTTGTGAAATATATCAAGCGTTGGTAAAATCACACAAATAGAAATCATCTGGCATTGTCAAAATGCTCAATTTTTGGCTTTACCCCCTTACATGCTGCTTCGATAACCTAGCAAGACTGTATAATGAGATACTAAACTCAACCGAAAAACTCCAGACAGGATTGTAAAAGGGGTCACATACCTACAACCTAAAACGGAAGATACAATTAACCCTGAAATTATAGACCCATCACATGTATCTCAACGACTTACACAACCACACATCAATAATGATAGAGAGAACATACGCCTACTTTGAGGAAAACGACCTATTCCCGATGGAAGAGAAGAGCTAATGAAGATCTCACAGTTGTGAGGACCAACTCCTGGTTAATTGCGTGATCCTAGAAATTCATTACAATAAATCCAAACTCCAGAGCAATGCGTGACTATAAAAAACCCCTTTAACTATGTTCTACAAGCGTAAATAATAAAGGCTCAAAGTTTTTGAGTTATCCCCAGTGTCGGTGACATTCTTGCAACATGATATGTCGTTATTTAACATGGACTTCTCCCTTTCTCATTCGAATGGGATAATAACAGCTAGGAATATCATCATAAATTGTAGCATATTCCATTGAAACTCATTCTCTCCCCTGAGATTTTCTGTATCTATTTCCTTTATCTATTAAGCTACACAAAACCGGATATAGATGTTACAACTTGAATAATAAGCCACCTAATCTACATAGACGATCTGGAACTAAGTGACTAAGATGGCAATGAACTGGGGGGGGGGGCTTTTAAAGTTGGCTTAAACCTTTAGTGAAGACATTAGAATAGAATTTGGTCCGAGTGCTGAGGTTACATTCTAAAGAGGTAGGATAATAAAATCTGACCCCAAAGAACAAAACATACAAACAGCATTGAAAAGACTAGAAAAAGGAGAGGTATATAAATATTCAAGAATCAATGAAGGAAGTGGAATCCAACATGACATTACGAAAGAAAAAGTGAAGAAAAAAAGTGCTTCAGAAGAGTGTGTGCAGTACTGAAGTCTGAGCTGAATTAAAAAAAAGTAAGAATAAAAGCCATTGATACGCTATCTTTTCCTGTCGTCATATATAGTTTTAAACCTGGAATCTTGATGAGATTAGAAAAATTGAGGCAGAAATAAGGAAACTATTGACTTGTCACAGGATGCACCACCCAAAAGACGAAATTGCTAGTCTCTATTTGCCAAGGAGTAACAATGGAAGGCGGATGATGCAATTTGAACCAACTTACCAAACAGCAACAATAGGATTACTCCAATACTTTTAAATCACTTGAGACTGGATGTCAGAACTAGTTAAAGTGCATGAAAACATAAAAACGTTGCACTCGATAATAAAAGATAGTGGGAAGTCTGCAAGAGGACTAGTTATAAATTTGAACTGACGAAAGTATTCACAGAATATAGATGTGAAAAATATGAGACAACATGTAAAGCACAGGGCCATAAACAACTTGGAGTTAAATGGAGGCAGAAAAATATGTACAGAAAATACGCCCTCTAAAGCAATTACGCTGATGTAAACCAGAAATACATCCATCAGTGGCTCTAGTGTTGTGGATCAAAAGCAGAAACAAAGAGATTTATACTGACCGCTCAAGACCAACGTTTCCCCTCAAGAAACTCTCAAGCAAATCTCATAAAAAGGGGCCCGACCCGAACTACCGCTTCAGTGACCTTCATGTAGATACAATAGACCACTTCATGTGTGGCCGCTCTGTTTCAACACCGACAGTATACAGGTCCAGACATGACAGGGTGAGTCAATTTCTACATTGGAAAATCTGCAAGCATTTCGGAACATACCCACATACTTGTTATTGACCCCCAATCAGACCCAATAACCGAAGGACAGAATACCATGATACTATGGAACTTTATGATGAATACCGACAGGACCATCAAAGCAAATTGATCCGACATGATAGTCAAGAACCACCAGAAAATAACTTGCCTGTTAATTGACATGAGTGTGCCTTTTGATTTAATATAGCTGTAAAGGAACGTGATACTAGACAAGTATATGGACCTTGAAATCGAAATACAGAAGACGTGGCACTTGAAGAATCAAACTGTCCCCATCATTGTCCGAGTACTAGGCACAATGAATAAATGCGCAAGAAAACATCTCGCCAAAATTTCTGGCGACCCTTCTCTGCAATACACACGAGAAACCGCATCATATTTTACATCACCTCAACATTCTTTTGCCCCAAGTTTTTGGCAACGACTCGGCAATATATTGTAGACAACAGAGATCCAAATAATAATAATAATAATAATAATAATAATAATAATAATAATAATAATAATAATAACAGCAAATGCCGCATGTGCGGTGAAAGAGATGAGACAGTAAACCACATAACTAGTGAATGTAGCCAACTCGCCCAGAAGGAGTATAAGCATAGACACGATAGAGTAGCAACGATGATACACTGGGAACTAAGTAAACAAATGGGATTCAACCATGGGGAAAAGTGGTATCAGCACAAGCCAGAGGCAGTTTTGGAGAATGACAACCACAAACTACTGTGGGACTTTGACATCCAAACTGACCACCTCATCCAGGCAAGAAGGCCGGACTTAGTAATAGTAGACAAAAAAAGGAAGGCCTGCCAAATAGTAGACGTTGCTGTACCTGCAGACCATAGAGTAAAAAAGAAGGAGGGTGAAAAAAAGGAAAATTACCAGGACCTAGCAAGGGAGTTAAAGAAAATGTGAAACATGAAAACCAGGGTAGTACCGGTCATAGTGGGAGCACTAGGAACTGTCCCCAGAACGCTGAGGGAGAGACTGGAGGAGATCAGGATTAGGGGGAGGATAGAGACCGTACAGACCACAGCACTACTGGGAACTGCACGGATACTGAGGAAGGTGCTAGAGATATAAGGACTGCAACGAATCGTAGCTCTGTCATGATATGCGAAAGAGAGAGGAGACGTTAGCTGAAGACCTGAGGACACTTATTGTCACTCAGCCTTCAGCGATAACCACTGGGCAACCGGTGTGAAACTGTAGATCGCAGAATTACTGCGACCTACGAGTACTAGGAGAGGAGGGCTGGAGACTTGAGGAGACTTGCTGTCACTCTAACTCCAGCAGTTACCACCAGGCAACTGGTGTGAGATTCCATAATAATAATAATAATGACAATGATGACCATGATGATAATAAATACAAATAACTAAGAAAAAATATATATCCATGGAACAAAGAGGACTCTTATCAGAAGAACAGAGAGAATGCAAGGCAGGAACCGGACTTACTATAGGTCGATCAGATGATTCCAAAAGAGTTGAGGAGAAGATAAAAAATGCAATGGTATAAATGGATTGAATAAAAAATGCAACATGATCCCACATAACTAGATACTCTAATGCCCAACGATATCAAAAATCAACGAATTAGCGGTGAGAGTCATAGCTTACTCTATGAAAAGCTGGAGAGTCATGTTGCAAGAATGTCAGGCAACCGATGTGCAAAGGAAATCTGAAGAGAGAAGCAGAATTGTTCATCATAGAAGCCAAAAACAAATGCATCAGAACAAACTAAGCCGAAGCTAAGATCGACAAAATCCAAGCAAACAACAAATGCTGCCAACGTGGATGAGACTGTAACCTATTAAATGCAGTAAACTAACCTAGAAATAGTACAAAAACAGACACGACTGGGTAGCAAGAGTTATACGCTGGGAACTGAGCAAACAACTGGGATTCAACCATGTAGACAAATGATCGCAACATAAACCGGAGACAACCCTTGAAAGAAGAAGCTGCAAATTACTCAAGAACTTTATCTCCAAACCGACCAATACATCGATACAGGATGACAGGACCTGGTATTCGTTAACCAGGGAAAGAGAACTTGTCAAATAATCGACGTGGTTGTGCCTATGAATCACAAAGTGAAGATACATGAGAGTGAAAAGATAGGAAAATACCAGGACTTGGCAAAGGAGCTGAAGAGGACGTGAAACATGTTAGTTAGAATAATAACAATAATGAATTGCATTATAACCAACTATTAAAAAGCAAAGTTAGACAGTACACTGCAGAATAATGGACGTCGGCTATGCAGACACACGTCATTCGTATATCAAGAGGGAGAAAAAATTGCTTAGAATTATAAGTATTTACTGATTCATTGGGTATTGTGCAAACAATAATTTGACTATTGAAATGAATGGTATATGCACCTTTAGGATAAAAGTAAAATTCTGTAGGACTGTATTATTCAAAGGGATCCACCAATCTAAGCTAAGAAACTATACTTAGTAATCGTAAACAAGTAAAAAATCTACCAGTGAATGCTGTCTTTCTAGCAGACTACAGGGTGAAATTGTAAGAGGGTGACAAGTAGGATAGATATCTGGAAGTTGCTAAAAAAATGGGAAAATTGTAGAGTTTGCTGGTTCCAGTAGTAACCATCGTTATTTGAGCTTTTGCAATAGTCTTGGGGAGCAAGAAAAAGAACTGGAAGAATTCGTCCGACAACGAGTAACTAAAATCAGTGGGAATACTGAGGAGGCTGCTCGAGTTCTGACAAGTCTTACAGTCACTTGATCTCCAACCTGAGCAATCATATAAAACTGGTGTAAAAGCTCAATAAGGCGAAAAATGAATAGTCATTCAATAGAAACCGTCATATGACCAGCGTCTTTTGATAGTATGCTGCGTCTGGGTGATCAATTAAAAAAATTGGAAAAGGGGATGATCAATGAATAAGACCATTCTCTTTTTTGTTGGGCAATGATCTTTAAAAAGTTAGAATTTTCAGTAAACGCACCTACACATACTGAAGGATCAATTTAGCATACACTTATATTGTAAATTGATCCACCAACTTCTGGAAAAAAGGCTTTTCCCCCGAACGTAATAAGGAATAAATGTTAAATTTTCAGCCTTGTAGCTAGGCCTATAGACCTGATACATAGTCAGCCAGCTAGCCCTATTTCAAAACTGAAGAAACCTGTGCTGACGGTTTTGATTAACGGCTAATTCTGTTCTTGTTTCTATGTTTTTCCTTTTCTTTTTTTACATAGATTTATTTGGACTTTTGACGTCATAATGTTACGGCTGCTGTACCTTCCAGCCAATTTCAGACGCCGGCCATATTCAATAACGGAATTTTCGAATTAATACAAAGATTGAAATATCGGAATAATTAACTAATACAAGTACTAGCATGGACAGCAGAATGAGATGAGTTCAACCCGTCAATTGAAAGGATTCTATCCTGTTGTGATTCTGAGAGCCTTGATGAATAAGCTTTATGAGCGTACTTTTGTTTCCGTCTTTTCCTTTTAGATACCCGGCTTCAATTTTGTCTGGTGGAGCACCGCAATAGTAGAAAGCTAGTGAAGATTAAACTTACGAACGATAGCCAGCGAGACGATGCTAATAATCACTTTCACTTTATATTTCTATCAACCAATTTATTTTTTGTTAATCGTTATGTGCACGTATCTATATCCGCTGATCACAAATCAGGCACATCACAAGGCCACAAGTGTCGGATCGAACTCATAACACTGGTTGATGGTCAACCACACTGGTTAGTTAACCATCCATGCTAGGTTCCTATTGATATTTACTAAGCTTAACTTAGTATGGCACAAGATTATATCGGGTTGAAAGGGGGAGAAGAAGATTTTGGGCAAGTGGGCCAAGGCCCCCAAGCCTAGAGAATGAGCATTCAAGATTAGTTTTAGCATGGTTTGAGAAGAAACCTCTGACATCCGTGGCAAATGTGCATTCATTTCAGCTATGAAATCAGGATCACTTCCCTCCATCCTCGTATTTACTAGGCTTTAGCTTAGTGGGACAGAAAGAACACTGAAACTATCCATGATGGATCTCACTGACGGCTAACTCGCGGGATCATTATGATGACAATCACTCTACAGTTGGCGCCACACCTTTGGCCCTGGTTATCATAACAGTGCAGTAGACGGGACATATTTTTGTTATTCGTTAGTGAATCTTTTCTGTTTTGCTTGTTACGCAATATCCCTGCACCTATTCCTCAATGTCTTGGCAAACAACACGTGGTATCGGCTTACAAATTTAAATGAGATGATAAGAAATGTTTTTGAAAATTTTCCAATCATCGAAATGTTCTTTTTTTCCGCTTATACGCGTCTATTTCTTTTGTATGAGTTACGCCCAACTGAATAAATAACGGGTAACGCTTTTAAAAGCCAGACATCGAGACAAATTTGACATAGAAACCTGATTTGGTCCTATTTTTTTAAAATCTTACGAACAAGGGACATTTTGTTCAATCGACTTTCATATTGAATTACTTAATTCATTTCAAACGTTACTATTTGAATAAAGGTTTACCAGCCATACAAAAGTTGAGTGTTCCTATAATAAGAATTATCAAATTAGGAAAATATTTTAAACATAACCCCCATCCCCAAAAAATGGTGATGTTTGTATGTTAAGCCAAGTTGTCAGAGGTTTTGGTGGCGGAAGGTACGGTAGACGAGAGAGAGAGAGAGAGAGAGAGAGAGAGAGAGAGAGAGAGAGAGAGAGAAAGGCGGAAGATGGCGCTATGCGTTGTCCTAATAACTTTATTTTCACTTTTAGCCCTCTTTCGTAAAAGTGAAGATGAACTTTCGAACGGCAGGGTTTCTCTACATTAATAAATCATATCCGTGCATTTCTATCTACACATTCATAGTGATAAATATATTAATATTCATGTATCTGCATATTTTCAAAGTACTACCAATGTATTTGGTGCAAACTGAGTATAGTCGGAACCTTTGCGAGGACATTCATATATATATATATGTATATATATATATATGTATAGCAGAATGTGGATTCGATACACAAACTAGCCCATGCTTCTGCCCTGTTCGGGCCTCATCAGGTGAAAAATTCCTTATATATATATAAAAATATAAAAATGAGGGATTGTTTTCCAAAGGAATCGGTGAAAACTAGAGGTCAGTTTAAGTAATTTTTCAGGGTCAATTTCCATGAGCTTTTGGGTAGCACCTCGGACATATTCTATGTATGTTTACATAAGTATATTTATGAATATATAGATATGATAATTATACATTTTATTTGGAATTAATTGCTTGGTACCAATTAGGAGATCGTGTAATTATAGAAATGAGCGTCGTGTGGGGATCGAACGCACGTCCACCTGGGAAGCAGCCTCATACGCAGACTCTGCTCTCACCAACTGAGCTGAGACGCTCTCGGGAAACCTGTTTCCTTATTTGACAATGGTTGGCATGATTATGTTGTTTCCTAATGCTAACAATATGAAATATCAGTAAATGGACAATTCATATCCGACAGAATGTGATAATTCCAAATACATTTTGTTGGGAGCCTATTGCTCGGTACAAATTTTACTCAGTAGTAAATCGAGCAGTTTTAAATCGAGCGGTCTTTTGAAATAAGGAAATTAGTAATATTAATGCGTTACGGACTCACATGGAGAGAGACGTTAGCTCAGTTGATGAGAACTGAGCCTGCGAATAAAGCCGCTTCCAAAGTGGACACGGGTTTGATTTCTGCACGACGTTCATTTCTTCATTTATCATCACGATCTATTTACTACCAAGTAAAATTGGTGCCAACGAATAAGTTCCTAAAATGATTATCACATTCTGTCGGGTATAAATTGTCCATTTACTGATATTGCACATATATAAATGAGAGAGAGAGAGAGAGAGAGAGAGAGAGAGAGAGAGAGAGAGAGAGAGATTGGTGTATGATTAAGTATATTCCAAGTGTATGAACATCTGCGTATATATGACCATGTAATCATATTCACATACAAGCACACACACAAACATGCATGAATTTATACACTGTATGGTGACTGGAGTATTCACGTATTTCCTAGGAATACCAGCACTAAGTGTCGAAACCTGTTGAAAGTATTTCGAATGCCAGTTTCCAATCTATCTATCTATCTATCGAACTTTTTACAATTATCATCGTGTGAAAAGATATGTAACGCAAAAAAACATCTTCTATGATATACACGTAATCTTAATGTTACTCGCACTCAAGCGGGCACATCTGATTGAAACAAGAAATATATGAACAAACATAATTGCTTGTGTACACCAAGACTAAAGCTAGAAATTTCAAAGCGGCTCACAAAATACAACAAAACCCCACGAACCTGTTATAATGAAAATCGAAGAATAAACATACACATATTAGTGTAGGAACATAAATAAACACTGAGCGTGATTTTTTATTCCAATTTTGGTTTCGTGGTATTTGCTCAACGGAGGGCAAACATGAGAAATGTTGACATTTTTTTCCAAATGTCCTTTTCTTTATAAACTAATTCACCAATTTCGTGTATGTGTATACAAGTGCTTAATCATACGAACATAACAATAAGACCAAAATCTTTCTCTCGGTCAAGCTTTGGACAGAGAAACGTCTTCTGTTACTTAGTTGCCAGGTATCAACCAACTGCAGAGATAACACACACACTCTCACACACACACACATATATATATATATATCAGCCTTACTGACCGTCCAGTTCCTATTCAGGGTTGAGCACTCTTTAAGTGAGGTAACTCATCCATTGTAGGCTTATGCAATGCTCTTCCATAAGAATAGAGCACTCTGTGATGGAGAATTTTTGTCTAAATAAAAATATATCGCTTAAATTCAGCCTTACTGACCGTCCACTTTCCGTAGCCCAGTGGTAGGATATCGGCCTCCGGGTCTGAATTGAAGGTTTCAATCGTTCTTCGCAGTACTGGATGGGATAATGGAAAGTCTGTAGCCACCCCGAAGAGATGTAATACATTGAAACACAATAATATATATATATATATATATATATATATATATATATATATATATATATATATATATATATATATATATATATATGTGCACGTATTATCGAGCCAACTACTGCAATGGTCGATAAAACCAGCCTGCTGATAGTGAAATGACAAACATCTTACACATACATATGTTCATAAAGATAAAGTGAGCGCCAAAAGTACCCGATAAATTTCTAAACATTCCCGTAAACATATTTGTACACCTTCAAAATTGACAGAATTCAGTTCAAAGATTCCTGATTTTGTTCATAACTTATCCAAACTTGTTTCAACATTATTTTTAATTTTTGTATTTTTTGATCTAGGGTCAAACTTAAGCAATTTTTGTAGGTATATCAATTTTAAATCAAACATTTGTAATGTATCAGATACTTTCTTTGTACTTACTGTATATGCTAATATTGATGCGACGAGACCAGTTGAGTCGGTTATAAGTTCCTTTGATACGAGTTGAGTTGAGCAAACGACCAAGGTGAAAGCATGCCGCCACGAGAAAACTATAGATTATGGATTTAGTTATAGTTGTTAGACTGCAGAAACGTAAAAGATTGTGTCATAACTCATCTAGTTGAGCCGAGGGGCGTCAAGCCAGTTTTGCAGAGGATGCAGGTTCAAGTTAGGTACGAAGTTCACTTTCTTTATTCATCTACGTGATCGGTTGTTCGATTTGATACTATTTAACGTCGGTGTCAAACGAAATATGTTTCCCAATAATGTCTGTACAATTACCACATTCTGTCGAGCATAAACTGTCTTCAATACACACGCACACACACACAAACGAAATATGTTTCCCAATAATGTCTGTACAATTACCACATTCTGTCGAGCATAAACTGTCTTCAATACACACGCATACACACACACACACACACACATATATATCTAGCGTATTCATGTACATATGTTTATGTGTATGTTTATTGTGAAGATGTAAGATAATCCAACAGAATAGTATAGTAAATGACAGGGTGGTAAAACTTGGGAGACTTGTGTTACATCTCAAAATATATTATTGAGATAAAACTTTACGCATTTCGCCTAATCACAAGGCATTATCAGATGTATTAGTTGAAGAAACTGGCTGTGTTTTGGAGAAAAGTTGGGAAAGAAAGTCCTTGAGAAATTGGGAATGTGTGTGTGTTTGTGTTTCCATATCCAGTTCCTTCGTTTTGATAAACAAGAAAAAACATAAAAACCAATACGAAGCAACAAAATATGAAAAATAAAGTAAAATTATCTCATGACTTATTAGATCGTCGAGGCAACGATTAGATCATCTCTGATAATTCAAGGGGCAACGGCGGTTCTTTTCTCCCTCCCCCAAATAACATTCAAAATTGTAAAGGTTACATGGTACCATGATCTGTTAGTAGAGGTTGAGTCATGCCTTCCCTGAGTGCATTCAAATGCTGGGCTCGGTTTGCCAATTCCATTTTCAGTGCCTTTGTTGGTTTTGTGAGTGCATGCTTTGTGTGCTTATGAAGTGATCATATAACACTGGATAGCTGTTTGCTAAAGACAGAGAATTAACATACACATCAATCAGATGCACAGTTCTCTGCAAACAGTTCGTGGTGCATGCATATGATGCTTCTGGACGAACGGCTATAAAATTGCAAACGACTTTTGTCCTTTCGTTTTGCAGGCAGCTGCAACAGAAAATGAAATAAGCAAACCCGGGCGAGCAGATAAATCTAAATGACCTCAAATGTATTGAACATAGCTGTATTATGAGACAAACATATACTTTCAACGGGGAAAATGATCTTTTGTTTGGTGAGACATAATGGATATACATAAGCCACTGTTGAAATTCATACCCATGTGCCAAGACAAAGATGTTAACTCTCATGCACAGATATACCTGTTCACCTATGTACCTAAAGGGCAACAAAACTGAACAGGTCAGCAATGGAGATTAATAAATGATTCGGTCTCTTGAAGGGTATGCAAAAAAAATCTGTTTGTAAATCATTTTACTTATAGCGTCGTCCTTAAATGTAGAATTTATATTGTTCACGGCGTCAACTCCATTGTAGTCTAACTTGAACTGAAACAAGTATAAAGCGGGAAAAACCATGAGTTGAGAGGCTTTAAATATTTGCCAATGAATATTTTTAAAATGAACGAGAATGAAATGATATTTTTATGAAGTAACCGATGAATAATACATCATTTTGAAATAAAAAGTCCTTTAAAATATATTATCACTTTATAAATATCTAATTATGAATGTATGTATGTATGTATTTAAGAAATGGACATATTTGGTCAAACAAAATGAATTATAACTTGCGTTGTATCACTTAGGAACTTATTTTAAATGATATCCTGTCATTACACGGGTAGTATATCTCGCAATTTAGACAACGTAGATGGAAAAAACAGATAAAGGAAATGGAGTTGTTGCTGGAATCGAACCTACCACCACTAGGGTAGTTCAATGTAGCAATGCTCTTTCCATTGAGCAAAACAGCCACTGGTAATGCAAAATCTGAATGAACTGCTTTCAACCTAAATTTTCGTCTGATTTATTCTTGGTCTTTTTCTTCTCTTTCAAGGCGACAGTTATGTATTTAAGGAATGGACATATGTTATAGAAATAGATGAATTGATGGATATATATATATATATATATATATATATAATGTTAATATGTTTAACCAAATGTCTCTATGTCATCAAGCTGAATGTCCTTTCATAAATACCTCTCTTTATACGTCAATTTAATGATAAATTAAAAATATCATTATTTAGACCAACTGCTTGCAGCTCAACTTGGAGTTGAATCATCAGGAACCGACTAATACACTTGAATTAATAAACGGCAACAAAATTTGAAGGCACCAAACTTTTAAGCTAGAAAGAAATCTTTTGGTCTGGCAAATGACATTCTGATTATTATACTTTATCAAAATAAAATAAAACAAAATTTCCATATGCAACTATAAGCAACTCTGAAAATCATAAGAAAAATAAAGCATAATTACTACGATGAAGATGCGTTCTATTAGCAATATATATCAGATCATATCAAGTGCCTACCGTAAAACGATGGTTAGCAAGACTATTTGTCACCAAATACTCACTGTTGTTGCTGTATGTATGGAGTACACTGAATAAATCTCCACATAATATTATATGACTAAGGAGACTTGATTATTAATTAGTGCTCTTGTCAAATGTTCAGTTACTTAGAATGGATTACATACTTGTAACGGCAATCACGGACTGGCTATCTTCTCTCTAAATAGATGTCTCTCAATTTTGAAGAGAACTTATTAGTGTTCTTGCCAAATGCAGAATTACAAGGTTGGATTACACAAGGGTAGAATCAAGCATTGACTGAGTTTCGAATTGATGCACTTTTGGCTGACTTGAAACGTGGCACATTCTCTCAGTTTGTAAATTCCCATGTGAATTGGGAAGTTCACTTAACATCCTACATTGCAAGCGACTCAACCAGATTTAAACTCTAGATCCATCGCTGTCAAATCAGACTGGTAAATAATGACTTCGAGCTGTATACTACCGCTTATGAACCTTTGACCGATTAAAGGGTCCAATGACTCTTGTAGGTTCCACTACCGTCGAAATGAACCTCCGTTAACTTCACCAAAGACCAGTGATACAGTGAATACGTTTAGAGATGAAGGGAGTTCCTACAATAAACTCTTTCCAAATAAACAAACGAATAATTCGAAATAGTGCTAATCCAAAGTGAATGTAGCATTCGATTAATGAAAATGATCCGAAATTAGTTTCTAGGATTGGCGTTATTTTACACCAGGAAACGTAGTCTACCTGTTTCTTTGTCGACCACACAAAATTGCTACTGTCTATCTAAGGAAACATTCACCCATCCATCGTATTGAGAAGATATTGCATTGCTTTTTTTTCAGAATTGTTTCGAGTTAAAAGAAAAACAGTTCTATGGAAAACTGCTTAACAGCGGAAGATTGAAAGTTCTGGAGGATACAATTATGAAGTTTGCTGAAGGTTGAAATAAGATTGTGAAACGAAACGGTATATAAGTTGTTCAAAATAGATATTATCAAAAGTAGAGGTTCGTCGAATGTTTTTACTTGATAATCCGAACGAACTTTTTTGACTGCAATATAATAGAAGACTGGCTGCTTCATGGTCAAACTCCACTTTGACCCAAGAGGTACAACCCAATACACACATGCATAGATAGAGAAGCGATTCCAACCACCGGGCTGACTTGAAAAAAAACAAAAAAAAACAGAAAGAAAAAAAAAATCTCCTGTACACATTGAAGGAGTTTGCGTGCAAAATTTCAAGTTTCTACTAAGATCTTCAAAACTGTACAAATGACACACACATAGATGAAAAGAAAACGCAACTATTTAAACTACTTTATAGTCTTTCTTTATAAATCTTGAAACGGATTTTTAAGAAGGTCGTATGCCAAATTTCAGTCTCCGTGCTAGCCTCGAAAGGTTCTTATTTCAGCGAGGGTTATTGTTGTTATCAGGGGAAAAGCAACCCCCAAAAGTTGTAAAAAAATGATAACTATCAACCAACGTTTCGAAACCAGTCCAATCTGCACAAGTCGGTTCGATATGATTGGAGTGAAGGGGAAAATAAGAAGGTGGAAATCAAAAGCTGTTATAATGGTAGGATGCCAAAATTCATGAGATTGGAACTTTTCACGAGTCCTTATAGAGTATTCCCAGTTAAAATAACTCAATTCGTATAGTTATTTCGGCTTCAGATATCCAACTCTGAGCTTATACACCCTCTCAGTAATACACACAGGGTTTGCCACCTACGACAATCTATCTTGAGCCGACGTCCAAATAACACATTGACCTTCAACACTAAACCTAAACACGTTTTAACGCATGCATGAAAATGACAACATATAAATATTCCTGTCTGCACCGGGTCATAACAAAGAGTAAATACAAATCAAAATGATTTAAACTCCTGAGCTGCTAATGGGGCATAGGGAAATCACAGTATCATTGTTGTATTCGAGAGAAGCCGTCAAAACCAATTATTATACTTTCTTTTTGCTTTTTTAAAAATCAAAGCAAATTCGTTTTCCCCCTTGAGTATAACGAAATCCTACTCAGGATCATACGAAGGAACCGCTAAGGGAAGGTGCAGTCGAGGGTCAGTCTGTCAACGTGAAAACGTGGACGGACATGTCCATGCCAGAGCTCTTGGTGCAGACAGTAGACAGACTAGAATGAATTGATGAATTGAGACTTCTTCTGTCCTTAATTCCCCAAACGACGTCAACAGAAAAGAGATTGAACTGAACTGAATTGAACTGCTATACACCACGTTTTTGAATAACGTGTAATTAAGTAGCAATCATACATCATTACATTTGATTAAAAGACACAGAACAAAAATTACCAAATATTTTTATAACCTTTCTTGAGTCAGTTCGACTAAAATTAGGTTAATGTTCACAGCATATGAGAATAGTCTAAAATTTTAGCTTACGGCAATTTGTTTATACGCTATGAAGATAGAAAACCTTAAAATGGCTGAGAAAAGAACTTTAATAATAATGCTAGTTATTTTTTCAAATTTCAAATTCCAAATCTTAGCATAATGGATTTATGATAGTGCAATGCACAGCAAACCTGTAAGTCACCCGAACTACTGCCTTGATATACAACTAAGCAATTAGCGAAGATGATTCTATGGTGAGTCAATGGGTCATGCATATTACAACACACTGAGCCAGGAGGAATAAATTTCTGGCTTCAATCAAAAGAAGTGCATACACAGATCTTCGCCCCTGCTATCTGGAAGAGGATACTTCCTTTGAAATGGTGTCAAGCAACGAAATAATTACCTATAATTCCTATGGGAGAATATTTCAAGCGTTCCCAAACCCTCAAATATCATTTTGATTTGTGTCTCATCAGTGCCTTGCCAGCGGACGTCGTTCAGATTATATATATATATATATATATATATATATATATATATATATATATATATATATATATATATATATATATATATATTCTTTTCTTTCACAAGCCCCTACTATATCACCAAAATAGATTTATAACGAGAAATAAAAAAAGAGAGAAGTTTATAAGATAGGTTCAGAATCTCAACAGAATGTACCAGAATTTACACACGTACACATACACATTTATATATAGATGAAACAAAAGTTGGAACCGGTGACCAGACAAGGAGCGTTGCATATAATATGAATTGATTTTAATTAATTTTGAATATTGCAAAGTAATAGTATGGAGGTAGCAGTTTTGGAAATGCGCTGCATCTGAGAGAATTTGCTATCCCAGGTCTTTGGTCATTTAGTGCATCGTATTTGCAATATGAGGACGGGCGTTGTCACACAGTAAATTAACTGATGGTCTCCGTTGTTCAGAACAGGGCATTTTTCTCTTCCAATAAGTCATTCAAATGAGTCAATTACTCTCTGCAGCATTATGTAGTCACAATTTGTCCACATTCCGGCAAGTTGTTATGAAGAATTCTTTTTGAATTCAGCCAAATGCTACGAAAGAAGTTTCCCTTTGTATATTCCGTTCACGTGGAGAGGTCGAAGGCTGGCCTGGTTCTAATTACAATTTTCATAGTTTTGAATTCCCATCCTCCTGACCGCTGGTCTAATCAGGAATCAGAAATAGAGAAATGGCTTTCTAAGAGACTTGAGCACACATCCAGAACATTGGTGGGTCGACTTTCATGGATGGCGCCTTAATACATTCTGTCACGGACGCGCCGATGATTAAGCGGAGCATAGTCATGTCGCCGCTTCCTTTTCAGATTCTCTTCGCCATCTTTGTTTTGCTACTTAGTTGAGCGACAGAAGAGTGTATCGATCTCGAGTATTTTAATAAATGCCAAAATAATGAGATGGAGTGAAACAAGTCGAAAAAGGACAATTGTGAAGAACTCAATTTAAACACATGAGAATAAAAATTCTTCTCTTTTCATGCCGTCAAATATGCACGATAGAAGTGTACAAAAGTAACGATATTTACGTGAATGAGAAACATGACAAATGATCAAATCACGCAAATGACTCGTTGTAAAGCGAGAATGGCCAATTCACATCCCCCAGTCAAAATTAGCCATGAAGATAAGCATATTATTCTCGTAAATA
Source organism: Thysanoteuthis rhombus (assembly GCA_963457665.1). Taxonomy (NCBI): domain Eukaryota; kingdom Metazoa; phylum Mollusca; class Cephalopoda; order Oegopsida; family Thysanoteuthidae; genus Thysanoteuthis; species Thysanoteuthis major. The sequence goes on from OY735208.1 coordinate 30,408,028, forward strand.
TTTCTAGGGAGAGGTCTGGTTAGTCACTCAGTAGAAACTGTCATGTGATCACGTCATTTAACGGCATGCCGTGTTGGAAGTTATCAATTAAAAATTGGATATAAAAATTGGGACGATCAATGAATAATTGCCGCCCCCCCACCTTCAGTTGGATTACTAAAAGAAAAATTGAATTTTCACAAAAACAAACGTAAATACGGTTGGGTGCAAATTATTTTAGAATAAACTTACTGTGTAAATCGAACCCCCTTCACAGTAATGACATATTTTATGGTGAAATTCGAAAACAAAAACTAAAACGTTTTCTTCTAGACTTGATCAGAAGTGAATGCTTAAATTTTCAGCATTCTACCTCCATTGTTTCGACCGATATGCGCAATACATACATACATACATACATACATACATACATACGTAGCCATCTATTACACCATCCAAATAAGCTTAAAAACCTGAAGGAACCTTTGGTGACAGTTTTGGTGACAGTATTAGTAGACGGTTTCTAATATAACGGTCTTTCGATGCCACATAAAAATACATGTATTTCGTTCGCCTTCAAGCTTATAAGTAACTTGTCTGTCATATCCATTAATTACTACTACTGCCTCATTGACTTGTAAAATCCTCAAGGCTTGTGAGTATAAACATCATTAAAGGATGTTGAATAGTGTGGGCAAGCAAACACTTGATAGACTTCTCGAAGAAAAATGACAGAATATATAAAACAAAATACGGATAAATATCTCTCACAATTTTCTGGATCTGCCCTCAAATAGTCTACCCTGCTAAAAGATTTAATGTAGATACATTGAAAACTTTTGTAGATATTGTATGGACCTATCGCTATGATGCAAGGGGCTACAACTGTTACAATCCTTGGATCCACCTCAATATCTAATCACTTTTCCCTTAGCATATTGACAATTGAAAATCGAAATATTCGATTGAAATTGAAGTGTGAACTTCCGGAGATACTGTGTGGACAAACGGAAGGACACATGTACGTGTAAAAAAGTATCTGATGAATAAAAAAAAATTATTTTGAGATCCTTATTCACCTTCCTACTTGACATCATTTGGAACAAAGTCAAAATTGTACCAAAAATAAAAATAGTGAAACAAGATTGGACATAGAAAGGTTATGTATAAAAATCAGAAATCTTTGGTCCAAATTCTGTCAATTTTGAACGTGTTTGAGTATGTTAAAAAAAAACTTTTGCTCTCACAGTATACCTCTTCCGACTTCGTTGGCAGAGGTAAATAAATGTTTTATGCAAATGGAAATCATAGTTGTTGTTAGCTGTCGTCTGACGTCTTTGTTCGGGCGCCGCCATGACAATCTTGGTGTACAAATGTCACTTCAGTGTTGGCGTTTCAAAGAGACTTTCCTGTCAACAATGCTGGGTTTGGTAATTAAAAACCGGAAAAGGGTAGGGAACATCGCAATCTGTGATTGACCTTTTCTTTGAGCTTTTCGAATTTGCCGCTTCCAGAATATTAATTTATCGATAAGGCCATCGCATTTGACCACGAGTTTGTAGATGTATGACACATCAAATGATAAGATCTGTGCTGTCGAAGAATGAATTGAAAAAAACAAAAAAAACAAAACGAAAACCAACAACACGAGAGTTGTGATATAAAACGACAAGATAAGATGAAAGATATGATTTATGTGCTTGGTTAGGTCGTTGTGTGAATTATAATCGAAGGGTATATTTGAAAGGAGAGTACATGTAAATGACATTAAAGTTTCATTATTAGTTTTGTTACAATCAAAAGATAGTGACAATCACAGCTGACACAAGGCTAATCTGATGAAATGTGCTGGCGTACATTGATGTTTCGGTCAATGTATCTCTCTTTATGTTGGACGATTCATTTATATCTTTTTTTACATCTCAGACTCAGCTTACTTCAATCAATGCACCTATGATTCCAAGCATTCATATCACTTTGCGCATATATATATATATATATATATATATATATATATATATATATATATATATATATATATATATATATATATATATATATATATTGTCACTTCATAATTGTTACTTTCGATTTGTGTGTGTCTGTCTGTGTTATTATTCATTTTTACAGGCTTGATCCATCGTATGAGGATTGAAAGATGCCAACACCTCTCATATATATATATATATATATATATATATATATATATATATATAGCGGCAGAACGATGTTTTTTTTTCGTATGGAAAACAAGTATCAAAGTTCTTTAATTTAAAACTTTGTTCATGCAACTGTTCCTCGGCCAATGAACTGGATTTTTGGGAATTGCTTAACATGCTTTACCGGTATTTGAGGAATGAATACTCACTTTTATCTTAGATACCTAATAAACACGCATATTTCCTCTACGAAGAGATATATGAAGACAAATATATATTGAAAACAAAGTGTATCTTGCCGTGACCATGATTCGAACCATGCTTACCACAGCCAGATTATTAGGCCCAAACCCACAAGAGGGCAATGTTTAGATCAGATTATTTGAAATCCATCGAGAACAATCGCAAATATTGTGTGGTGTGTATATGTAGCTATGATGTAGGTTGGGGCGGGGTTCTGCATCTGGAGAATTTGTGGACCTCTTCAAACTGTGCTAAAAATTAATGATAGCAAAAATATATGAAGAGAGTATTGCTGCAATTATAATTCGAACCAAGAATACCACTCCAAGTTCATTTACACCCTTTACTCCGTTGGCAAAGGTAAATTATTATGAACAAGAATGTTTCCATATTACAGTTTTGATACTCTTTTTCTGATTGTTCTCTCGTTTAGCGAAAATAAATTCAGAAAACCTATCTTGAGACTAAAAATGAGGCAATCCTTGTACATAAAGATACAGAATAACATTGTTTGTATTTTGTGTTCAGCAACGGTATTTCACATTCGTATAAGAAAAGATTGCAAAAAATTATTTGCATCAGAAAAAAACCAACAATCGCCAAGCGACCAAACATCAGCATTTCTGTCGTAAAAAATCTTGAAATAATGGGATATCAATTGAATGAAACCCCATGTTTCTTGTTATCAAGTTTCATTTTTTGATGTTCATTTCATCATCAGAATTTTGGCATCTGTCGTTGGACACAGACCTACCCCAAGATTCGCCAGACCTGTCTATCATGGGCGTCGCAAAGCCAACATTTTAAAAATGAGTCAAGTTCGTCATACCATTTAATTTTTTGCCAGTCCCAATTTCGAATAAGATATCTGGGTTGTGAGTCGAGCTGCCCAGCGTTTGTCAGATGATTTTGTAAAATGACCAGCCCGTTGCCAATCGGGATTTCTTATAGATCTGGTCTCTTATGTATTACAAGAAATAGGCACCTGTTTCGTATGTGTTCGTGTGCTTGTTTTTCTGTACTTCCCCATTCTCGGCGAGAGGAGCCGGTGTCAAGAGCAACTGGTCTCTTCCGGGGATAGCAATCCAGATCATTCAGACCTGATGGCTTTGAAAGGACCATTAAACCGTGAAAGATCAAGGATCCCAGCTTTCAATTTCAATTAGTACCGACATTAGGCCAGGTTAAGCTGTCCTGGTGGGATGGTGTGGTTGTATATATGTGACTAACAGACAGATATATGTGTGAACCTGTGTGTGTGTGTGTGTGTTTTGACGAGAGAGAGAGAGAGAGAGAGAGAGAGAGAGAGAGAGAGAGAGACAGACATACAGACAGAGAGACAGAGACAGAGACGGAGAGACAGAGATTATATTTCCTGAGATATGGGTTTTGAGACCGATACATTTGATGAAAGTGTACACACGTTCAAAGTAGCACACGCAGATATAGGAGGTACTGCCCAAAACCGAATGTAGTACTATTACTGCTACCCTTTCAGAGCAGTATCCTCCATGAGATCTCTGTGCACTCGCCAAAGGGAACTACTTCAGGGGAAATCTATGGTTAGATTAAGTAATCTTTTCAGTGTTCAAATATCTAGAATTTTTGTGTAGCAACTTGTACATAGAATTACTAAAAAAGTCATTCAACTATAATGGAGTTACAAGGCAAGTTCCTAGTATTTCAATACTGATTGATAAGGACCTGGGTTCTAGTTCTATGTGTGTGTGAGTGCGTGTGCGTGTGTGTACAAAGATTTCGGGTGTGTATGATGGTGCATTTGTTTTGTGCACGCTCTTTTATTTTACAAATTCAATTCAAATTGTGTTCGGAAGGTGATATGGATATCAAATTTGCCACCCCCGGTTCACAGCTGGTGTTTGATTCTATGCAAAAGTTCGTCAATAATTGACATTTACCGAGTTCACGCTACTTTATAGCACGTGGAACATTGTTGCAACAATTTTACAGACAGTTTTGATGTAATGGTGTCTCTAACAGATATGCCGGCCAAGATAGATAAATATCTCATTCTAAGGTTGAACGATGATGATGATGATGATGATGATGATGATGATGATATTATTGAACAACCAAAGCTATCAAAGATGGTAAAGAGGGCTCTCCTTATATATATATATATATATATATATATATATATATATATATATATATATGCGTGCATTTGTGTGCTTGTTCATGTGTTTTGGTGTTGTAGCGCTCTTGGCTATACGGTTTTGTCTACAGACTTCAAAATAGACATCAGTACTCCGCTAGACCTTTCCTGAATAAAGTTCTTTTGATTTTGAGGAAAAAAGGTCTTTTGACATTTGTGTGTGTGTGTGGGGGGGGGGGTCAACAGGTTCAATAATGACATCTAGATTCTCAAGAATTTAGATGTTTTTAGATGTTTCTTTTCACTCAATGTTAGATGTCTTCCAGTGGTAAACGCCAATGATGTCACAAGTAGAATTTATTCTGACCATATCTATTCGTTGGATTCTTTATACATGACCAAATCTGTAGCTACGGTAGTTCAATTATTGACTGTGATGGTGAGTTTCTAATATTTCTAATAATAAAAATGGTAATGTATATTGTAGTTCGCTGATAATTGTGCAAAACAAACTTAAAATCAGAAGTTATGAATATAAACGAGCAACTGTCCGTAGGAATAAAAAGATAAAACATATTGAAATTCAGGCAAATTATCCTATCGAGCCCCGAAAGTCTGACAAGATTATTTTGAAACAAATATAGGATGATATGTCAAATGATGGATACAGACATTACGGAAACCCATAGAGGGAAGAAGAAGGAAACTGAGAAAATGAATAGCACGAATCTCCTTGAAAGCAACTTGGAACGTAATGGTTGAGGCAGTGCTTATCAACTATGAAGCACTGGAGATGGTAAGAAGTAAATCTACCTACAAACACACACACACACACACACACACACACATACACACACACATACACACACATACATACATACGCACACACATGCACACACACAAATACAAAAAAGAACATCTGGAGAGAGAGAGAGAGAGAGAGAGAGAGATGTCTTACCTAGTAATCAAGATAGTTATGTATTTTCCACCGGGGACCACGCACGAACCCAGATGAAATCCATAATTTAAAATTCCGACTATTTGCACTTCGTATAATGTGAAACTGGAACGGCAAAAAACTGCTTTTCGCCTTTGGCTGCAGGGAAAAATGACTGCTAACACTGAATAAAACTTCTTAACAGAACGATCAAAAGGACTGGTCAACACTACACACCTGTGGACATCATTCTTATTCTGCTTGGTTTTATAATCGCATTCTGGTCAATGCATAATTCACCTTTCTTAAAGTGCATGAAGGATGACTGTTGACTTCAGGATTTTCTCTGGAACAAAATTCATACAACAAACAGTTGTATGAATCTCCATTCCACCGGATGATTTATACAGGCCGAAGAACGTGTTGACCGAAATGCTGTGGTATAACAAACAAGGATGAAAATACAAGTGTGGAAAACTCGTGGATTAGAATCACCTAAGTGCACCAAATCGATTCACAGCTGCTAAATCAAAAAGTCTATCTATCTGTTTATCTATCCATCTACATGTTTACATCTATGATTACATACAAATGCTCATACGTAATGATGTTATATACATAATGTGAAGAATGGCATATATATATATATATATATATATATATATATATATATATATATATATATATATATGTATATATATATATATATATATATATATATATATATATATATATGCATGTACATATAATCATTATCATGTAGATTCAAAATATATTTGTACACATACACATGTATAGACATGCACGTGTTTATGTGTTTGTGTGAGTAAGTGAATTTTTATGCAGATATGGTTTATAAAAGAGGATTATACTTATCTGAACAGTGATTGCCTACTTCACAAAATATCTCTAACTGCGTCGGAAATAGTATGTTGTACGTGATCAGTAATTTGAGCTGTACACAAAACTTCGAACGCATGAGAAAAATGCATATACATGAAGTCAGACAAAGGCCTATCCACTTCAATTTTAAAGGCTCGCATGCATTAACGTTCTCACATAGCTATCCATCTATCTATTTATCTATCTATCTGGACAAAGGGAGAAGAGATGACACCAGATGGGGTAACAGGCTAACCGATTGATGCTCATTTCCTAAATATTCGTTTTTGGTACGTCAGTTCTCGAACGATTCAAAATAGTACAGAGGGCCATGGAAAAGACACCGTTAGGAAGCCTTGGCGATAGAAAAGGACCAACATGGATCCGTGCGAGGACAAGAGAGAAGGATATCGAACAAGTAAATAAGCATAAAAAATGGAGATGGGTAGGGCACATAGCAAGAAGAAAGGACAACTGATGGAACAAAAGATTGGCCAACTGGTCACTTTGGGATAGGAAACATCGTAGGAAAAAACACACACAAGATAGAAGGATAAGATAGAATGGTTTGCCGGTAAGACATGACAGAGATTAGCGCAATCGCTGTCGTCATGGATGGAGATGGAAACGGCTTTTGTCTATCAGTGGACTTTTGATGACTGCTGCCGTTGATATATAACGAGGTATTTATGAATATATACATCAGCATGCACACTACTTATGAACCTTATAGACTCAAGGTTATCAACTTAAATATATGATGGTGTACGTATTCAATACTAAGTAAAAAAAACTGTTATGTGCATTGACAAATTTCTCGGAGAGGACTACAAGAAATAACCATATTGTTTCGTGTAACAACCTCGGCTGCTTACGTTCTTATTGTTCTTCCTTCCATTGAAGATCACACACACACACACACAAACATAAACACATGCACACACATGTCTGTAAGTGCGTACTCAAACTACGTCAACCATGTTCAAATTCTTCAGCTGGTTGGCCAACATACATAGGATCTCCCTCGTGTGTAAGATTTCAATGTTCGAGCATAGGTGAAAGCTTGCATTTACAAATGCTAGATTTCAAGGGCATGGGACATTTACACAGCTTTCCTGCTTCAGACAAAACAATACATCACCTCCGTAGATGGTGTATAGTGCATTTAATCGCAACGAATATGGACAAAATACGATTGGATAAAAGTATAATAATTATAACTAAGCTCACATAATTCTTGGTTGAAACGTCTTGTTTTCTGGTATGCACTTTACCAATTGCGTAAAAAAAAAAGTTAACATATTTGCCGAATATACTCAGATATTGTATTTGCACGCTGCATACACACACACGCACACAAGTGCACACACATATGCACAGAAGCGCACATACATGTGTTTGAGTATTAGTATATATGTTTCCTGTGTATATTCCTGTGAGATTGGGCAAAACTTCGAAGACAGGACGAAAATTATGTCCCATTTCTTTACCGTTTGCATGCATATCATTGATTATATTATTCCATTCATAATTATAGCCGTAGATCGACTAAGTTTGGAATTAAATCATTAATTTCATGATTGCTTCCCGCCAATGTAAAGGGTTGGAATAGAACTCATTTTTCGAGGCCTGATTTACACTCGATTTCGAAACTTTTATCTTTGACTGATAATGCAACATAAAACAGATCCACGTGTTTAAAGATACTGGTTGGACTGAAAGTCATTTGGCGCCAAATTAGAGTCACAGGGCAACCCATGAGAAACAGACTCATCAAGAATAATAGTATGCAGTAATATCAAGCTAAACATACTTGGTTAATCTTGAGAAGAATATAAATTCGAAGTACAGAGAGTATTTGTGCAAACATATAACTGATTGCAGGTGGGAAATTAACTCAGGATAGGTTTTGATACATTCTACAAGACACGTCTACTTCTAATTATCGATGGTACATGACAGAATACCAGCACCTATCTATCTATCTATCTATCTATCTATCTATCTATCTATCTATCAACCAATGAAAACTGCATGGATGATGGAGTACCTAGTATGGAATAAATTGTCAAGGACAGTCCATTCTGAACTATTATCTATTAGGATATTTATCAATGGCGTCTAACTGCCGTGAAACCACACAGGTGTGTAACTATTCGTGCACGCTCATTGGTTGACAAGTTACACGAAGGCAGAATAGCTGGATCAGGATAGACTATCTATCTATCTCTCTCTCTTTCTCTCTCTCTCTCTCTCTCTCTCTCACTATATATATATATATATATATATATATATATATGTGGTACAAATCAGGCTAGCCTGAGGAGGGCAGAAACATGAGCTAGTTTGTGTAGCGAATCCATTATATATATATATATACATATATATATATATATATACTATATATATATGTATATATGTATATATATATATATATATATATATATATATATATATATATATATATATATGTATATATGTATATATATATATGTATATATGTATATATATATATGTATATATATATATATATATATATATATATATATATATATATATATATATATATATATATATGCGTATTTAGACTGTAATCTCTCATTGATACATGCACGATTAAAAACGGCAGACAATGGATGTTGTTTTCGATCATTTAGTCAGCTTTTCTTGTTTACTTACCAGAAAATGTGTGTCTGTTTCTCATGAATGTAAATATTGACTAAAAGTGAATGATCAAGGTTTAGGTCATGCCTCTGACTCTCATTAAGACCGGGGAAAGATAGTTGATTCTTCCATGAGCACGTGGTAAATCCTTTCAAACTTAAAATAGACTACCAAAAAGATCCAATTCGGAATCTTTTTAAAAAAACCAATTGCATTTATTCTAGTTCTAATATATCTTGATGTATTACAATCCGTTGAACAATAATTGTGTTTTTGATAGCTGATTGTTTTGATGGTGCTGCTTCTCCGTCGAAAGATTCACAGGGTCAGGCACAGAGAGGACACAGCTGCGGATCCCCAAGCATTATCCGATGGACTCCCAGGGGTCCGCGCAACCCAGTCTCGAGACCATTGCTATACAACATTAAATGTGAAAAGAAAATCTTGAAATCCTTCAGGTATTCATTATAAAATCAAGAAATCCAAAACGGTACAAGATCTTCGGTTTTGAGCTGGAATTCTGAATGTATTTCACTGAAGAAGGAGCTGGGTTTTCTTTTGGACTGTTTGTGACACGTCAAAACAACGCACCACTGGCAAACACTGATTTAAAATATTTAAAATTCGAAAAACGTTCGATATCAACATCCCTTGCCGGGTCCTAATGATGGTCAGATGTGTAGCCGAAGTCACTCGATCAGACATTTTCTGACAATATTTTCATTCATTGGATCCAATCATTCGTTCTCGTACGTAAACAAAAGAAGTTACCCCCCGCCGAATTCTATTGTTTTTGTCCCCCTATATTTGTATTCGACACTTTAATTAGATAATATATATATATATATATATATATATATATATATATATATAGAGAGAGAGAGAGAGAGAGAGAGGGAGAGAGAGAGAGAGTGCACTATTGGAATAGAGAAATTACTGTAAATATGTATGGTTTGTTGTATACATTTTGAACTTGCGTATATATATATATATATATATATATATATATATATATATATATATATATATTTATATATATATATATATATATATATATATATATATATATATGGGTTATGAATTACGTTATATCATATAGACGCTTATCTGAAATGATTTCCCGTTGTTAAATGGTTAACATATCATTCATAAATAGAATAAGCAATTAAAGAAAATGGGGCTGCTGCAAGAATCAAACCTGTCACCGATAAGTAGCCTATGTATATACATATATATACATATTTATATGTATTTGACAACTTGTAGTTTTCCAAAACACCAACTGCCCCTATTCACGAGCTGAATAATCTATTAAAAATTCCAGTAAATAACCGGGGAGACTTATATAAAAGGGGTATTAAAGATTGCATTATACATAAACTCCATTTACGTCAACATACTTCTGTACACTGGTTTTCTAGCTTTCTAATCTATAAGTTAAAAAACATAACGTGACACATTTACTCTAAAAAATCCATTTGTATACGTACGTCATTGTAACGTACGTGAATATACATTCGGAGGGATTTCTATCCATCTGTACGTATATGTGCATAAAATAGTCCAAAATGAAAGTGTATTACTCACTTATAGCAGCCAGATAATTTTACGAATATCAACTTCGGTAAATTGTAAATCCATTAAAATTTCCACTGGTATTTCCGCTTGGTAATCATCTCTTATTTGTTTAGGAAACATTTTTTCTTCTTTTTTTTAGTAATTATTCATTGTGTATATCCCTCCATTATAGCTCACTCTGTCGTTGTTCAATTGATGTCTATGTTCACTTTCAAGCCGGCGTGTCCTCGAGGACTGAACAGCCATCACCTGAGAGAAATGGTCAAATGAACTGATGGCCAACCGTCTATTATGGAAGCAATATCTTTCAACACTTTCGTCAATTGCTCCGTCGCGAAGCAGCTGCGTTTGTAGCCGGTGATAATGGGCGTAGATGAAGATGTCTTTATGAGGTTGTGAGTATCGGCTAATAGTTCGGCAGTAGGTAGAGAGATCGCTTGGTAAGTAGGTAGGTTCGATGGTGATTAAATTCTCCATCGCACGGATAATCTTTTCGGCTGATTAAGAAAGATTGATACATGGATTGATTGACAACCATATATGATGAATAATTATATGGGATAGATCGATAGCAACATTAAAGAATATATAAAAGTGCGTCCTCTTTCTATTTATCTCCCTATTTATTTATCCATCTATTAATATATATATATATATACATATAACATTCTGTATAGATGTGTCTCGTGTACACATGCATACATCTAGGTACGTTATATCAATTCTTTTTACTCAAGTTAGCTAAGCGTGGCACAGAGTCATATGAGTATAGATATAATGGAAGGGAGATTATGTTGCGCCAATGTATCATATAGGAGGGTTAAATCATCAGTGAAATCAACTTTCAAAAACGACCACTGGCAGTAAAGGGAATAGTTTGAATATGTGACTATCTCAGACATGGGGCAAAGTTGGTTGTGCGTATATATATATATATATATATATATATATATATATATATATATATATATATATATATATATATGTGTCCTGTTTATTTATAGGAGCATGGATCAATAAATTTATATCCTGACCCGCAGTTAATTGTTTTTTTTTCATCTGCAGTTTCCAAAATAATGTTCGTTATAAACGTTTAATGCGGTTAATACTCACCATTGAATAAAGTGCAATGAAGGAGATTATGTCGAAAAAATATTTGCTGTGTAAAATGAATGTTAAATTTTTTTAGAATTATGTACACATTATCATCATGGGACGTTATGAGTCCACTGCTGGACAAAGACCTTTCCCATTTCCCCCAATGACAAGGATGATTGCGCTAATCTCTGACACGTCTTACCAGCCAACTTTTCTATCTCGTCTCTCCGTCTTTTGTCGGGTATTTTTCCTACTGCGTTTCGTATCCAACGGTCACCAGTCGGCCAATCTTTTGTTCCATCTGTTGTGCCTTCTTCTTGCTATGTGTCCTACCCATCTCCATTATTATTATTATTATTATTATTATTATTATTATTATTATTATTATTATCATTATTATTATTATTATCATTATTATTATTATTTCACCCTGGTCCTCTCTCGGGTCCAAGTTGGCATTTTTCAATCGCTAAGAGTTATTCCTAACGTTATCCTTTCCGATGTTCTCTCTGCTATTCAGAGTTGGTTTTCGGTGCAGGGTTTGACGTACTACAAATAAATATTTTAGATACACGTGTGTACTGGTACATTTGTGTGTGTGTATGTGTGTTCACGTGCGTCTTCATGCGTATATCTATAATTATATGAGAAAATTTACTCTCGATATAATCAATCTATTTATATCCTAATTCATTCACGTATCAATTAAGTGTCTCAAAGAAATATATTGTAGAAATCAAGCATTTTACTTATAGACATGCTCAATTATATAAACCAACATTTAAAACAGGTACATGCAGTGGAAACCGCTTATTGAAATCACTTTGCAACAGGGTCTTTTAGATAACAATAACCGGCTGATGAGATCAGTGCGAGGAATGCAGATGGTCATAGTGATCTCTTTAAAGAAGATGTTTGGGATTGACTGATTTTGATAACAATCACAGGCTGATAGAATTAACTGTGATTTTAATAAGCAGCTTTCGCTGTATATGTATATGCCGTATGCCTTGATTAGTTCGGTTAATTCGCTCACTGTTCAAAATCGTACTATACAAGGTCTTATTATAATAAGTTTTTTTCCTAGCTTATACCTACTTACATAAATTTATACAGCAATACCTTCACTGTACCACACCAAAACACTCACTGATCAAAACCGCACTATTCAAGGTATTCCTGTACACGTGCAATACTTTGTTAGGAGATAAGGGTGGGATGGGGTGAAAGAATATACGAGACTGGCAGAGTAGGTGTTGGGAGAAAGCAGAGGAGTAATGAGCGTGCGTGGTATTATTAAGGAGGAGGGAGCAGGAGAGGAAGTGGTTTTAGATAGAGAACTGTTCAGATTAGAGGCGGAGGTTTGTTAGAAACTGTCAACTAAGACTGTCATAAAAACTGTCAAAATAGATTTCTTCAGTTTTTAAGCTGGTCTGTCTGGCTATTTGTATATATGTATGTATCGCACATACAGGCTGCACATAAGGAGCTGGAGGGTTGAAAATTAAAGAAAATATTCCTTATTATGACTAGATTAAATGGCATTGTTTTCTTTTGAAAAATTCCCCTCTAAATGAGTTTTTAGTATGGGGTTCAATTTGCTATGTAAATCAATCCTAAATTGGTTGCTTAGTCTATGTCCGGCAGTGCTCACGCCTGTTTTGTTTTAAATTCAGATTTTTTTCTATTAATCATCAGCAATTACAAAAGTAAATCGTTCATTGATTGCCCCTTATTCTAATTGTTTTAATTCATCACCCCAACATGGAATGCTGCCAAAAGAGGTTGGTCATGTGATGCTTTCTATTGAGTATCTGACCGGAGCTGTTGTTAATTAATTCGAGGGATGAGCAAGAATGAAAAGGGATTATTCCTGTATGGATGGATTAAATCTGAGTAGATAGATATTGTTTTCACAAAGGAATGTGGATGGGCTATTATTCGGAGGTGGTAAGTGTGAGGCGGGTGGAAAAATAGTGAAAAGGGGGGGGGAAGAAAAAGAGAAGAATGCATGAGAGGGGTTGAGAGCGTCGAAATGTTATCAGAAGAGGGATTACCGAAAAGGAAAAGGTTAACAATTGCTGCTAGAGAGAGAGAGAGAGGAGAGAGAGAGAGAGAGAGAGAGAGAGAGAGAGAGAGAGAGAGAGAGAGAGAGAGAGAGAGAGGGTGGGGGAGGAGATGGAGAGGAATAAAGAGATAATAGTTTCCCAAGCGTGATAATTCGCAAAAATTAATGTTTAATGGACAGTTGATTGAAATGAGTTAGGAACGCTAATTGTCACACACATATCAGATGAGCGCGCACGCACACAAGCAAATGTATACGCACACACATACATGCACACGCACACACACTCAAATGTACTCTCACATAATCACTATTTGTACTCGTTGAGTGCTCATGCCAGTAGTGATAGGCGTCTTTAATTCGAGACCAAGTGACAGCATGTCTATGCAGCACCACCGGGCTCACACCGGTAAACTAGCCGATTTTAGTAGCGCTGTCGTCTGGATAGTCTCACCTGTCTCACTGATTCTCAGTTTTACCAACTTTTTTGCTATGTTCATAGGGACTGCTCACAGTGCTTCGACGATTACTGGTACTATCGTTACCTTCAGGTTTCAGCTTCTTTATTTCCCTGGCCAGTGGTCAGCCGGAACATCGAAATTTACTCCACCACATAAGGTCTGTTCTTGTAGCTTGGATTGGGTGATCCGCTTGAATCTCCAAGTCTCAGAGAATTTTATGTGTTTTATTCTCTAGGGTAGATTCTAGCCTTTATATATATACTATTGATTTGTATTGTCGATATTTAGTCGCTCGCACAGTTCCCAACAGATCATCCCCAGTCATATTTATTTTTGTAATTCTTCTGATATAACATATTGCGCTTGTTAACTATCTGATAGATCGTCTCATCTTTATCGCGAAACATTTCATCAATATTCTGGCTGATTTTAGTAATATTATCAACTGGATATTCATTTGTTCGGGGTCGTTTCTGATGCCAGTGATAATGAGCACAACTGATCATTGTCCACATTTTTTCGGTTTTACGCAAGGTTCATGAATCTTTACGGATATTCAGTCTTTTGTCAGGTTCTTGTCCAAGTCAGAGTATGGAGTTGACTTTGTTTTCCCTCCGAAACAAGCAGGACCAGATTAAGAACAATCCTCACTTAATTCAATGGGAGTAAACTTCTCTGTGTTCGTCTGTCCAGTCGCGTTAAACCTAACCAATATGTAAAATTAACATTTTTCTACCGAAATTGACTAGTTTAACATGTGTAAGAAAATTTATCTTACATATACGCTGGGGCTTATTTCATTCTAGCATGTGAATACATTTATAAAATTCACATTTTCTACTGTGATTTGAAATCATGACCAAATGATTAGTGAATGGCTCTCTTCCTGACTGAGCCAAACTAACCAGTCTAACATAGCTATGAAAATTTATCTTACATATATGCAATAGATTATATCTTCCCAATAATTACAATTACAATTATACTAATATATATATATATATATATATATATATATATATATATATATATATATATATATATATATATATATATATATATATATATATATATATATATAGTTTTTTTTAGAGTTTATTATTAATTATATATACGATGATTGCTTTCTATGGATAAATCATATCCGACATAAAATAAACAATAGGGAAAACCACAAGTTGCGTGAATTGGTATTTATTTACAGACATTTCGCAGAAATGATCGTACTTCAGCGTGGTCAGAAGAATAAAGACGGGGTGAAAATATATTAGTTGTAAGTGGGTAAAGTGGGACCATGATTGAAGTTTTCGGTGATGATCTGATAAAAAATGTTTGGATATTGGCTTAAGTTGAGGGTGTTAGTATATCTTTCACCGGCTATATATGTTAGATGTGTATTAGAGGGTGGGTGTGTTCCACCAGTCTTTTTGTGCGAGGGTAATCTATGTTGGAACCAGTGTATATGTATACATCTTAGATCGCCCAGAAGTTTTTTTTTCCCGTCTTCATTTTCCTGATCACGTTGAAGATCTAAAATCATTACTACGATACGCCCATGAGTAAGAAAAAAAATATTTACACAACTTGTGATTTTCCTTATTCTCTCTTTCTCTGTATGTATAGAACCGGATATATATGATCAGACAGAATGATTATGAATTGCGTTTAATCTTATAGAAATTTATTTGAAATGATCTCTCGTCGTTACACGGTTAATGTATAACTCGCCTTGGACTACGTAAATAGAATAAGCATTCAAATAGAATAAGGGCTGCTGCAGGAATCGAACCTGCCACCATAGGGCAGCCGCTTCAACTTAGCGATGCTCTTGCCGTCAAGCTAAACAGCCGCCGGTATTACAAAGGCCCAAATAACTGTTTTCAAACCTAATTTTCATCTCGTTTATTCTCGGTCTGTTGGCTTCTTTCAACGCGATAATTATACGTTAAGAAATGAATATGTATGATCTAAAAGAATGGTTATGAATTATGTTATATCATATAGAAACTTATCTTGAGTAAACACCCATCGTTAAACGGTATCATTGTGCTTAGACAACGTAAACAGAATAAACAATTAAAGAAAAAAAGGACTGCTGCAGGAACAATCAAAGAAATAGGTGTAGAGTTTGACACTGCAGCTGCCAGGGTGGTTGATGCTATTTTATCTGCTGGAACAGCGACATCGGCTACCTGACACATCTCGACAACTAGGTCTACTTACGATGCTGTCATGTCCTCTCCTGTTAGAGTATCGGCGCTTCACAATCTTCTCGCCTCAGTTGGTCCAAATCTATACCTATTTATCTTTCTATCTACTTATTTATGAACGATTTGAGATTGCTTGATAGATAGATGGATAGATGTCTGGTTAGACACTCAATAGAAAGCGTCACATGATCAATGTATTTTGGCAGCAATCCATGTTGGGGGCGATCAATTATGAAATTAGAAAAAGGTGTGATCAACGAATGAATTCTATCTCTCGGACACAATCTAAGGGACTGATTTGATATAAACTTACATCATTCTGTGGGTGGGGATTCAAAATAAAAACAAAAAAAACTTTTTTTAGACGTAATTGGTAAATGTAAAATTTCCAGCCATCTAGCTCCACTGGTGTGGCCTGTACGCGCAACTCATCCATTGCCATGCAACCAACCAGATAGCCAGACACGCTTGAAAACTAAAGAAACCTATGTTGACAGTTTAAGTGACAATTTGTTTGACGCTTTCTAATACATACATACATACATACATATATACATACGTACATACGTACATACATACGTGCACACTTACGTAGACAGACGGGAGGATCTTTTTTTGCACACTCTTGTTTTATTTGTTGGTTTTTTGTTTTCTTTTGTTTTCTTCTTTTTTGTTTTCCTTGGTTTTCTTGTATAATTTTTTTTCTCTCTTTTTGTTCCTTTACCTTCAAACTTTTTATTGTCTTCTCCAAGACCCATCCCTTTTACTTTCTTTCTACTCACTTCCTCGTCGCACTTTACAAACGTCCACGAAGTCATAAATATCTGGCGAATAAATAGGAAATGTGACAACGCACAATATTCCTCCCCTTCGACGGATCTGGTTGTATTAACATTTTACTCGGGTGTCAAAAGTAACACCTGATTAATTTTCCTCTGGCTCGTCGCAACTGGGAGAGCAACAAATCATCGTCATAACACACAGCCAACAATTCGCAGAACATTCAATGGACAACTTGGACTGAAAGTCCACAGATCCATTGACTCTGGTATTTACCAGAGTCAATGGATCTGTGGATAAAAGTCTTGGTTAACTGGAGCTTGATACGGTATTTCGATGTTAAGAATATCTTTTCAGGAGAATGTATTCATCTGTCTCTGGTTTGAGTTCATTGAAAAACAGTTTTTATTTGGACGAAATCGATTCATTGTTTACAAAGAAATCTTAGGGAAAAGGTATGGTATGCAAAAACTATATCAATATCATTTACAAGGTAAATCGAATGTACTATTGGAGAAGATGGGCTTGTGCAGTAACCGAAAATGCGACTTATAGGTAGCCGCTTTAGCGTAGTGTCGCTCTTATCCATTGAGCTAGACAGCCCGGTGAAGTGGAATCCCCAAATAATCGTGTTGTACCTGAATTCTCATCCTGTTCATTCACTGTCCATATCTAATCAATTGTTTTTTAATACAGACTAGTATGTTATTAAGAAATGGATATATAAACCAACACAAATAATTATAATAGTCGATTATACATCCATTTCTTATATTTCATTAACAGGAGATCATTTCGAATAAAGTTTAAAAGTAATATAAGGTATTTATAGATACACACACACACATATATATTTATATACATAAATTTGCGTACATATGTATTAAGAAATGGGCATACATACCACTCAATTTTGACATTGGAAATAGATTACACAATTGAAGAAAAACGAGTCTGCTGCAGGAATCGAACCTGCCACCGATAGCGTAGCTGCTTCAACGTCTTAACATCAAGCTGAATAGCCAGCGGTAATGCAAAGGCCAAAATAACTGCTTTCAACGCAAATTCTCATCTCAGTAATTTTTGGTCTATTCGTCTCTTCTAATGCGACAGTTATGTATCAAGAAATTGACACATTTAGCTCTATGGTATGAACATCACTACGTTGAAGCAGTTATCCTATCGGAGATAGGTTCGATCCCTGCAGTAGCACCATTTTCCTTAATTTGTCTATTCTATTTACGTTGTCTAAATTGAGTGATATGTTAATCGTGGAACGACGAGATATTGTGTCAAATGAGTTTCAATAAAATATAACGCAATTTATAATTATGCCCAAACATATATTGTGAGAGTGTGAATATATATATAATTTAAAAAGAAAAATATAGATGAGTAAACGGTATGCATATCTATTTTCCTAAAAGCTTTGACTACATCAGGGTAGTTGTTGATAGCAGTTATCAGGGCCCCGCGTATTTCGTATGCATTGGTTCCTCTTAACACAGGTATGGACAGGCTCACTGGAATATGTATCTTCTACTTATTTTTCGATACACATGGTGAAATGCATCCAAAATGGACGCCATCAATGTTCGTATCAGTGTCTGTCTCGTTCAAGATTTCTATGACAGTTGAAAAGGAAGGAGGGTATGGGTAATGAAGAAGAAGAAGAAGAAAAATAAGAAGAAGAAGAAGAAGGAGAAGAAGAAGAATGAGGAGGAGGAGGAAGGGTGAAGCAAAGAAGAAGGAGACGGAAATAAAGAAAATGAAAGGTTTGAGATTGCGAAATATGAGGAGGAAGAAGAAAAGCGGTTGAAGAGAAGTAAAGCGGGTGCTATAGAGAATGTTGCCCATGAAAGGGAAACTCTATTATCAGAAGAGAGCAGAAGGAAGAGCGGGGGGGGGAGAGGAATAAGAAAGTAAGAAAAGAAGAAATAAACTATCAGGAAGACGAGGATGAGCAAAATCAGAAAAAGGAGTGGAGAAGAAGAAGAAGAAGAAGAAGAAGACGAAGAAGAAGAAGAAGAAGAAGAAGAAGAAGAAGAAGAAGAAGAAGAAGAAGAAGAAGAAGAAGAAGAAGAAAGGAAAGCAGGAGAAGGAAGAGGGGAAGGAGAAGGAAGAGGGAGAGAAGAAGGAAAAGACGAAGAAGAAAGTGAAGAAATAGCGTTGATTAATCAATTGCGAAGTTACGTATCTACATAAAACAGGGTAGGTTTATAAAATGTAACAAGGTTGCCAGATAGTTGTAGAAGTTTCTGGCTACAAAAACGCGCAATAAATGGCCCCAAATGGCCAAATACCAAAATTGTTTATAAAAGCAGACATTTTTTTTCATCTACTTTGATCAGAAGTAGTTTTGCAAATCATTATTTCTTTTAATATTACTATTTATCATCTTGATTATTCATTTACTCCCCCCTCGCATCCGGACGATAACGGCCTGAGTAATGTTACTAATGAAAAATTAATGTGAAGCTAAGTAAATATACATCCACATATGATAATAAGCAATGTGCAGATCACGCTAAGAGACGAAACTTACGTAGTAAAATAGAATTTCAGTCATACAACTGACGTCCTAGAAAAGAATTTTATTTATGTTCTAATGACGTAATAGAAATGTTGAATTCAAAGAATAACACAATATGAAAAAGAACACTGTTCCAAACTTGCGACGTTGTACATATAAAACCCAAGTATGTATTTTAGAAATGGATATACTTGGTCCGACGGAATGAATTATTAGAGAAATAATAATATAAGTAATGTATTTTCTGTCTAAACAAATATGTCCATTTCTTAAATACATACTGTCACATTGAAAGAGACAAAAAGAAAAAACAAAAAACCCCGAGAAGAAACGAGATAAGAATGGGGTTGGCTGTTTAGTCTCTTTTCTCGTATTCTTTCTTTTATTTCGATTATTGATTTTAAAAGATGAATAACATGAAGCAATGTTGCGTAAATTTTCTTTCTCCTTCTTAATACTCCCCTCTTATCCAGCTAGGAGCTTTCTTTCTTTGTTACGAACGCTGTCTATCACTCTTTTACCACTTTCTCTTCAGATCATTTGATTCTTTGCAACCACTGCTGACCTATTCAAATGTGGTCTTAACATGAAATCTTCCGCTTGTAAGACCTATCGACTTACGTCACAGATAAAAATAAAAAAAGTAATAAAAACAAAAACAAAAACAAAAAATTAAAAAATTCTGTTTGTGATCAACGCTAGTCACTGCCATACAAACCTTTATCATCTATGTATATAAAATGCAATGTGTATCCATTTTGATATGTGCCATCATTTTTGGCAGCACCAGTAAGCTAATATTGATAATAATAATTGTTTATCAAACATTGTAATACTCAAGTAAACGCTAAAAATAGAAATCTTTCAAGACAACAAAGTCAAAATGACCCAAAATTTGAATACGGCTAAAGCAAAATGTCCATGGCCAAATGCTTTTTGAACGGCCATATTTTTAAAATTTAGCAATAAAATAGCCAAAACAGCACCTTTGAGAAGTAATGAAGAAAGAAAATACAAGTCACGTTTTGTTGGTAACTGATCAGAATTGGTTTGTTTGTGAAGCATAATGTTAAGAACGAGCTTTATTCCCAATTGAAACATGTTGAAAAGGTGGTAACGATATGTAAAAGGCAGAAGGAGGTACCGTTGGGAAAAGAAAAAGAAGCCTTTACAGGAAAACATGATTCATATTCATAAAATTAATCATGTTATATTCAAAAACAGCACGCACTTAAATCTTTTTTTCACTCAAAATTGAAACCAGACTGACGCACAGGATTCATGTATTCCAAATTGTAAGTACGTACCTCACATTCAAATCTTATATTTTAAATTTTAAACGAGACTGACACTGATGAACATTTTAGTCAAATCTCATTTGACTCACATTTGTGCATATACACCCATGTCCCAAATCATTAAGACCAGCGACATGAGACAAGAATGAAAGTTACAGACTCGTAAACATTGCACCTGTTAGGGTTAGAGCTACATAAGCAGGTAAGTTGGCCTCGAGAACTTTATTTTGATATGTTGAATGCCCCAGTTTTGGAAAGATTTTAGCAAAATTGATAATGGCTAAATTATTATGGCCCAAGTGAGAGCATTTCAGAAATGACACGGTTTGTGGGGTGCTCACGTTCATTTGTAGTGAGTACCTAACTGCAGAGATCTGCGGAGGAAAAAGCACCAACTGCCAACAAGGCATTGGATGGGCAAAGCATATCGATGCAAGAAGTGAACGGAGGCTTTGCCATCAAGTGCATGCTAAGAGAAGGGATGCTGCGGTACAAATTATAGATAGCTTTAATGCCACACAGTACATCGATCTTTGTTGAGTACGGGGCTGTCTAGCTGCAGGCCAGTCAGAGTACCTATGCCAACCAATATTCAACACCAACAGCGTCCTCAATAGGCACACTGATGTCGGAACTGGGACCGTATCAATGGAAGAAGGTGGCTCGTTTTAATGAGTCTTGCTTTCTCCAGGATAAGCTTCACGAGAGTGTACGTGTGCGTTATTATCCCGGGGAAATGATGGTGGAAAAAAATGTACCGTGGGAAACAACAAGCTGGTGGACGCAATGTTCTGCTGGGAAACAAGGTGACCTATAATTCATTTAGGGGTCATCATCATCAGTCTTTTATCGTCCCTCGTTGGACATAGACCTTCCCCATGATCCACCACATTCATCTATCATGGGCGTCGCAGAGCCAGTATTTTCTGAATTTGTCAAGTTTGTCTTGTATTCTGCTGGCCTCGGTTTGCCATGTGATCTCTGGGTATCGATGTCCTAATGTCGTAATGTCGTAAGATGTTCATCAGTTGTCTGCCTTTCTAGCGACATGGCCAGCTATTTGAGTCTTTTCAATCGATTCCATGATGTACCTGACTCCTGTCTTCTCCCAGATGTATTGTGCTGTTTTGTGGTCTCTCCATTTGAAGTTGAGCATAATTCTTTCATGTGCACGTTGCATAGTTTTCAATTCGCAGGTCTGTGTTTTGCTTAGGTTCCATGTTCCAGCTCCATAAGTGGCTATCGGGAGGACACATTGGTTGAAGGATTGATGGTATCTTTTGTTTAGGATTAAAGGGATCTTGTTTCGGAATGTCAAGCTTGCTCTGCCAAAGGCTTGCTATCGTAAGGTGATTCTTCAATTGATGTCTTTTTTGAGGGTCTCATGGAGATTTGTTGTCCTATGTAGATGCAGAGGTCTACTTTATCCAGTTCTGTGTCCTCATTTTGATCTTTGTGTTCTTATTTCCGACGTGGTTGTTGCACATGATCTTTGTCTTGCTGAAGTTCATGTGTGGACCGACTTTCTTGCTTTCTTCATTTAGTTCATCTAGCGCATATTGGAAGTCGTGCAGGTCCTCTGCGAAAAGGGCAATGTCATCTTCAAATCTGAGGCTGCTCAGATATTCGCCGTCTATTTTGATTCCTTTATGCTTCCAGTCTAGTCTTATGAAGATCATTTCGATGCTGGCTTTGAAGAGATTGGGTGTGTTGGTATATTTAATATCCAACGTGTGATGTGTTTATTTCATAGTTGAAGAAGAGCTTCATATATGTTGAAATAATGTATTTGTTACACAAATTCGTTCGAGCAGAAACATAAACGTCTTTGCATAAATAATCCTTTATTTCAATATGTATATATATATATATATATATATATATATATATATATATATATATATATATATATATATATATATATATATATATATATATATATATATATATATTGACAACTGTTTATTCAGTTTCATCTAATTTTAAGTTTTTTTTGCTATTACATTTTTCCACAAGTCGGCACAGTAGAGTTAATATTTTGATTTCAGTGAAGCAATTATTTTATCATTTGCATTTTATAAAACTAAGTATTGTAAACCATTTTGATTAATTTTTGACAACCATTTACTTTCATCTTAATTTTTAGTTGTTTTTATGAAGAATCCTAATCTAAATCAGACCAGAATAGAGATATTATTGATTTCCTGCAGGTATCATCATGATGATGATCATGATGATCATGATGATCATGATCATCATCATCTCCTCCTCAGCCTTTTAGCGTTCGACGTTTGATACAAACTTTCCCAAGCTTACAACAGACCTCTCTATCATGGGCGTTGTGGAGCCAATACTTTTTTAACTCGTCTTATTCGACACGCCATCTTATATTTTACCGGCCAACGTTTTGCATAATGATCTCTGGGGATCCACGTTGTGAGTCGCGATGTCCATTGGTTGTCTGAGATTCTTAAAAATGATCAGCCCATAACCATTTGTATTTTCTAATGGTTTGTATGATATCTCCTGGCTCCTGTTCTTTCTCTAATACACAATATTGTTTTCTGATCTCCCCTTGCAAAGTTGAGCATGATTCCCTCATGTGCTCTTAGCATGGTTCTCAGTTCAAGGGTCAATCTTCTGATTAGGTTCCATGTTCCAGCCCCGTAGTTAACTATTGTGAGAATTTATTGGTTGTAGACCCTTCCTTCTCTGAAAGTAATGAGAATTTCTTGTTCTTAAAGGTTGAGCTTTCACTACCTAAAGCTTGCCATCCTAGAGTGATTCTTTGCTTTCAGACAACAAAGAATTGCAAAAATAAGCAATATTCATGCATTTAAACGAGTAGGATTTGTATCACATATATTCGACGTTTTCATTTTTGACATAATCATATTTTTTAGATATTGGGTTTAACGTTGAGTCCGGTCACAACGTTTTGGATTTTCTTGTTGCAATTTTTTAAAAAACCTTTCATCATAAGTAGTTACGTCCCTCTGAATTTTGATGTCAGTAACACTGCTGTATTCCACTTACTCTATAGAACACAAAAAACACAAAAAATGGCTTTAGAATATTTATCTATGTTTAAAATTTCAAATTTTTATAAGTGTAATTCATTCTGTATGTCACAGTCAAAAACTATAAATGCAAAATGAATGCTCAATTCAATTTTTGTTTTGCTTTTTGCCTTATCAGATATCGACGTTCATTGACTTGCTTTCAAATTTTGGCGAAGACATCGACGCAGCAGAAAATACGCCACTTTTCTCCACTTTTACAAAAAATAAAAATGAATTCCTTTTACTGATACTTGTTGTTCACTCAACTAAAACTGAAACAAACCCTGCTGAGTTAGATTATGATTTAGAAAGCGGAAAAATGCTAAAAATTAAGATGAAGTGAATGAATAATTGTCATAAATTTATAAAAACGGTTTGTGATACTTTCTCAGATGAAAAGAATAAAGCCCAAGCTCCCCCATCTCAGAAAATACTCACACATCACACTGATATAACCACAATTTCTCCCACTTAGCTTTGTGCCGTACAAAGTTAAGTATAGAAATTCTCTACATTGAGAGTTTGTTCAATAAAAACAAATATATTAATGATTTTTATCAGCAAAATATTCCTCGATCTATGTTAAAATCTTCTTGGTAGATTTTACCAGGCTCGCTTGAACGACTCTGATGTTTTTATATCTATATTAATGTCTCTAAATACGGGGCTCTCGACCCCGAAATCTATTATCTTTAACTGTACACAAATTAAGCAGAAAAATAGTCGAAAATTCAGGAGAAATAACTCTACACAAGGTATATCAGAGTTACTTCCCTTGAAAGCATTGTTTACTCTCGCCGTGTTTTGTTAAATAGTTGACGTGTTCAAAATATCAGACAGTCTCCATTAGTTTCATTGAAAACTCTTGACCTATGAACGATGGAGTGACATGGTTGCGTGTTTAAATGTCGGTCAGTTCTATCAAGATTACTAAATGACACACCCTTGTTTCTAAAAATTCTCTTTTGTTAGATTTTTTCTTCTATTTATTGTCTGATACTTTTCCAAAGCACTTTGATACGTAATTATGTTACAAGTATTGAAGTATTGCTGTAATGTGTACAAAGGAAATCGACAGTCTCTCCCATTTATATATATATAATATATATATATATATATATATATATATATATATATATATATATATATATATATATATATATATATATATATGCATAGGAAATGAGCAAACAACAGAAATGAACGTTAAGCTAATTTTTATTTACGTTAGGATATTTTCTATTTTGTGGACGAGAAAGAAAGGATGAGAAATGAAGGAAAAGAAATGGCAGAGAGAGAGAGAGAGAGAGAGAGAGAGAGAGAGAGAGAGAGAGAGAGAGAGAGAGAGAGAGAGAGAGAGAGAATTACTTCTCAGTACACACACATTCTGACTGAATGCAGACATACGTACCCTGGTACGTGAACAAAAATCTCCAATAACACACACTCACACACACACGCACACACACACACACACACACACACACATATATATATTGATATATGAATTGTATTCGTATGTATATGTAAATACATCGATATGAACATATATGCAATCCACTCACATATATATTGATACATGCATCGTATACATATATGTATATACAACATGTATGTATATGTAAATATATCAATATGTACATATATGCAATACACACACACTCACACACACACACACACACGTATATATATATATATATATATATATATATATATATATATATATATATATATCAATCGATATGTCTAAGTATAAGTTTTCTGGTATGACGATACGAAAAGTCAAATAAAGAATTGAAATTAAAATTAAAATCCCTTGCTAACGGTCTTTGATAACACACACACATACACACACAAATATATATATATATGTATATACAGTATGTATCGATACATAATATAATATGTATATATAAAACTCACGTGAACACACTCATACACACATGCGCACGAACACACACACACAAACACATATATACATATATCTATATTGGTGAAACATATACCACGAGTTATGTATATCATTCCGAGAAATATTCAAAGATGTTCAATACTTATCGTAGAGCCAATTAATTAAAAACATAAATTGTGTCTATGACAATGGTATATCCTTGTTTCACTTTACTCAGCTCCTTAGATAGACAATGTGACTCGGCTGTACAGCTGTATAAATACCTATAAGATAACTTATGCTCTGTTTCGAAATGTGACGGTTGAAGAGGGTTATAATTATATACCTTGTTATAAATATATGATATTGTTTAATCATCCTAAACAATCTCTTCACGTCTGTCGTTGGACATAGATCTTCCCCAGGATTTGCCAGACTTCTCCATAATGGACGTCGCGAAAGCAATACTTCTCAAACTTGTCCAGTTAGTCTCTCCATCTTGTATTCTGCCAGCCTTAGTTACGCATGTGATCTCTGGGGATTCATGTCATGGGTCGTGAGGTCCATGTCTGACAAACTTGCCATTTAGATTTTCTGATGGATGCTATGATATCTCGGACTACTATTTTTTTCCCTGATATTTTGTGCTGTTTTGTGATCTCTCCATTTGTGGTTGAGCAGGATTCTTTCATGTGCCCGTTGCATGCTTCTAAGTTTGTGAGTCAGTCTCTTGGTTACGTTCATGTTTCAGCTCCATAGGTAACTATCGGAAGGATGCTTTGGTTGTGTACTCTTCTTTTTAGGACCCATGGTATTTTCTAGTTCTTGAAGATTGAACTTGCTCAGCCAAAGGCTTGCCATCCTAGACTGATTCTCCGCTTGAATTCTTCTTTTGAAGATTTCATGGAGATTCGTTGTCCTCAGTAGATGTAGCGGTCTACTTTCTCCAATTCTGCGTTTTCAATTTTGTTGTGTGCCTTTTCCCAATGTGATTGTTGCAAACCATTGTTTTGTTGAAGTTCATTTGAAGGCCGACTTTCTTACTTTCTTCATTTAGTTTATTTAACATTTCTTAGAGATCCTGGAGGTTCTCTGCGATGTCGTTTTCAAATTTGATATTGTTCAAATATTCACCGTCTATTCTGATTCCTTCATTTTACTAGTCGACGCAGGCTGTGAAGAATTTGGGTGAGCTGGTATCACCTTGTCTTAACCCTTTTGGGGCTGAAAGGGCCTTCATGTAGCCCGATAAGGGAGCTGCTGTGACTGTATATGTCTTACTCTACTCTGATGCCAACAGGGTCTACACCTTGTAGAGTAATGGTCTTCATGACTCCATGAATTTCCACTCAGCCGAAGGCCCTCATGCAGCTGTGTGACAGTTCTAATTTGTTTGAGTTGAAAATCTTGTATAATCTGTCGTTCAGTGGGAAATCTTTTTTTAACTGGATCCAAAAAGATTTTACAGTCGTTTGTTCCTTTAGAGCTGCTTATTGAAACGATGATTAAACCAAATTATATTTCCCCTTCTACGTCCTTTGTTAGTTTGGGTTTTTTGTTTATTTTTGTTTATTTCATTATCAAATTCTGGTTTATGTTTTACAAATCAACTAGCTACCATTGCTTTCTAGTAAATTTTGAAATTTTAAGAAGACTTTTCCAGTTGAGGAGTTAGATGTTAATCTTGTATTTACTGAATTTGGGACCTATCCAAGAGTGGCTGGTGGATAGTTTGATTTTGTATTTATAAAAATTGGAGAGTTATCTGGTTTATTGTATGCTTCTATGGTTTGGAAAATTAGGTAACATCTAAAAAATGGACAATTTTGACGTTTGCATTCACATCTCTCTTGGAAAACTCATTTTCTTGATTTATTTAATCAAGTGTTTTCTGATTTTGTCACATTTTTGTCTATTGCAATCAATAAGTATAATGAGGCCGTCGTCTCTGTATAATTCAATGTCAGGTGTGTCTAAAAAGTATATATATATATATATATATATATATATATATATATATATATATAAAGATTTACAGCTTTAAACACTAAACAATGAACAACTTTTTCAAATCGTTTTTGGTGTCAATCCAATCTCCTATTTCCCAATATTTTCCCAATATCTGTCAATGGTATTTGTCTTGAGTGTTTTTTTACGTTTCATATTTACTCTGTTATTATGGTGAAACGTATAAATTGTCTCTTGTTCGGATCACCAGTTGTTCATCATGTAACCGTTTCGGGGATTTTCAAAACAAAGTTATATTAACATGACACACCAGCTGTGTTGATCAAATATCACCTCTCTTCCTTATATAGTTCATCCCATACAGGTAGTTTGTCATTTTATTTAAGGTATTACGTGTATTGTATATTGATATTATTTCATACGTATTTATTTTTTGAAACAGGGCTTTCTTATGTAGGTTACCCAGAAAACATACACATATATATAACCTTCCAAAATTACAAATTATGTTCTCATACATAACTGATTCTATAAGTCTTTCATTCATTATTGTGAAGCATTCAGCCTTTTTGATTCCTAGCCGTTCTGTCTAATTAGAGCTTGAATCCACTTGCTCTTCTATATCCTTTTTTCTTTCTTTCATTGTAGGGGTCATCGGGTTTTTCCTTTGTTTCAGTCGTCTGGGAGCAAGCTCTCATTGAAATAACGTCATCACAGGAACTCTATTACCTCAATATCGTCACGTCTGTCATTGTGTGACATCTGTGCCTCTCTCAACAGACTGCTGAGTCGTTTCTGCGCCTAGTACTTTTGTTGGCGTACTTCCGACACGTCGAGGACACTTGGTAATATTTTACGTGTGGAAGAAAACATTAGAAAAAAAAAAGTAATAATAATAAGTGAACGAAGAGATGAGAATTGAAAGTGAGTCGACCATTAAGAAAGCAGAGAATGAAAAAAAGAAATGTTGAAGAAAGAAGGAGTCGAGGGAAAGGAGGGAAGGAAGAAAGAAAGAAAGAAAGGTGGAGGGAATTGAAGCACTACGTTGGAAATTAATGAACAGGTAAAGATACATCAATTGAAGACACTCACTGATATATATATATATATATATATATATATATATATATATATATATATATATATATATATATATATATATATACATACAAAATAACACTTACGCATATATATATATACAAAATAACACTTACTTACAAACACGTGCTCACTCATACTCACCCTCTTATATATTCTGGATAGCAACTTATATATATATATGTGTGTGTGTGTGTGTGTGTGTGTGTGTGTGTGTGTGTGTATGTGTGCGTGCGTGTGTGGATTAATACGTCTTTTCTAGAATACTGCTTTAAACGAAACGGTGGAAACTAGGTCCTGAGTTTTTTTGCTCTTGCCATGGACAATTCCCTATAAATTTTTCGTAGCACTCAGTATGAAGACTATTTAGGTACATATAAGATGAGCAAGAAGATGTCCTTTAACGCGTCTTAGCGCATCAAACTTTTAAAAGTTCATAAAAGATAAAAGCAAATTATTTGAAGATGCATGAAATGAAGAGACCTTTATTTAACTTGACTTCCCTAGTACGGTGTAAAAGATTGCATTGGAAACTCAAATAAAAAAAACAAACAAACTGTATCTTATGGCAAATTACCCTGCACCCTTCACAATGAAGGTCAAAATTGGGGTTCAAGCTTTTGGATCAAGCTTTGGATCTCCAAATCCCCCAAGTTAAACAATAAAAGCAAATTAATATACTTATATGGTATATAACCAAAACCTTAACAAAAGTCGTCCTATATGCTGTTGCAGTGCTTATGTTTCTAAAGGCATCCTTGCATCTCTATAAGAGGCTCTGTCTATCAGTCGGTCAGTGGGCTGGCCTTTCCCCATATTGTTTCTCTCATCTGTTTGTAGAAGGTGGTTCCTTGATAAGATGCTTCTTACCTATAACAATTCTGGCAAAAATGGGGTGTGAACTTGGTTTCAGAATCGATTAAAATCGATTTTCTCTGCTGTTTTGAGTCAGATTTCCTTTAAACTTGATGGAAAGGTCTTCTTTGATGAGATGTTTATTAACTATAATTATCTTCTACGTGATCGGGTAATAATAGCGTTTCAACTTTAAAGGGGACGATTTATTGAAATTACTGTTCATATTGTATTCTGCAACCATTGTAAAACGATCTGATCGTTGTGATAAAAAGCAACTAATACAAAATGGAAGAAAAACTGAAAATATTAATGATAATGCTCCATCTAAGACAATTCTTTCAAATTATTTTTCGCTTTTTATAACTTATTGATAATCAATAGTGATAATTTGTAATGTTAAAAAAGTCGAAGTGTTTATATGAATTGAAACGTTAAAAAGAAACAAGGTTCTTGAAAATCTAAAATAAAAAGTTGCAAAAACTTTTGCTTTCACTTGTTGTTTCGATGACTTTTGTCTGCATGACAACGAGTAACGAATCGGTATATAAAATCAACTTGATTACTTAATTATGTAATCAATATTTGGTTTTCTGTGATATTTTTTTCAATCGAACATCACTACTTAAAGTATGGTATAGTTCGAGCAGTCTATGATCATCTGTGTTCTTAGGGTTCTGCAATCCATTTAATTTTTAACTCTTGTGTTAGTTCATTCCTTCCAGTCTTCCTGGAACGTATATATCCCGATGTTCCTTGGGCTGTTAGGGTATATATGTTTACCATAGATTTCTTTTTATAAATCTAGTGGAACTATCATAGTAATTAAACCTCAGTTGACGTTAGTTTGATTTATAAGACTTAACAGGAGAGACGTGTTGTCTAGATTATCTCAAAATTCTGTGTTTTTCATCGACCCAAGGACGAATGTCTGATATGACAAATAGTTTGAGTTCTTCAACGTACTGATTTTTTCAAATTGATGAAGTAAATAGTTTTCTTTAACTATTAAACAGAGACAGCGAACAAGTTTTTTGTTTTCATATCCTTTTAATTATTCATTAAGCACATTAATAGGTTAGTCTTGAAAGTGTTAACTCATTTTCCCTTGTTGAATCAACTTGAACGCTTTTTGATGGGCAAGCAATAAATAACGAACTAATATCTTATCTTTACAATCCACAGTAAAAGAAAGACTTATAAAATTCAGGCAATTTATCAGTCTACAAGAGTGCACTCATTTAACAAGAACTTAAGGAAATTCTCAAAGTCAAGTGTGAGAATAGAGTTGCCAACATCCGGCAGGTGTACGAAATAGGCAGTAACGTATGAATATGATATGGTTTTGAGGTGCAATGACATTTATGTAGATTATGTTGTGTCAAGCATTTTTATTACATTATAAATGTTATCCTGAGTTTGCTAAAGATATGACTTATGATAGAAGGAGCATAAATTTTATTGCCACACGCAAGCAAACAAAAAAATACACAAGTTGTTGGTACACTCATTTGCACAGAGGTATCAATCAATCTACCTATCTATCTTGATGAGAATCTCTCTCTCTCTCTCTCTCTCTCTCTCTCTCTAGATATATATATATATATATATATATATATATGTCTGCTTTGTGGATGTGAGGTGATCTGACACATAGACCTTTCTTTTATCAGACCAAACTTGATTCTCAATTACACAGATAAAAACACCTCATCTCGAGCTCCCACTAAAGAACCCACAACACAGAAATACTTCCATTTCTTTACTTGACTTCAAATATGTAAACAGCACACACTTTTCTCTGCACCGCTGCAAGTTTTCTCTAAAAAAGATGACTGGCACCCGTCGAAATGAATCGAAACATGCCCATGTGATATTTGAGATATAGCACCTGTATCTCCCCCTTCCAATTGTCACTTTCATCAACACACATCTATATATAAACCACATAATCATATTTCCGTATGGCAGTGTGTCTCTGTGCGTGGTCTTGGGTGCATGTGTGAGATGAGGGTGCGCATCAATTTTTTTCTCAGTTGATTTTCTATCAAACTTTTTACCTGTATATTCATCGAAAGAAAACACATGCAAAGAATCACACCAGTACAAAAACACACTGTCCAAATGTCAATGATCATTATCTTGCTAATCGACAACTACATGGGTTTTGTAGTAAGAATGAGGCATAGTATACAACGGTGATCATTTGTCGCAAGTGGTTCATACAAACAAAGCTAACAAAAAAACCTTTCAGGATAGTTTAATGATACTACTAATTTCACATGTTAGAGAGTGAGGAACAAAGGCCAGTAATTCTGGAGTTTCCCTTTTGTATCAGTTGATTAGGTTCCAGTATAATGTTTTTATGGGTTTGTTTCTGTTTTCCAAGGTTAAGAAAAATGCATTTGGCTTAATTTGATAAAGTATGCTGACCATTTCACGTAGGAATCTATCAAGCGTTTTGAACTTCCTGGCTTCGAAGGTGTTATTGGAAGATAATCCTGCCATTCGGTTATGCTTTAATGAATCATGACAGGTTCAGTAAGGATTGACGCTCAAGATGAAGTGTATGCACTGAGGTGTAGGCATGTATGTGTCAAGATTGGTGACTCAAACATAGGTATACTGATGAACATGTGTGCAGGTGTTAGGGGACACGCATATAAAGAAAAGTAAGAACAGAGATTTTCAATAGACTAAGAGCTAGACACGGGAAACAGAGATTGGTAGTAATAAGGGGTCAGTTGGTGGCGAACCCTTGCAAAGTGTTAGACGAGAATTTTACGACGCTCAAATAATTTAAACTGAAATTTGAATTTTGCCTATCGTTCATTTTTTTAGCTGCAAGAATAATCAGCACCACCCGATCTGTCTTAAGAGAGAACAAAAATAGTAACCTGGATTATTATTTTCATTACCGGATTCCTCTTTGGTGATATGGAAGTCGTTGTTACATTCCATAGCTATTACAAAACAGGTGCAGCATTCCTTTGCAAATTCGTCACAATACGTCCAGCAACCGGTCTGAACACAAAGGGATTTCTTTGGACACACGTACACGCCTAAACTCACGTGCAGCATGAATTATTCAATCTTTATTCATACTGAGTGACGTAATGGGTTTTCTACAAGTTCAAATTTTGGCTGATATTTTTATGGTCACTTTTTTCCCCACTGCTCTTGAGAAAAGGCATGGATCCTCATCCCCCTATACTTAATCCTTTGCATACTAAAAGATATATTGCCACTGCCATGACACGGTAACTGACGGACATGAGAGTAGATGAGTGAGCAAGTAGACAAAGCACTCTCCCATAACTACCTTACCTATACGGATAGTTGCAGCAAAATGCTATTAACCCCATAGTCAACCTTGACAGAGGTCAATAAGTTCATGAGTTTTATACATAATTAAATACGCCTGCAAGTCGCGTGTCTGCGACTTTGATCTTGTCAAGCTAATGTTGTGGTCAATGTAACCTTGTATCACTGTCTATCACTACAGTGGGGTAGTAAGGTCTACAGTGATAGAGAGATGAGCATACAACAAATTGTAATGGAGATATCTCAGCGTGTGAACACAGAAACACAGAAACACAGTAGCAGACGCCCAAATTGATATACACACATATATGTATATGACACAAGTGAAATAAACGAATAAACGGAAACAGAGAAGTCTGTATATCAGATATTTACTTGTGATTCCTGATGTAATCTTTTTACCGCTTCAAGACTGAAAAACTTCCAAAAGTAATTAGAGAAAAAAATCAGCAACATCTTCAGTGCTTAAACCTGCAAAGCTTCCCGGATGTGTGTGCGCGTGCATGCGTGCGTGTGTGTACAACATGTGTGTAGCTGTTCACAAGTCTGAGGTGAGGACTGAAATGAGGAGGAACAGAATGAACATTCGAAATAAACGAGGCTACTGCAGAAATCGAACCTGCGAGTTACAAAGTAATGTGAGGTATTTATAATTATTTCTGTCAGTTTATATGTCCATTTCTCGATGGTATAATTGTTTGCATTGAAAAACAAATGGAGCAGATATAGACTGTGAATTAGCAAAATGAGAACATGGGGATAAAGTAGTTATTTTGTCCCTTGCATTTTAGCTCTATGGTAAGAGCAACGCAACGCTAAAGCGACCATCTTATCAATCGTAGGTTCTATTAGTGTAATTGCCCAATTTTAAAAAAAATTATTTATTCTATTTACGCTGTCCACGCCAAATGATACAATACCCGTTTGATTACGGGAGATCATTTCAAATAGAGTTTCAAAGTAATATAACACATTTACAATATATATATATATATATATATATATATATATATATATATATATATATATATGTACGAAACGATGTGAAAGGAAAAAAATGCAAATCCATTTCTCCCAGTTGCAAAATAAAATACGAAACGAATTGTCCAATTTGACCCCAGCTGCAGACATCATATTGCTTGGGTTAAATAGTAAATAATAGTTATGACTAAAAGCTGTATATATTAATGAAAACAAATAATACATTTTTAACCAATAATGTTTTATTCTAATGATGATATTGATATTGAATGTTGTTATTTAATATCAAGACTTAATTCAACTTTTTACATGCGCAAATTACGTCGTATACATTGAGTGACGTTTAAGCATAAACAACCCTTGAACATTTCAATTCGCTCCCATCTCCAGTTCACTGTTACGCATCGCTTCAAGTAGACATGTTTTTCTGACGTGCTTGAAAAACGGTCCTTTCAAATATCGAGGGAGGCGTCGATTTGAAATTGGACAAAACGGCTACCTAATCTTTTCATATACTAAGGTCATGTGGAAGAATGCATGTTACGTGCACGTGTGTTCAAGTAACACAATAATTGAAGAGTTACTTATTTTTTGAGCAACCTGTTGTGATGGAGGAATAGTGTATACACAAGATGAGCTGAATACATTACAAACGAAGCTCTAATGAAAATGTCTATTATTTGTTAATGAATTGATTCAACTTTTGATGAGCGAAGAAAAAAACAATAATGATATATATATATATATATATATGTATACGTATATATATATATATATATATATATACGTATATATATATATATACGTATATATATATACACGTATATATATATATATATATATATATATATATATATATATATATGTATGTATAATATCATGTTATTCATACATTTCATACACACGTAGAGAGGTTAATTTTTTCTCTGATTAATTCATCCAAAAATACACAATCAACATACAAGCACACACACACACACACACACACACATATATATATATATATACATATATATATATATACATATATATATATACATATATTCCAAGAAATCGAGTTGACAGCATTCATATGCACCCTATCCACGCACACGCACTCAAAATCGTATGAACAATTTATACGCAGAGACACACACTTATACGAAAATATATTCACCTTGCTCATCAACAACTACATGCGTTTTGTAGTGACGATAACTGATAGAGATAATAACGGTTGCATATCTCGTGTGGCTCTTGTAAATTAAGTCAACAAACACTTTTTTAATGAGATTTTGTACTTCCACAACACTCGCGTGCGCGCGTTTTAGAATATCCTACAAAATATTTTAATTAGGTTTAGCCATATCAGTGTTGGATAAGAATTTGTATATGAAAGAACTAAGTATTCTCACAATAAATGCAAGAGAAGTTTTGGATGAACGCTCGATAAATAAACATAAAAACTGAATGACACGCAATATTTTCAGGTCAAATTTCGTATAAAATCTACAAAAGATGAAAATAACAAAAAAATGCTTTTTATTTTGGGACCATTTTAAATGCATTAGGATTATTTTTTCAAGGAAAAGGACCCATTTTCCTTGATAGACAAACAAGAGTGATGAAATACTGAAAATCTGTGGGACTTTAAAATTCAACAGTCTAGACCGGAAAACTAAGTGTTGTGGATAACAAGACGAAAATGTTTCATGTAGTGGATATCACCGTTTAGCTGATCACAAAGAACAATTGAAATAAAGTAAAAAACTTGATTTAAAATCTTGATCTTGCGAGACATTTGAACATAAATTGGAATATGATAATAACGGTTAGAACGCTTACGATAGTCTTTTTGTAAACAGGCGGGTATCCCGAGCAAGGATTGATATTAATTAGAAGATAGCATTACAAAGATCATCATCATCATCATCATCAACAACAACAACAACAACAACAACAACAACAACAACAACGACGACAACAACAATCATAAGATAAATAGCGGTAATAAAAACCAGAGGAAGAAATGAGACAATCCAGGCTTACAGCAGATTCTGAAGTTTGAAGAAAAATAATGAGATTTGATGAGACCTGATGTCGTTTGATGCTTAACAGCGGTCACCAGATTGGTCTTGTTAAAGTTTAAAGCAATTATAACAGCAATAACACGGACGACACAACAATTTTATCAATAAATTTAAACAGGTCCCAATCCAGTCAAGATTTGAAATCTCATTATCTTTTAGAACGAAAGATTGATGTTGATGTTCCAGTAAATCACAGAAGATTAATTTAATGAAGCCATCATTATTGGAGCGTTTGGATTATTATTATTATTATTATTATTATTATTATTATTATTATTATTATTATTATTATTATTATTATTAGGAATCTCACACCAGTTGCCTGGTGGTAACCGCTGGAGTTTGAGTGACAGCAAGTCTCCTCAAGTCTCCAGCCCTCCTCTCCAAGTACTCATAGGTCGCAGTAATTCTACGATTTACAGTTTCACACCGGTTGCCCAGTGGTTATCGCTGAAGGCTGAGTGACAATGTCTCCTCAGGTCCTCAGCTAACGTCTCCTCCCTCTTTCGCATATCATGACAGGGCTATTATTCGTTGCAGTACTTATATCTCTAGCACCTTCCTCAGTATCCGTGCAGTTCCAAGTAGCGCTGTGGTCTGTGCGGTCTCTATCCTCCCCCTAATCCTGATCTCCTCCAGTCTCTCCCTCAGCGTTTTGGGGACAGTTCCTAGTGCTCCCACTATGACCGGTACTACCCTGGTTTTCATGTTCCACATTTTCTTTAACTCCCTTGCTAGGTCCTGGTATTTTTCCCTTTTTTTACCCTCCTTCTTTTTTACTCTATGGTCTGCAGGTGCAGCAACGTCTACTATTTGGCAGGCCCTCCTTTTTTTGTCTACTATTACTAAGTCCGGCCTTCTTGCCTGGATGAGGTGGTCAGTTTGGATGTCAAAGTCCCACAGTAGTTTGTGGTTGTCATTCTCCAAAACTGCCTCTGGCTTGTGCTGATACCACTTTTCCCCATGGTTGAATCCCATTTGTTTACTTAGTTCCCAGTGTATCATCGTTGCTACTCTATCGTGTCTATGCTTATACTCCTTCTGGGCGAGTTGGCTACATTCACTAGTTATGTGGTTTACTGTCTCATCTCTTTCACCGCACATGCGGCATTTGCTGTTTGTCTGTGTTCTGTCGATTTTTGCTTTTATGTAGTTTGTCCTTATGCTTTTGTTTTGGGCTGCCATGATGAGCGATTCTGTTTCTCTCTTAAGGTTTCCCTTTCGTAACCACGTCCATGATTTCTCGTCTGCTATATCTTTTATCTGTCTTTTAAACTCGCCGTACAATTTTTTCCCTTACCACTTTTCTTTTCTAGTTTGCTGTACTGTTCCATTGTTTTCTACTTTATTGTTTGTTGCACTATCCCTCACGCTCTTTATGATTTCTTCACTATTTGTTTGCACATATCTATTTAGGACTACTTTAGCTCTCTGGACACAATCTTCTATGCTGATGAGCCCCCTACCACCTTCTTTTCTCTTAACGTATAGCCTATCTGTATCATCCCTAGGGTGTAATGCTTTATGCATCGTCATAAGTTTCCTTGTTCGCCTATCCATTGATTGGAGCTCTTCCTTTGTCCATCCTAGGAATGGTCCTGTATACCTAACTACTGACACAGCCCAGGTGTTCATTCCTTTTATTAGATTTCTGCTATTTAATTTGGTTTCTAATATTTTCCTTATCCTTCTGAGGTATTCTCTCTTAATTTTCTCCTTCATCTCTTCCCGTTTTATCGTGTCACATTCAAGGACACCTAGGTACTTGTATCGGTCTTGTGCAGTCAATGCCCTAATCTTGTTGTTGTCCGGAAGTTCAATTCCCTCAGTCATTGAAAGCCTTCCTTTATGCATCACCATGATTGCGCATTTTTCTATCCCAAACTCCATTCCTATGTCCTCACTATATTCCCTCACTTCGTTGAACAGAGTCTCAAGCTCTCCCCTGTTTTTTGCAAACAATTTAATATCGTCCATGTACATTAAGTGGTTGACCTTTCCTTTTGTTTTAGAGAAGTGGTATCCTTTGCTGTTTTTCAGGATTCTGTTAAGCGGTATCATTGTTAGAACAAATAATAGTGGGGACTACGAGTCTCCTTGGAAGATTCCCCTTTATATCCCTACCTCGGCTAGTTTGTCCCCTGCGGCTGTCAAATCTACTTTCCAGTCTTTCATTGAATTACCAATGAATTTAACCACCGGTTCACTAATTTTGAACATTCTAAGGCATTCGAGTATCCAGCTATGTGGAATCATATCGTATGCCTTTTTGTAATCTATCCATCCCATTGCGATATTCTTTCTCCTTTTCCTTACTTCTTTTAAGATCATCTGGTCTATGTAGAGTAAATCGTTTGCCCCTTTGGTTCCTATCCTACACCCTTTCTGTTCTTCTGGTAGTAGCCCCCTTCTATACATTGACATGTATATTCTCTCTGCTATTTGCCCGGTCAGGATTTTCCACATAAGTGGTAGGCAAGTGATTGGTCTATAGTTGCTTGCTATGTTCCCCTTCCCCGGGTCTTTTTGGATGAGGGTGGTTCTGCCTTTAGTCATCCATTCTGGTGCTTTGCCTTCATTTAGACAATTTTGGAGTAGGTGGGTGAGTCCGCCGTGTAACGTGGTGAACTTTTTGAACCAATACCCATGGATCCCGTCGGGACCCGGTGCTTTCCAGTTGGCTACTTTCCTAAGAGTATGTTTATTATTATTATTATTATTATTATTATTATTATTATTATTATTATTATTGTTGTTGTTGTTTTTGTTGTTGTTGTTGTGGTTGTTGTTGTCGTTATTATCGCAGGAGACTGAGTGACAGCAAATCTCCCCAAGTTTCGAGCCCGTCCTCTTCACACTCTTACAGTTCACTACAGTGCCGTGGTTTACAGTTTCACACCCGTTGCTTGGTGGTAATCGCTGAAGGCTGGGTGACAGTGAGTCTCCTCGGGTCTTGAGCGCTTATCTCATATTGTCCTCATATATCACAGCAGTGCTGTGGTTTGCACCGTTTCACTATGCCTTTTCTTGGCTTTTAGACCATTGCTAAGATCTGGGGAGTCGTGAATATCATATTACTACAACTATCCCCAGTATTTGGTGGTCTGTATAGTCTCAGTCCTTCTTCTTATCTCCAGTTCCTCCAATCTTGTTCTCAGTTTCTTTGGTACGGTTCCGAGTGCACCTACTATTACTGGTACTACCTTGACTTTCATATTCCATACCTACTTCAGTTCCCTTGCCATGTCCTGGTATTTCCTATGCTTTTCACTCTCTTCTGTATTTACTCACGACCATGTGTACTTGCCAGTATCTCCTTCCCTAATCTGCTCTGGTCCCAGAGGAATCTGTGGCTTCTATTTCCCAGGACTGTCTTTCTTTACTCATGCCATTTGTTTGCATAGTTGAATCCCAATCGTTTGGGAAGTTCCCAGTGTATCATCGTTGCTACCCTGTCATGTCTGCTTTTGTATTCTTTCTAGGCTAGTAGACAATATTCACTAGTTTATGGTCTCGTCCCTTTCTCCGCTTAGGCAGTATTTGCTGTTAGTTTGAGTCCTGTCGATTTTTGCTTCGACATGGCTGGTCCTGATGCATGATGAGCGATTCTATTTTTCTTTTCAGGTTTCCTTTGCGTAGCCATATCCATGATCTCTCGTCTGTGACATTTTGTAACTGTCTTTTGAATTCTACGTGTATTTTTTCTGTTTCCATTTTTTTGTTTCTTGATTTCCCTTCTGTTCCTTCGTTTGATACCTTTTTGTTGTTCGTTGCAATGCTTCAGGTGTGTATACACTAATTGCTCGCTCATACTTTCCTAATCCTGTTTTGGCCTTTTGTATTCAACGCTGATGAGTCCTGTACCGCCTTTTCTCTTCACAGTCTATATGTGTCATCGCTGAGTTGTAAAACCTTGTGCATCGTCATGAGTTTTTTTGAATGATTAAGTCTAGCTTTTCTTTTGTTCATCCGAGACATTGACGTGAGTGTCCTACTCGTGATACTTTTCATGTGTTCATACTTTTTATCAGATTTTTACTATTTAGCTAAGTCTCTATCATTATTTTGAACTCATTGACTTTTCACAGCAGTAATATCAACTGACTTTCGTAGCGCTTTTCACAATATTTTAGCTTATCTTATTGGCGTTGTCACCTGGATAAATTTCTGGATCTAATCTTTGCGCAAAGCTCATCTTCTTACAAAGGCACTAATAATGATTGGCAAAATGATACCATCATCTTCTAAGATTTCTTTTTATCTATCTTGCAAAGTCTACGTATTTTCTCATTTTTTTCACAATTACAATTTTACTCTCTGTGTTTTGCTGAAACATTCACGATTGTCCTTACAATGACTACATCTGGTCTACAGGCCTGGATTAAATGATCTGTTTGAATTCCGTCAGAATTTACATTTTTTTAAATTATTTCCGACAACTTTCTATTGTGCATATTCATTCAGTTATCAGGTTCTGGTTCCAGTATTCTGATTTCGGTTGTGCTGTCTTCTGGATTGCCTCAGTTTCTCCCTAGGATTTGTCGTTCCTCCATCCAGCCTCTTTACTGTTCCCCGGGCCCCGACCATGGTTGGTACTACGTTCACCTCCCTCTTCCATAATCAATATACCCATCAAACTTTTCACTTCACTTCAGCATCACTCTTTCTTTCTGTTAACAGCATTTAGATCTTGTCTGTTTCGAGCATGAGCATGTTCACACCCGATATCTGGTGATTATTGCTGGAGATTGAATGCAAGTCTCCTCAAATCTCCAGGATCCTATCCAGAAGACCCTAGTAACGTCTTAATTGGAAACCTTGAACTTTTATTAAAATTCCCAATTCATCTGATCCCGCCTTCAGTATTTTGGGAGCTGTTCCAAGTGCGCAAGCAATCATGACCAAGATTCCAACTTTCATGCGCCGCTTTTTCCGCAGCTTTTGGACAAGTTCCTGGTATTTATCCAATTTTCCGCTCTCTTCTCTTTCTGCCTTGTTATGCTCAACCTCAACTGGAGAGATCACAAAACAGCGCAGTATATCAGGTAGAAAACTAGAGTCCGATAAATAGGATCCAGTAAAA
This sequence comes from Thysanoteuthis rhombus, assembly GCA_963457665.1. Lineage (NCBI taxonomy): Eukaryota > Metazoa > Mollusca > Cephalopoda > Oegopsida > Thysanoteuthidae > Thysanoteuthis > Thysanoteuthis major. Next base: position 30,449,365 of record OY735208.1, read on the forward strand.
AACTCAAATGGCAATGGGCTGGTTATGTTGTAAAAATGGCTGATAACCGATGGACATTGCAACTCACAACATGAATTCCCAGAGACATGCGAAACTAAGACCAGCTGAATACAAGATGAGGAGACGAAACGGACAATTTAAGAAAGTATTGGCTCCGCGAAGCCCACGATGGAGAGGTGTGGCGAATCCAGTCAGACGATAAAAGACTGATGATGATGATGATGATGATCCGAGGGCCCGGCTGCATTTACAATCAGGCCGGTCCTCCCGTCTTTATGTATGTCTATCAGGTCAGGTCATCTCGTCTGGTTCGGGTTGTAGGTCTGGATCTCATTGTTATCATCTTTTTTTTTTAACCGTTATTATATGAGAATATCAATGTTTTATGTATCAACAACAAGTGCATTAATAATGAAAATGGTGGTAACATTCATGAAGATGGCATCTGTTGTAATGAAGCGAAAGAAGAACGTAGAGTTGGATAAGTCCAGAAACATAGACAACAATAATGCAATGTTGGTACCAAAAAAAAAAAAAAAAGAAAAAAAAAGTGGTTGGTGAAAGTAGGAGATTATAGAAAGAGTAGAAGGTTGAGTAGACAAATTAAGGAAGTAGCTGTACTTACTAAATCCTGTTGTGTTGTTACAGCGGCGTCGTGGTGTTGGTCGGAGGAGCGGCGGTGGTGGCGATGATGATCGGTAAGGTAAATAACCAATCTATCACCAATCCTTGGTCAGTGGGCAGGGACACAGTCACGATTAACTGGCGCAGCAGATCATCGAAGTACTTATCCGTCTCAAACGCGCTTGCATTCACTCAAACGTACGGTTACATACACATGCACATGCACTCTGGCATACACATCTGCACGCTCACTCGTACGCAGACACACACTCACGCACACGCGCGTGCTCACGGAATCCAAATCAAAACAACATGATATTTCGGGAAACTGGTCGGTCAGTATTGCAGTTATATTACGTATGAATAATAATAATAATAATAATAATGATAATGATAATAATCGTGAAATGTTATAATTCCTTGAGTTCTGGTTATTACAACGGTAACAGCAAAGAATTGCGTAGTCCGTACTCATTCATGACGTTTGTTGTCTTCATCTTAAGAAACGTTTCTGTTGTCAGAATCGTCTGCGTTACTTGTTTTATGAAGGCGACCGACAGAGGCCAGTCGTAGTCTGGCCAACGGCTACTGGCTTGTTCAATGTCCTTGATGTGAGATCGTGGTTCGCCGTCGTGAAAGAATGTGGAAGGATGAGGAGTAGGGTTCTCATTCTTATTCCTGTTCTAATTCTGTTTTTTTTATTCCGAACAAGCAGAATCTGTTAAAATAAAAAAAAGCAACAACAAACAAACAAAACCTGCGACAATTAATGAAAAAAAAAAAGAAAAAAAAAGAGTTGTGAAACACTTGGTCAGAACGAAGGACAATGAAAGAAGAAAAAAGTGAAGAGGTTGTTAGTTACTCTAAGTAGATACAATAGAGGCTCGTGTAAGTGCGAGGCCAATGTCGTGTATCAGTCTCTCGTTCTCAATTCCCACATATTTCTTACTGACAATAAGTGTAAATGAATATGTCCTTTTATGAGTGAGTGTCCTTGCGCGTGTGTGCATGTGCATATGCGTGTGTGTGTGAGTATGCTTCAAGGGGGGAAAATTTTCTTGTGAAAACGTTTAGATGTCGCATATTTTACAAGTACCAGGAGTGAACACTGAGGAGTAGAGGCATATATTGGCAATGTGTTTGGTTTGCACACCCTTTTTGCGTGGGTGTCAAATGATTTTCAGAGTCTTAGAATGTCTTTTAGTGACTTCATATTATTTATGATTCTTTTAAAGATTTTTGTAGTGCCATTAATTTAGGGATGAGCAAATATCGTTGGTTTTCGTTGCACGAGATTGATTTCTGCTTGAACACTTTTTATGTGACGAGGCATATTCATTGGGATGATTCACCAAAACATAAGCTGGATTATATATATATATATATATATATATATATATATATATATATATATATATATATATATATATATATATATATATGTGTGTGTGTGTGTGTGTGTGTGTGTAACTATATTTTTTCTATTATTTCAGATCTTATAAATGGTTAGAAAAAAAATAATAATCAGAAATGTACGGTAAAAAACTCTTGAACAGTCACAGAGATATGTTCAATCGTAAAGGAGCAAGTGAGATCATTTAAAAACTTGAAAAAACATTTAGTCTTCTCGGCTTTTGATCAATATATATATATATATATATATATATATATATATGAGTGTGTGTGTGCGTGTGTGTGCGTGCGTGACAAAATGGATATACATTAGAGGAGATGAAAGTTGTGATGAAAGATGAAAAGATGATAAGAAGAAATCAGATTTGATGAAAGTTGAAAAGAAATGACTTGAGGCTGAGGTACATCTCAATCTCTTTATAGTTCATGATGGCTAACGTTTCGTCCCAAATTTGGACTTTTAAAAAGCTTTTGGTGAAGTTTGGTACGAGAAAACGATGGTGAGTCTACATTAAGCAAATCCCAGTTCAAATGTGATTGTGGTAGAAACCTCTCATTGAATTTGTCTGAAGTCAGCATTCTGAATATGAATGCTCCGAAGGAAAAAGAAAAAAAAAAACGAAGTCTGTAGTCAAAGAGTACAAAAACTTTTCTAAGCGACCTCAGAAAAGAGAAAGTGTTAGTTTGATAAAGAGGGCCCAATAGAATTTCCACCCAGAGAAAACTTCAGAGTTGGGGAATTTCTTGTAATCATTGAAAAAAAAGACTGCTTTCTTTCTGATTTGGTTCAATGTTTAGAGCTCTTCAAGGGTGTCAATGGACAGGAATGGAAAGAAGCACAACGCACAGCACAAAACACAAAAGTTGAAAATTCTGTTGCTATGAATGTGTTCAAAGACACACAAAGATTTTCAAATGTCCACATATCATTGTGCATCTTTCTCTTTATGATGTCATCGAACTGCCGACGGGGGCGATCAAATACTAAACCTATTGGTCCGGAGTACGGTTATATATTTAATTTTGCTTCAAGTGGGATACTTTTCTTGTGTTAGAATGCAAAACATTTTTATGTCCATAGAGGTTTTCTCCCCCTTTCTAACCAACACGAAGTCATTTTTGCAATTAAAGAAAACATTAAAGTGTTTTTATTTATCCTGCAACAGGTTAACTTAAAAATACTCATACTTAATATATTCATATCTGTATGAAATACGGATTGAATAAATATAGCCTCCTCATTCGTCGTGTTTGAGGTGTAAGGCTCTATTTGGAAGAATGTAGAACGGTCGTCTACATGGAGCAGGGGTGCCAAATCAGCTATTTTACGGCTAGATCTAGCTGATCTTATTTTTATTCAGCCAATAAGGATCAGACATCCGATAATCTGGCCATTCAAAAATAAAATATCCGATTTATTTCATTTCATAGCTAGAGCAATTTTAGCTAAAAAAAAAAATCTGAGTAATGGTCACCGACTCTAGAGCCAATTTGCTCACTTCCCTTATAAAAGTTACATTTTCTGAAAAGGCGACAGATTTCAGGAAGAAACGAAGGTCAAGATCAGTCAAAGTAAATCAAAATACATCAGAAAATATCGATGAACTTGGATTTTCACTTTTGCTTTGAAAATAATTTTTGAGTCAAATATTATATTTTTGTTACAAATCTAGTAAGTTTGATAAAAGTAAATGAACGATTTTTATTAATAATTTCTTCTGGAGTTTTAGTATATAGTTATTTAATTAGACGATTTGGTTAAAATGGGAATAATATTTTTAGGTAGAAAGTGGAAAAGATCTAGCTGATTTTAGCAATATTCTGAAGTTTTCTTGGTAGAAAAAAACTTTTTTTTAAATAGACAACACTATGTATGGCTTCCATGTTGAAGTTTGGGGTTCTTCATTATCTCTTGCTACAGCCCTCTATATATGTGTGTGTATGGGTGTGCGTGGGCGTGTGCATGATATGCGCTAACGCGTGTGTATATATATATTACTTTGTATGTGTGTGTGGCTGGATGTGTAGCTGGGTGGGTGAAGAGGTAGTTTGTGTGCATGCATGTAAAATTCATTGTCAAAAAATTGTTTGGTCGAAATTAGTTCTTTACATTTATGATCAGTGGCCTCGCCTTAAAAGCTGCTCGAAGGTTCTCCACTTGGTTTGAAGTTTTTGCGCGTATGCACATAAATACAATTGGTATTCAAAGATAATCACAAAATCAGATGAGGGAGAGAGAGAATATAGAAAGTGATTTACACACAGAGAAATGCCATTATCATCACAAAATGTATTAAGTGATTCACACACTGAGAAATACATGATCATAAAATGTCAATACACACGACATCATCAATTTATATCGGTTTTGATCTCTTCATCTTCGTGCCAGACTCCCTTCCCAAAGCGAAATGATGTATCACCTTTCGGAACAAGTCTTTATCTTAACGAAATATAAATACACAAGGATGGTACTCGTAAAAAACGACAGAATTATTTTAGTATGGATCAGCGCTTCCGCCTAGGATCAGAGCATCTGCGCACTCTGCCAAGAATCAAAATGCATCTCCCCGGCTATTCTACAAAGAGTCAGTGTATAGAATCCGTGTGCTCTTTCAAAGGTGTTACACACAATCCCACACATTTTGGCCTTTTCGGCATGGATTGAGGTGTAGTATCTGTTCCACGGTAGAGCCCGAGGTGCTGGTACTGATACCTACCTGCTGAATGGCCCGGATATTGTCTTGTGGTGAGTGTCGAGAACACCGGTGTAATGCGTTAGCCAATGAGGATTTACTGAGGCTGTCCATTGCTACGCACTTTGGGAGCCATCGGGTTCCCTTCCTTTAACTCAGCCCAGCTCTAGGGGATACGGCGCCTTGGGACAGCACTGTGCCATTGCACTTTAAGGAACACGTCGGTATTGTCCTGACGCTTTCGTGTCTGCGGTTGCTTTGGTGGCTTAGAAACCAAAGTCGCGTCGGCTGGATCTACTTTTGATGGGTGTCTCCTATTTTACCCACGTAAAGCCCCGACCTTGTGTCACATTTTGCTCTGGTGGGAGAGCTGCAGGGGATTCATTGCACCGGATCAGCACTGTCCCATTGCACTTGAAGGGACGGGTCGGGCTAGTCCCAACACTTTCGTAACTACTGTTGCTTTAGCAACCACGGTTGCTTAGCAACCAAACTCGCGTCGGCTGGAGCTATTTTTGGTGGGTGTCTCTTATTCTCCCCCACATAAAGCCCTGGCCTTGTGTCGCATTTTGTTCTGATGGGAGACTAAATAAATAGAAAACACAAACACCATATATATATATATATATATATATATATATATATATATATATATATATATATATATATATATATATATATATATATATATATGTGTGTGTGTGTTTGTGGGTGTGTGTGTACCCGTTGAGTTTTATATATGTGGATAAATATTAGGAAATCCTCACAAAAAGAAACTCACCGTAAGCATTTTAAATTGTTTCCCTCATAGATACATATATGCTAGAGTCCTGCTTGAACATCAAAATAGAGTATCCTTTGATTTAAATTGAAAATTTCAAGGAGAGTTATTTCTCAGCCATTTCAAAGTAAATATTAGTTTGGCCCATATTAAATGCTGAATTAGGACCAGAAAAAGTAAAACAGTTTATTTTAAACAAAATAAATATCAATATGAATTTACGATAATTATAAAGGATCACTTTTTCCTCCGATGTAACGATACACTTCAGGAGTGGGTCTTAATTTATTGAAAAGAAGCTGTGGGGAGCATGGATAAAAACAACGAAGTTTCATATTTTTCTGCCAATCGATATAAGTAGAATGATATTTATCCAATTAAAAACCATCAATTCAAACTGTTAACATCAAAATAGCCAGCATCAAAATAGGTTTTTCAAGCATTTTAATAAGGTAGCCTCATACAACAATGCATTAACCCCCGCTCACATGCATACAATTTAATTTATTATCATAGTAATTGTGTGTAGCAATGAGCATCACCAATGTGGCACTGAACTCAGATTTCTTAATATTTGGTTGTAAAATACCCTCATTGGTTCTATCTTGATATTCACGGTGCATCAAGGCTTGGTAACCAGTTCTCGAGATATCAAAAATGGGTGGATAATTTCCAGACAAAAATCGTATACGCTTTGAATACATCTTTTGGTGCGAATGCAAGAGCATCAACAAACAGATTTGCCAACGTCAGTGTTCGATCTCATAACGATATTTAGCAGTTTTGCCAATTCATTGAAAAGGGTTTCTCACGGAGGTCGGAGATTCTATCGATCGAAAGGACGTCGGTCCAAACAAACCACTAATTTATACCTGTCCAGCAGATGTAGAAACTAGTTGGCTTGTTTCTGCTTATTGATTTGGCTAGCCCCCGTCGAATCTGATTCTAGTTTGTTTGTTTCATCGATCGGCTGATTAATTAGACTATAATTGGGCTTGGATTGATTAAGCTAACATTAAATCTGACATTATATACTTAATGATAATTTGGCTAGCATGGAAGAGGACGCTATTAAGTTTGGCTTATGCATATAGTGCTGTTTACCAGACGAGGGTATCTTGGATTTTACAAAATTGATGTGTGATCACTATTTTAAAAAAAAAAATCATATATATTTATTCATAAATGAATCATTGCAAAATATCATCATTCATTTTTACAGTATATTCTAGTTCATTATCAGACTCTGAACGTACGGTAACGAACATCATTAATTTAGCACCTTCGACTGAGAGTGTAACCTTTTAATCTTCTGCCGTGAAAGTAATTAATGACTACAGAGTGGCTCCCAAGGATTTCAAGGGTATGTAATTTGTGAGTTGATGGATTATTTGCTTCAAGTTGGAGATTTGTCTTTTTCATGTCATGAAGTATCGAGTATCATTAACTCTATGCTTTTGATAGATGATCAGATTAGAATATGATACATCATACAGGTATATTATTTATTACCTTAAAGAAAAACCTTTTATTCATCGGATGTACAATTTTGCTGTCACACAGGATGGGGATGTAAGATTCTAGAAGAAAACAATTGATAGAGAGAAAACTGACAGGTTGTTTGTTTTGCTCCAGGGTGACTCGACGTTGTCTGCTATGCTTGCTCAAGAATGGACATGAATGGAAACCTTACGTCATAAGTCACTCGTCCACGAGGCCGGTCATCGATAATCAGCAAGCGTATTGATGAATGGAATCATCTAGATCACTAATTTTATCTCACATTTATACCCAGGAAATATTTGTGAATATTCTACCTCGATACCGCAATTTAAACTTATGAAACTCGTTTGAGCACATAATTCTGCAATTTCACCTGCACGAAATTTTTCGCTTGTAGACAATTGCCACAAAAACCCCATAGGCAAACCAAATAACCTTTCTCTGGTTAGCTAAGAACTTTACAGTATTTATTCAATTCGTTTCGGTCAGGAAGATATTGCCCCTGTTACAATATTCAATTACCCACGGGTAAAATCACTAATCATCTTCTCTGAACCATTGAAACAGCTTGTAAGATATCAATAATGCGTCATTTTACCAGCTAACTCATAGTTCTTTTTAGGTTTGAATTTGGATTTGTTCATTTTATTACTCGCACACCATTGTGGCCTGGAGCAAAAAAAAAAAGGATATCCAGTTCTCAAAGTCCCCAACCATTGCATTTGAAGTTGGGTCGTGGTCGATTCCTGATGCCAGAGGAGTCCCAAAAAGATATACCAAGGGAACTATTTTTGACACGACTCGTATACATGCGTGTGGATCCCCATACGAAACTCAACTTTGAGTCACATTCCTTTTAAGAGAAACTGCAGGTTTATGCGCTTTTATCTTTACTCTGAAAACGATAATGCTCTTATGCATTAAGTGCAGTCATTTCCAAACAGATTTACTTTTGACCAAGGTCTCCCTCGTCCCCTCTTCTCTCTTTCCCTCTGCGCATTCAAACACACGTACGTGCGTATGTGTGCTAACACTGTTATCCGAGGCAACCCAAAGTCATCTCACTTCTGACTGAGTAACTCCACTGGATAGTGTCTGTTTACATATACGCAGTTAGGTCTCCTCTGATTGGTTGGCAACTTAAATCAAAGCTGAGCAATTGGTTCTCGAGATGGTCGGATACTTTCAGGACAGAATAAGTATGTACGTAAGTATGTCTACCTATGTCTGTGTGCTTACGCAGCTACGGGGAAGGGTAAGTTTTTATTTTCTTTTTAATGTGGTCATGTTTGGGTGAGATAAGATGAAGTGAACATAAAAACGGACAATTTCAAAATGTCCACTTGTTTTGTTGACGAAACTGATGATGCATTACTCATGGGCAGCAACCTGACGGTATGAAACCCATTCATAAAAATACGTCAGCATGATTACAAACGTCACATTTGATTGCAGCAAACAATGTTTGCCACAAACATTGCCAATAAGTGATGTCAATACAGGCCTATCAGAAAAATCACCCACCCGCACGAAGACTTACACTCACAAATGTAGCCATTCATACACACCCAAGGGAGAGAGAGAGAGAGAGAGAGAGAGAGAGAGAGAGAGAGAGAGAGAGAGAGAGAGAGAGAGAGAAAGAAAAACATAGAAGAAACCCTATGTAAAAGTATATACGATGCTGAGTCTTGCACAAGGCCACAACTTTAGCACGCCGGATTAGGATCGAACTCAAAACAAAGAAGTAACGGTCTACCAGACTGTTTTACTAACCATTACAACATGTCAACATTCGTAAATGAAAACACATAAAGGCAAGAATAAAGGTAAACACACACACACGCACACACACAAACACACACGAGCACGCATACACATGCATACAACGACAGCTTCACATTTCTCGCTCTGTTCCCTTCTCTCTCTCTCAGTCATGCGCACGCACACACACACACACACACACACACTTTCTCTCTCTCTCTCTTATACTGAAGCACTCTCTTCCTCGCACGCAAATACTCTCTTTCTCTCTGTTTTTTTTTAAATGTTTGCACGCCTCTCCCCCTTAACACATACTTATTGTTCTTCGGATATTTCCTGTTCTTAGCTGTCTGAAACAATCAACTGGCCGAAGAGCCTCTTAAACAATGTAAGACGAACAGTTGTAGCGCTGGCAACCCTGTCAGTCCTTATAGAAAGCAAATATTTTAACTACTTGAGTATCACACATTTTACGATTCTAGACACACTAAAAAAACGCCAAACGACTATAACTTGACAGACAACTTATAGAATAAATATCTCAAGCTCGATCCTATCGGTAGAAGTTTTCTTTTTTAGTTTTACAGTGTTCTGCATAGGCATATTTCATCCTCTAAGCCATAGGTCGTCAAACTACAGCCAGCAGTCCAAATCTGGTCCTCAGTCTCATTTTTTCTGTTTTCCTCATCTATTTTAGGCGAGCTCATTTCTGCGATGGTCCCAATGTCCTATACCTAAAAATATTTTGATATTATGCATTCCTGCTGTTCGATTCATATAGACAAATTTTGAACCACTGCAAGGCAATATTTTATCCCCTAAAATAGAATATCATAGTTCTCATTTATTAAGAGCGCATGTGAAATTGCGTAGGTATATATTCCAATAATGGAAAACATTAACGTAATTAAAAACAAACTGTTTTCATAGAATTATATGCAAATTGCTTCATTTCTATTCATCTTGGCCCGCAAGTCATAACACATTTCTCATCCGGTCCTCCTCCCTTATTGTTCAACGTCCTCCTGCTTCAAACGACTTCTGAGATTTCTTCCGTAGTCTATTGACAGAGAACATAGCTAAAGAAGAGATGAACTAGTATCAAAACCTGATTTTTTTTAGCCTTGCTCTGATTTGAGCCATACACATCTGATTTTGATTAAGACATATAATATTTGGTGAAAAGTTGGAAATTGATATTATTGTTTGTGAGCGACACCAGCCTTCGATGATCAGTTACGAAGAGCTCAGTGCCAAGTATGAGGGCGTGTGTTCTTATGGTTGTATTCTCTGTGCGTCAACAATAGGAATTCCACTTGTCCTAGTGACCCTTACGGCAGTAAGAGGCACTGAAGTGGCTAACAGATGGTGGACAGTAAATAAGATTTTCAGGACACATTACCTCGTTGGTGAACATCGGTGATACTGGTTTCAATTTCGAGTATTCGGTTGAACTTCGAAGGGTTAGTGGTTCAGTACTTGGTTTCAGAGGAATGACGAAAAACAAAACAAGTTTACTGAGCCAATGGAAACTTAGTTTATAAGTAGCGAAAAACTCCTCCTCCGCTTCCTCATCTCCAAGAGTAGCAGCAGCAGCCCTTATAAGGCCACAGCTGGACAAAGGCCTTTCCCATCACCGTCAATGACTGTTGCCCCTCCTTGTCGATATGTGTCCAGCCCTGAGCCATTTTTGTTGCTTAATCTTTTGGAACAATGTTGATCCTTCCGTATCACTGAGAGTTATTCCTAACATTGCTCTTTCCATTAATCTCTGTGCTATTCTGAGTTTGCTTACGAGTGCATTCGTAATTTTCTGGGTCTTCTACCCGCACCTCCAGCTGCTATTATTCACTGACTGAATAATTTACGTTTTAAGCATATATTTGCAATTGGCTTCTTCAAATGTTTTCATCAATACGAGATGCTTTCCAGCCAATCATTATGCGTCGTCTTATTTCATTTTCGTGAACTTTCTGTAGCTTTATCGCATAACCCAGTTAGGATGGTTGAGTACGTAGCCCAGCGTATGAATTTTGATTCGAAAATTTTCATTGTATAGTGTTCGATCAATACAATTATTAAATTACCATTGAATTGAGTGCATTGACAATGAAAAAGATTATCCTGAAAAATAAATATCTGTTTTATAAAATAAATACTTATTGACGCCCTATTGATGTACGATGTAATTTGATATTGAGTTCTGTAGATTATCACTAAAAATGTGAATTATGGCTTACTTGAGATGAACGTATATATAATAATAATAATAATAATAATAATAATAATAATAATAATAATAATATATATATATGTGTGTGTGTGTGTGTGTGCGTGCATCTGTTTGAGAGAGAGAGAGAGAGAGAGAGAGAGAGAGAGACTGATAGAAGAGAAAAGGGCATTCAGACACGCGATATTCCTGCAAACCAACGCCTGAGCTACGTCACGCAGGTACCTTACGCACCTGAGTACATTATACCTGTTTCCCCGCTAGCGTACGGACCAAAGTCCCTTTATAAAATGCTGACTTTTAATCAAGAAGACATGTATAATTATGTTACCATTCCAAATGAAGAAATTTCCAAAGACTAAAACCTACTTCAAAAGACTTTGGGTAGGCGAATCCAGAGATTAAGGTACCGAGTGGCATGGATAGAAACAGACTGAAATAAATTAACAAATATGAACAGATAGAAATATACATATATATATATATATATATATATATATATGTGTGTGTGTGTGTGTGTGTGTGTGTGTGTGTATGTATGTATTTGTGAGTGTGCGATAGGTGGGACCAGGGCTAGTTGGTCGAAGGGGCAGATTGAATCAGTTGCTTTAATTTTTGTTTACATCTTTTGATGGAGTCACTGTTAGCTACATTTTCAGCAGAAAAAATATTTGCCCTTTTTGCCACTAAGTTTTAGTCATGTGTCAAAAGCGCAAAGGTTTTGCATGGAAAAGTATTTTTCACTCTGGTAAGAAACTTTTTCACTTCGACGTACGAATGCCTAGTTCGCGCTGCATCATGGTGTTGGAGATATCAGTCTATGTTTACGAGAATTGGCAATAAATAGTACATGTACTTTTTTTAGCAGCTTTTGTTAGAACTTTTTATTGGAATAGACTCTAAAGAAAACATTGTGTTTCTGGCTGTTTGGTACATTGTTAGTTGGGCGAATTGGTCGTCTCTAATCGTGTGCCATTGCGACAGAGGAACTTTTGGTCGTATCTGTGTTCTGATAAATCAATTTCACCGCAAATTACAACCAGATGAAAACGAACCAACTAGCCCCGGTCTACACCACATTTTGGAATTTGTTTGTTTGGAAGGCATGAAAATAAAAACCTGACATTAATCTTTTGAATTCAACGGCGAATAATGTCAGCCAAGCAGAAGAAGAGAGATATTTTCTTCAACTCATTCCTAAAAAATAATGTCAAAGATATCGAGAGTCAAGAATAGTCAGATGTCCAACCCACGGACAAGTGGCCACACTAATAAGAGTGAAGAAGAAGAAGAAGAAGAAGAAGAAGAAGAAGAAGAAGAAGAAGAAGAAGAAGAAGAAGACACGAAAGGGGTGCGAAAAAAGTAAAAAAGAAGGAAAAGAGAGTAGAAAAAAGGATGAAATTAAGGAGGAGAAAAAGGAGAAGTAGTCAAGAAGATGAAGAAAGAATGACAAGAAGAAGAAGAAGAAGAAGAAGAAGAAGAAGAAGAAGAAGAAGAAGAAGAAGAAGAAGAAGAAGAAGACAACGACAAGGTGGTACAAGACAGGATGAGAAAAAAGGAAAGGGAAGAAGAGGAGGAGATAGAGGAGAAAGAGAATGGTGAAGAATTGGAAAAAAAAAGAAAAAAAAAAAGTTCCGAATTCGCAATCTGTTCTTGCGCCTCGCTTAACTCACTTGTGTAAAGGGTGCATTTTGGTTTCGGTAAGATCTTTCTTGGTCACTAAGTGGCTGGCTTTACGCCAAACACCAGTTCCTTTCTTGGTAAGAACGAAATCAATAAGGAACCAATTTTATATCGACGACAAGAAGACAGAGTCTGCACGAAGAGAAACTGCAGGAGAAACCAAGAATAAAAGAAAAAGAAAAAGAAAAAGGAAAAAAAAATGGGAAGGTTAAATAAGGCAAAAAGAAACTGCTGCACGGAACAAGAGAAATGAATATTGGAAATTGAAGGCACAGAAAAAAATTCTCTAGATTCCGAAGACAAGAATCTTCATAACTCTCTTTTCGGTCATCATTATGTCACTAAACGAACCGTGAGCAAGTTATTTATTATTGCTTATTTTTTTAAGAAAATTGTTTGTTAAAGGAATTTTTTTTTTGTGATTTTTCCTTTTTTGTGTGTTATGTTTGATCAGGCAAAAAGAGTGAATGCATTGTTCGTAATGCATAAACGTTTATAATTTGCAAATGGCGACGACTGCATAGAGATGCGACCGTGCAGGCAAATGCAGACAGAAACTTGAAAAAAAAAAAGCAATACCAATTTGGCAATGATTTCAATTTGTTGCCAAAAACTCTAAACATATTCTTCAATGAAATGAAAAGAAAAAATTTGAAGCAAAAAGGCTCCGTTTGAAGAAAATTGTGTATCGTTTACAGAAAAATTACCAGTTAACTGCAGGTACGTTCGTGCATGTACATTCAGTATATTTTCTGGTAGAAACAGACGAAAGCAGAGTAATACTAGAAGTGCTCATAAAATAGTGATGTCTCCCTTCTTTCTCTCTCTCTCTCTCTCTCTTTCTCTCTTTCTCTCTCACTATATGCAATGCTCTTCCATAGGAATAGAGCACACTGGTGGGTGTGGGATTTCTGTGTAAATAGATATAACGCTTAAATTCTGCCGTACTGACTGTCCAGTTCCGTAGTCCAGAGGTAGGATATCAAGGGTTCAATTCTGCCTTGTGGTACTAGATGGGATGATGGAAAGTCTATAGCCACACTGAAGAGATGTGATACATCGAAACAGCTATCTGTGGATGACACAACATATATATATATATATATATATATATATATATATATATATATAGAATCGATGGCTTCGCTTTGCAAACGATGATTGCAAACCGTAGGACCATAACCACAGCGTGAATATAATAAACAAATAAAGAAAGTGGGGATGCTGCAGGAATGATTATTTTCTTAAAATGGTTATCCTATTTGCGCTGTAACATCCCCCGTGTAATAACGAGATGTCATTTCAAATAGAGTTTCGAATGATATAATGCATTCATAATCATCCTGTCGGGTTATTTATCCATCATAATTGTCTGCATTGAGAAATAGTAGTTCAGATGTAGACTGTGAGTGAACATTAATGAAAACAGGGAATGATGCAGTTATTAGGACCTTAGTCTCACCACCAGGCTGTTTAGCTCACTGGTAAGAGCAACGCTGTGTTAAAAGCAGCCAAACTAATCGGTCGAGGGTTCGATTCCTGCAGCAGCCATTTTCTTCAAGTTTTTATTATATTTAAGTTGTTTAGGCAGAGTGACACATTCTCTGCGTAATAACTGAAGGTCATTTCAAATGATACGGCGCAAATAACGAGACGTCTGAGCCTATACGTCACAGGCACTGAAAGAAAGGTGGGAACAAAGAAAGAGAGCAAAGGAAGCAAGGAATAAAGAGCAAAAGATATTGAGAGAAAAAGAAAAGGCGATGGGAGGAAGATGAGAGCAAAAGGAGAAAATTAAAAATACGTTGAAGGAGAGAAAGATGAAAATATCTTTTTGTTGTTATAAATCAACAAACATTTGATTATTTCGCAATATGAAATACGAATATTCAGACAATAAACTCCAAGTCACGAGGGAAAGGCAGAACATAACATTTACTTCAAGTCAACAACATATGAATCAGTTTATGTTAATAAAAACTGTTTTTTTTTTTATTAGGGGAGGTCTTGATTTTTAAAACTGTTCTATTTTTTCTCATAATCAAGAAAAGTAGAGAGAGAGAGAGAGAAATATATATATATATATATATATATATATATATATATATATATATATATATATATATATAAAGAGGGAGAGAGAGAAATATATATATATATATATATGTATATATATATATATATAAAGAGGGATATATATATATATATATGTATATATATATAAAGAGGGAGAGAGAGAGAGAAAGGGGGAGCGTATTGAATCATTTGGTTACACTGGCAGGCCTTGATGATCACAGATGAAACTGAACGCTTCAAGAGAGAGAGAGAGAGAGGGAGAGAGAGGGGGAGAGACAGGGAGGGAGAGGGAAAGAGAGAGAAAGAGGGAGGAAAAGGAAGAGGGGGGGGGGGTAGAAGGAGGTAACAGTGAAGAAAAGAGAAGAAGAAGAGCAGGATAAAAAGAGGGTAACGAGAGAGAGGCCAAAAAGAACAGTAGTTTTTTGTCAGGCTGCTCGTTTGAAAAGAAATGATGTATGAAGTGAAAGTTTTAGTAGCTAATAAGGGGGGGGAGAGAGAGAGAGAGAGAGAGAGAGAGAGTCTACTTGCTCAAAGAGAGAAAAAAGAGGGGATTTATTTACACGCGAATACGGGCATCCTGCCCTATAGATTTACATGCTGAAAACTGCCCGACGGTAACAATGAGTTTAATAACATGACAATGAACTTATTACAATGAATGTAAATTCATGACAATGAATGTAAATTGTTCCAATTGTTATATCCTCCACTTGATATCATAACCCATTTCTTGTTATTTGAAAGACCTTGTCCCTACATGATTATAGTATGTAGCTTCACCCACAGATCAGTATGACACAGCCAAATATCTATACAGGAAATAGCTTCGGGAGATTTTGTTAGACCAATCTCCCTAATGGAGATCTGCATTCGTAATCCAGGCTTTTTTTGCCAAGCTCTCTGAAGAACCAATCTCTGGAACCGGTTGGGTATGCATAACTACTTCATAATCGAGGCAGGCTACCATATCTATCTATCTATCTATCTATCTATTCAACTGTACATCAATCTTTCTATCTATCTGTCTATCTATCTATCTATCTATCTATCTATCTATCTATCTATCCAACTGTACATCCATCTATCTATCTATCTATCTATCTATCTATCTATCTATCAATCTATCTATCTATCTATCTATCTATGTGTTCCTCTAAGCGATTCTTTGAGGTATCCTACAAACTAAGCTACTGGACTGTTCACATTTACAACGAACGTAAACTGATTCTCTAAATCAGCGTCAAGGATTTTAAACGAATCCACTAATGGAAATAGGAAAGCAATTATATGAAACACTGACACATTTCCCGGGGGACCCATTTTAAGTGATAAAGCAGAAAAGGCAGTGCGCACGTCCGGTTTGGGCCGAACCCAAAAGCCACCATCGAGCCAACGAGGTCATTAGTCCTGCATTTCGGATATAGATTAAAAAAAAACAAACCCTCTTAAGATCTGCGCCAAGGAGAAGTAGTTCACGCGACAGTTGGCATTTATATCTGTTTCCCCATGCCCCTGAAATTTACAGATATAAATTGTCATGTTATGGAGTATTTGGTACATTAGACATTCTGCTCGCATTAGAACATATTTATTTGGATAACTTGTTATTGAGAAACTATTGACCGTAAACTCATTTCGTCAACTCTGATGTAAGGTCCGGAGTTGACTTTGTTACCCTACCGAAACAAGGAAAAAAAAAGAACGATCCTCAGCAAAATGAGGGTTGTGATCCAATCCGTAAAATCTACATTCCCCGACAGTGATTTGAACTCACGACCAAGAAGCCGTCTTACTGATTGAGCTCAAGTAACTCGTCTTAGTTATTAACAGAAAAAATTATCATACAGGTACGAACGGGTCTATTTCATTCTAATAAATAAATACATTTAAACAATATACACACACACACACACACACACACATATATATATATATATATATATATATTTTTTTTTTTTTACAATTTTTCATTTGTTATATATACAATACAAAATATTGCTGTAATCATTATCAGCCGTGATAGAATTTGGAGTGGAGTTAAACCCCTGCAGCAGCCAGTCTTGTCTTACAGTGTGCTGCATGCAAAGGGCGCTCATACTAAAGTAAACCTTTTCAAATAAATTTGTTAAAACTGCACATATCATCATCATCATCATCATCATCATCATCATCATCAATCTCTTATCGTCTGTCGTTGGACATAGACCTTCCCTAGGATTCGCTACATTTTTCTATCGTAGAGGTCCAACGCTAATATTTTCTGATTCTGTGTTGACCGTCTCCCCATCTTGTATTCTGCCGGCCTCGGTTTCGCGTGTGGTATCTGGAGATCCATGTTGTGAATTGTGATGCCCATCGGTTGTCTGTCATTCTTGCAACATGACCGGCCCATTGCCGTCCAAGTTTTCAAATAGATCCTATAATGTCTCGAACTACTGTTTTCTCCCTGATAAACTGTTCCGTCTTGTGGTCTCTCCACGTGAGGTTGAGCATGATTCTCTCATGTGCACGTTGCATGGTTCTCAGTTTGCATGTCTGTCTATAGGTTAAGAATCCCTAACTTTTCCGAGGTTTGTTTTTACGCCACTTTACTTTAACAAAAGATCTACCTTAGCCCTTTGAAAAGGTCTTGAACGAAGAAGCAATATATGAGAAATCTTTGAGTGTTCCCAGATCTCAACCCCCGAGTATTCTTCTATGTCTGCCTACTCCAACGTCAAAGCTTGGGGGTTGCCGTCTGTTTTAACTGACGTAGGAGTGTAATATCTACTTACAGTACACGCTTTTGTAGCTTTGCGCCGGTGCAATACAGTAGTCGATGATAGCCTACTGAAGCAAGGTATTGCTAAGTGCAAGAGGCCTAGAATTTGTCCTATGGGCTCAAAAATTTACTCATCCCAGTCTTGGGGGAACAGTAAGTCCCAGGGTAGCACCTTCACATTGCACTGAAAGGCAAAGATCGGGCTTGCCCTGACGCCTTCGCAACAGTAGTTGTTGGGACTGGAACAACTTTTTAAGCTTTCTGTAAGGTACCCCACATTAAACCGACCTTGAGTCACATCGTGCTCTCGAGGGGAAGCGGGTAAATACGGATATAGACGGCTTGAAAAGTGACAGTATGCTTGATTGCTTAGCGTCACACATTTCCCCATCATAAATTTCTCGTTAGGCACCAAAAACAATCTGCAAACTGCCTTTTCAAATTAAAGTCATTCTTTTCTGCAATCACTGAAACACAGTCAATTGTAGTAACAATCTAGCGCCAAGTTATTTTGACATCTGGGAAGGCTAATAAATATTCTTCGTATAAACTGGTGGTAATTGCTTCTCCCTTTTATGCATTTTCAGCTTACATAGGGGCACTTTACTTTCGGGGAAACCTTCATTCGCAAAATGCTTGGTTATTTTGATTGAGTGCCTATTTGAGTGTAGGTTGTTGAATAATACTACATTTCGCAAAGCATTTTTTATTAAAGGATGTTGAAAATAAAGAGAAAATAATAATAATGAGAATCCCGAAATAAAAAAGCTGAGATAGAAACGTACGGTAATACAACATTCTATGTTAGCTTATCTTGGGTACTTATTTAATGTTCTATGAAATATTTATGATTTCCAAACAGCTGATATTTACCGAAATACCTTACGAAATATCGCGAAATGTTTATATCAACAAAATTCAATAAAAATATATTTTTACGCTATCTAACGTTATCTAAAATGCTTGTTTTGTATTATTATGACTTAAATACTAATAAATAGGTTTCTGTGTGGTATTTAGGGAGTATTACGTGTTTTAATTGGGAATTTCGTAAATCGCAGCTGTGCTGCTATTTGCCCAAAATACTACGACATATCGCGAAATGCCATCGATAGAATTCGAAACTAAACGAAACATTTCAGGCTGCTGTAGGGTCCAAACTTCGTCCCTACTTCTTTCCGACTGAAGATAATTACTGCAACTTTGTATTGTATGAATAATAGATAAATTCATGAATATATAAGACTTGTCAGTTTAGCTCAGTTTGTCCTGATTGCAAATCTCGGTGGGGAAATGGTAATTTTATGTATGGGTTTGGTTCAACGTGACATGATAGTGATGAATATACTCCCTTAAATTTAGTGAGTATTGTTCTTGTTTTTGTTGCAGGGGTAATTTCTTGGTATATAAACATATATATATATATATATATATATATATATATATATATATATATATATATATATATATGTGTGTGTGTGTGTGTGTGTGTGTGTGTGTGTGTATACATATATATATACACATATATA
This sequence comes from Thysanoteuthis rhombus, assembly GCA_963457665.1. Lineage (NCBI taxonomy): Eukaryota > Metazoa > Mollusca > Cephalopoda > Oegopsida > Thysanoteuthidae > Thysanoteuthis > Thysanoteuthis major. Next base: position 30,468,422 of record OY735208.1, read on the forward strand.
TATGTGTGTGTGTGTGTGTGTGTGTGTGTGTGTGTGTTGTTAATTTGGAATTTCACGCCAGTTATCCGTTGGTTACCGCTGAAGGTTGAGTGACAGCAAATCTGGTCAAGTCTCCTGCCCCCCTTTCCACAATCTCATAGTTTAGAGCAATACTGTGGTTTACAGTTTCACACCAGTTGCCCGGTGGTCATCGCTGGAGGCTGAGTGACAATAAGTCTCCTCAGGTCTTCTGCCCACATCTCATCACTCCCTCGCCTATCATGCCAGTGCTGTGATTCACATCCCGCTTTCATTTTCCTCTCTCTGTTAAGTCACTGCTAACATTTAATGTCGTAGAACTTATATTTTGAGTTCTTTCCTCAGTATCCGCGCGGTTCCTAGCAGTGCTGTGGTCTGTACAGTCTCAATCTTTCCTTTCATACCGAGCTCCTCCAGTCTCAACCTCAGTGTCTTTGGGACAGTTCCTAGTGCGCCTATTATTACTGGTATTACTCTGACTTTCATGATCCACATCTTCTTCAATTCTCTTGCCAGATCTTGGTATTTTTCCAGTTATCAACAAATGAACGAAATAAGTTTAAAGTAGCAAGCAAATTGTAAATGACTAGCCTATGTTAAGGTTGAAACTGAGTGTATATCTTTTTTCTACTATTACTACCATCTTTGCTGTGAGGTAGTTATGGGCGAGTGGTTTGCCCAAGTGCCCACTCATTCACTCTGTTTTATCAACTATTATAGCATGTCAGTTACGAAACATTTGTTATCAAGATATAGAGCGACGGGGTAGAACTCATAGATTTGCTTGCTTATCTTTCTTGAAGACGTCAGTGATAAGTGAACGAAAGAAGCCCCACCTGAAATTTGAACTCGGTTTGCTGTTTCCATCTTAATAAACATTATATTACTTGTTTTTCCCTAACTCATTAATAAGCGGAGAGAATCCAATACGCGATCTTCAATTCAAGGGACATAACTGTTGTGTTTGTTTCATGAGTGACGTCCCTTTACAAATTCGGCGTGGCTGTATTGAAATTCGGAAGCGGGACTATACGAGAAAATAATTTACAAATCTTCTATTACAGTATGGCACTGAGTATTTTACAAGTATTGAAACGTAATATAGCTGATACATCTAGCAATTAATCAATAAGATCTGATATACTTATCCAATGATTCTAGATCTGAGCAAATATGTTCATGCCAACCTAATCAGTTTTATGACAGTATTGCTATTTATTGAAATACACTACTAAAACACGAAATATCGCGAAATACCAGGAAACTAAACGAAACATGTGCGCCAAGATAGTAAAGTATTAACACACCTGCCTCATAAGCAGAAGACCCTACTTTTTATTCTTTGTATGAGCGAAAAGCGTGGAAAATTCTTCAATGGGACATTCTTTCTTGTGTACTTAGCATCTCTTTGAGTACACGAAGCTGTGAGATTAAGGTCGAGGTATCCCTTCGGGTGGTCATTGTACTTATAAAGTCCTGGTCTCGACCAGACTGGGGACTTGCAAGGATCAGTAAGTTGATGCATGCAACATAATCTGGGACTTCGTCACCGGCTGTCATACTCCATTGGCGTTGTCTCTTAGAAAACATGACCTTTTGTTTGAACGAAATACACTACAGAAATCAAGTGGTGTTCGGGTCATAATAATACAAAAAAGGTATCGTATGACTTTAGAAATAAATCATAAAATAAATTTTGTAGAAAACTTTTTCATTACAGTAATTACGTATCGATTGCAGTTAAATATTAATTAAACTGGCCATAACCTATTAGTAATTTTAACTACAACTACATCGATGGTGTAAAAAACCCTAAACTTGTAGTAATCAAAATATTGCTGATAAACTTGTACTAATTATTCGCTTATAGATTTGTAGTAATTGTTTATTGTAAACTCGTAGTAGTAAGAACAAAAATCAGTGGTTCTGAAACTGTGGTCCTTGTTTAGATCCTTGGGGATCCGACAAATAATGCTTAGAGGTCAGCAGTAGTGTTCCCTCAAAATCTGACGAAGCAAATTTTGAGGCAGAGAAACATATTCATCCATTGCGTAGCTATAATATCATTATTGTTCACAGAATGTACAATGTATCAGAATTCAAATAACTGTAACCCATTTAGAATAAATATGATTTATGGAAGTCAAAATGGTTTATTATTGTTGTACATTGATTCCAGTGTAAAAACTAAATGCGAAAAGCAGGGTACCGCCAGAATATTTCCTTCTTAGAAAGGGTCCTTCTATTTTCACAGTTTCGAAGCCACTGATATAGACTATAAACTTTTAACATTGATGATGAAGTATTACACCTTGGAGATAAACACGCAGTATTACTTCTCAGTGATAAATATGTTGTATAACATTTCAGTGATAAAGTTATAGTAATTACATAGTAATTACGTCATCAATAATAAATTGTGTTTTTTCATGAAAATCAATCAGTATATAATGACGATTTGTTTTCGAAATTTGAGCAGAAGTTTATATCAACAAAAATTCTATAGAAATACTTTTTTTTTAACTGACTTTACTTGTTTTGTATTATCATCATTTGAATACTCTTGAATATTGATTTCTGTGTGGTATATTCCGGGTTTTAGATGGAAATTTTGTAAATAACAGTACCACTGCTATTTACCGAAATACCCTACGAATTATCGCGTAATACCATCAGTAGAGTTCGAAATTAAACACAACAAAGCTGGCTGCTGCAGGGGCAAATTCCATTCCTACTTCTCTTTCAACTGAAGATGGTTACTGTAACTTTTGTGTTACATATATAATAGATAAATTCGTAAATATATTAGACTTGTCAGTTTAGCTCAGTTGGTAAACAAACCGCCTACCAATCACTTGGTCGTGATTTCAAATTGCTGTAGAGAAATGGTAATTCATATATATCGATTTGGTTTATCGTGATATGATAGCTAAACATTGATGAGTTAACTCCCCTGAATTGGACGTGGATTAGTTCTGGGTTTTGTGGTTTGTTTGAAAAAAATAAAGTGGACTCTAACTTGGACTAATTTTTTTTCAGTGTCCTACAGTCATCAATAGTGCTACTTATCGAAATACCCCGTCAAAACACGAAATATCGTGAAATACCCTAGAGACACCACGGAATGCCCCCAATATACCCCGCAGATATCAACACTTAAGTACTCAAGTCATGATAACAGAAACCAAGCGCTTTAAATGAAGTTAAAAATGCATATCTATAGAATATTTTTTGTTGATAATCCCCTTAGTAATCATAATAATTACACATCGATTATGTACTAATTACATTGATGATAGATTCATGGTAATTTCAATGATTATAGGCTTGAAATAATTACATTATTGTACAACTGTGGTAACAATGTCGATGATAATTTATAATTATAAACTTGTAATTACATATTATCGATGTAGTAATTACATATCGATGATAAACTGGTAGTTTTTTATGAAAAGAGAAGAAAAACCAACAATTATTTATTTTCATCATATATTTCATCGTATATTTTTATTCAACTTCTTTTAGGGTGCATGTTTCCTATTATAATGAGCGAATTAACTCGACCTGGACATGAGCTGATCATCAAACAATAGAGAGAATTATATGTTTAGCAGAACATGAGATACCATCACATGAATATGTTTACCAGAACCTCTATATTGTACATATATTTTCTTGCCATCCCGGATACGAAAGAGCAAATGTCATCCATTTGGTTTCAGTTTGTAAGTCGTTAACTGAACCCAGTAATTTATCTGCTCTTTATTTTTGCCTTCTCGCCTTCCCTGTCAGGAAAACTTGATACAAACATAACGAATGACACTTGGTTCTCTTTAGTAAACTGACATTGACAAGTCGAAGATTTCAGCATTTAGGATGTAGAACCACAATGACATTCCCGTTATCTGCTGTAAATGGGTTTCAAGCTCTCGTGGTCACGTATTTGCGATAGGACGTTGGGTAGCAAAGGCGTAAGTCGACATAAGACAATATATGTATGTATATTCAAGGTTGAGCACTCTTTAAGTGAGGAAACTCGTTCATTGTAAGCTTATGCAATGGTCTCCCATAGGAATAGAGCAGTCTGGTGGATGGGGAATTTAAAACGCTAAATAAATATATCGCTTAAATTCAGCTCTCCTGACTGTCCAGTACTGTGGCCCAGTGGTAGGATACGCTCTGAAGCGAAGGTTTCAATCCTGCCTCGTGGTACAACGAAACAGCTGTCTGAGGATGACACAATATATATATATATATATATATATATATATATATATATATATATATATATATTAATTAAAACCGATACAACAAATTTGATATTCACACAGGTAAACATTCAATAGAAATGACATGAATGGCGAGTCATGTCTGCTTTTATACTTACTGATCTCTCATCGTTAAAAAAAAGTTTATAGGGTAACGTACGTTCCAAGAAATAGATACGTTGTATAAAATAATTTCAATATATAATACACATAAAACCTCGGATAAAATGATAGAATACATGTATGGCATAAATACACAATGAGAAAAGGACGTTGTGCTATAATTACAAAATATGGAGGGATCAGGAAAAAAAAACCTCAATTAATTGCGTTGACAGATATTGGGAAATAAGTGACTGGGGTGACACTAAAAACACATCTAGTGTTTAAAGCTGTTCTCTGAAACATGGAACCTAACCAAGAGACAGATCTGCAAATTGAAAAACATGCAACGTGCACATGGAAGAATTATGCTGGGCCTCAAATGGAGAGACCACAAGACAGCACAGTACATCTGGGAAAAGACAGGAGTCAGGGACATCATAGAATCTATTAGAAATCTTAAATGGCAGTGGGCTGGTCATGTTGCTAGAATGGCGGAAAACCGATGGACATTGCGACTCACAACATGGATACCCCGAGATCACATGTGCAATCGAGGCCGGCAGAGTATTACATGGAGAGACAGTACTGGCTCCGCAACGCCCACGATAGAGACGTGGGGCGAATCCTGGGAAAGGTCAATGTCCAACGACGGACGTTAAAAGACTGATGATAATGATGATGATAATGTTTAAAGCTGTTAAGCTCTCTAGACTACACCCACCCAAAATTTATATACATCTGTGTGTGTGTGTGTGTGTGTGTGCAGAATATACTATTTTGTATGTTATGTACACTCCACTTATATGATTTCATCAAATATATACAATCTTGTATAAGACGTTCACATATCGTTCGTCTGTGTGTTTTTGATTTGTATTATGACTTATGTTGTACAAAGACCGTTTATATACTTTTATGATATATACAGTATAGTACATTCATGTTTAAATATAGTCCATTGTCTTTTTATATGCGTATAAATAGAAAAAAAATCTCTCTTAAAGGAAAAAAAAGCACATTATAGATAAGAAACAAATAGGGAGAAAGGGAAATAAAGAGAGAAGAAATGAAATCAAACAAGGTTGATTTTTGTATTGTAATCAATTAACATAATAATTCCTACCATTCCTATAAGATCAGTAGTTATTGTACCGGTGGGAATACGCGTGGAGGGGTAGTCGTGATTGGCATTTGTTCCAATCTCGTATACCCGACGAACCTCGTATTTCAGACATTTTTTTTTTACCATTTTTTTTTATTGGTCATTAAGTCTGGTTACAAATCGTTGTCTTCTATTTCAGGCAACATATATATTGATAAAAGAAATTCTTTTCTATTGGCTTATTACACCCTCCCCACATTTTTCTTTTAAAACAAAAGTCAGCCAACTAACTTTATATTAGATATTTCTTTCTGATACATTAACGGTGCCATGTTGTACCTTACTTGCCAAAACCGCCATTATTCCTTAATAACCTTTTTCGGTTTGAGACTTAGAAGCTGATAGCAATACAATGTAATTACTTTCGTTTGTCAAAGAATGCGTTGCACACACACACACACGCACACATACACACAACACACACACATAAGACACACACAGCACACATACTCACACACATACTCACACACACACACACACACATATATATATGTATACAGTTTGTGCAAAAAGTATCAGATATATATAAGATATTGATTTTTACATACTTATATAGCTCCAAAATTGTCAGAATTTGAACTAAAGATAAATATCAATGCATCAAATACAAAAATCAATCATATGTTGAAACAAGATTGAAAAGTTACGTAGGGTCAAATAGTTATATTAACAATACCTTTCCAAAGCTGAGTTCTTACATTCTCTTGCAGTGAGTACCTGTAGGCAATGATCCGAAGAGGGGGGGGTGAGGAATTACCAACTGCCGAAAAAAAAAACACTTGGTGGCCAAGACGTGATAGGAGGAACGAGTCACAACACACAGTGTATCAATCCTTGTTGCGCGTCGAGCTGTTTATGTCCATCACTAAGAGTGTCTTCAGGGGTCTCTGTAGGAAAGCAACGGAAGACGGTGCAATGGTTCAGGCAACGTTTTGATGCAAAAGACTGGGTCCTATCATTCATATGGAAGATCATCATCATCATCATCATCATCAGTCTTTTGATGTCTGTCGCTGGACATAGACCTTCCCAAGGATCCACCACATTTCTCTATCATGGGCGACGCGGAGCCAGTGCTTTCTGAATTTGTCAACATCATTGAATGCAAGGTACATCCCTCCATTGCAAAGGTCTTCTACGATGAAGGGGACATTTTTCACCTCAACAATGTCCCACTGCATGAATTGTAGTGAAATGGTTTTGGGAACACGGAGGAGATTTCAGGGTGTTTCCCTGGTTTCAACTCAAATCTCCCTCGATCTCAACCGTTTTGAGGACTCATGGCGGGTACTGGACCAACAAGTCCACTTTGTAGTACCTCCAATACGTAATGTGCCGCATTCAAAGCATCGACTGTTAACAATCTGCTACCAGATCCTAGAGGAAAATTTTAGGTTTTTTTTTTACCAGTTTTGATAACAACTATATGGCGGACACATGGAGGTCCAAGAATTTATTAGGTAGGTAGGTATGATGTTTTGGCTCATATATATCTATATCTATCTATCTATCTATCTATCTATCTATCTATCTATCTATCTATATATATATATATATATATATATATATATATATATATATACTCTCCTAAATAGGCCTATTGTCAATCCAACTTAAAATATACATACATATCTACTTACATGTACACTGTATAATACATACATACGCACACACACACACATATATATATATATATATATATATATATATATATATATATATATATATATGTGTGTGTGTGTGTGTGTGTGTGTGTGTGTGTGTTCATATTCTGTTTTGATATTTCACCACAGGGAAAGGTGTTTTTGCATTTGATTGAAAGCTGAAAATTTAAACCCTCAGGTAAGTTACCGCAAGATAATGACAGGTTCCTGTCATCGAAGACAGAACATCAGACTCTGTGGCTTCCAGTACAGTGCTCCGGGCAACAAGGACAGACAGAAGTAAATATAGTAGTATTTTGATATTTTGAAAAGAAGTTAGTTGGTGGATGATTCAGACAAGTTGGCACATCTGCGCATGCGACCACACTTATAAATAAAGTCGATCTGAAACTGCATACAAGTGCAAACATCTGTTAAAACAACTTTCGGAATGATGTTGGGGCTTTTTTTTAACTTTGAAAACTGACCAACTCCATAGACACACCGTGAGGAACGAACCTACAAGCAATGGCCCAAAGGTGTACGTAGCCAACCATAGACCTATAGCACACAGTCTGCTTTATGACTTATACATTTCTCATAGGTACCAGATATCAGTGTTCTGGCCGAGGTAAAAGCTAGAATTCCCAATGCCATTTTCTAGCGTGTAAGCCAACTCTATTCAGAAGACAGATGTAACACGATCTCCCTTTCCCGCCATTTGTCTATACAGCGTATTAAACTAAGCTTAGTTTGATATCAAATATTCATTATTAAATTAAGCATCATCTCGGGTTCCTTGCCGTGGCGTAATCATGAGTTAGCCATTCGAGCCAATTATTAGTTAGTGTAGTGACTTCGATACTCACGTATATTCCATTATTGTAGTCCTATAGCCTTGGTAGATAGCAAGTTATGTGGACAATGACAACTGTAATGAGTATGATCCTCATTGGGCGCCCAACATTTAGGGCCTTGTGTCAAACTAATTGATGTTTGGTGAATAACTGTCATCTTATATATGATGTGAAGTACACAGAGATAGGGCTGAGGAGCAGAAGATATATAGCTCTGAGCTTCTATGTGCAGTATTGTATCTAAACGGTTATCAAGGGAACAAGGCCTTGTTCAAACTAGGAAAAAAAGTCATTTGAAAAGGAGGTAGACGCAAAAATAATAATTCAAAGAATCACCTTGGCAGGTAATAATCAATACATTTATTGAATATTAAATAGATTTAACAAATAATAAATGAATGACTAATTGAATTTCATAGTATGAAATAACTAAATAAATTTGATAAATGATAAAAAAGAATAGTAAGTGTACAAGTTGATGAAATTTGATGACGATGAATAATGATTTGAGTAATGATTAATAGATAAAATAAATAAAGTTAATGATTTTTAAATAATTGGCTAATTCAATTGATACTAAGTTAGTCTATAATTTAATTTATTAAATACACAAATCTAATAATGCTGCATGAATTCATATTAACAAAAATTATCAAAATAAATGAATATTAGTGAATGAAAAAATAATATAAACAAATGAAATAAAAAGACATAACGAATGAATTAAATGAATCGATAAATATCTTCAATGAATAAACAAATAAATTTAATAAACAAATTTAATAAATAACATACAGGAAATACATTTAATGAATATATGAATAAATGGGTATAGATTAATTAGATAAATTTGATAAATAATTAAAACATTTGATGGATAAAGGAAATAAATTTCATAAATCGTAAAGAATAAAGAAATTTAAAAGATAAATAATTCAATAGATAATAAATAAACTGAATTATTGAATACAAAGAGTTAGAAAAATACTCGATACTAAGATACTTCGTTTACAGTGTTAGATTTGACTAAAACAATATTTACAGACCAATTAGTAATTGATGAGTAATTCAATTTATAAATAAAATGCCATATTGATCTGCAGATAAGCCAGTGTTTTTGCAATGGTAGATAGTGATTGCCTGCTGACCACAATTCATTTTGACCTTCTCCTTTTGTAAATCAAAACTTCGTCCATCGCTTCCATTTGCATAATACTTACAGATTGTACACCGTGGATCACACAAATATACACAGGCACGCAAAAACACATGAACATATATGTATATAGTATATATGTGTGACAACAAAAACACTAAAGAATTAGACACATATATGTAAACTGTGTACATACGCTTTTATGCATACGCAACTATATATATATATATATATATATATATATATATATATATATATGTATGTATCGTCTTGCTTTGCCAAGGCCATAAACTTCTTCGGTTTGGAAGTCAGTCTGGAGAAAACTGTCAACCTCCGATATAATTACCACCCACATTCCGAATCTTCCGACAAAGCTGGATGCGTTCCAGGACTTTTCTCACTTGGGATGTATCACATCCGCGGACGCCAAGCTAGACAAAGTGGTTGACAATAGACTGACAAAAGCTAACAAAGACTTCTGTAGATAGCACAAGTGCGTCTGGATCAATAAAAAGACATTAGGGAAGATACAAAAATGAAGATCTACAAGCTGTCGTCCTGTCAACTAACCTTCATGGCATCGAATCTCTTTCATCTACCGGCGCCACCTACGCACGGTAACGATATACATATATATATATATAAATATATATATATACACACACACACACACACACACACATATATATATATATATATATATATATCCCAATATAGGAAGAGAGCACCCTCGTGGATGGGGAATATATTCGTAAATAAATATATTGCTTAAATTCAACCTTACTAACCGTCCAGTTCCCAAGAGCAGAGAGAGAGAGAGAGAGAGAGAGAGAGAGAGAGAGAGAGAGAGAGAGAGAGAGAGGGGGGGGATACCAGCCTCTGGGTCTGAAGCGAAGGTTTCAATCTTACTTTGTGGTACTGGATATGATAATGGATAGTCTACAGACACACTGTGGAGTTGTAATACAACGAGACAACTGTCTGTGGATGACACAATTATATATATATATATATATATATATATATATATATATGCGTATGTGTGTGTGTGTGCGTGTGTGTAAATTTGAAGAAAATTTTGAGTAATGAGAACGAACAAATAAATAGATATTTCTTGATTCAATTGATTCTTGAGTCTAAGGTCAATTGATTGCCATTGCTCAATCCAACCACCTAAAATGTAGACAAACGAATGTGACCGTCTGTGGCAATGCTCAAGTGGGCAGCAGATATATATATACACACATATATATATATATATAAAATAGTTGTCCATCATGAATGTCTTCCACACATTATATGCCGATTCATTGATCGGATAGATCATCCGTCTCACGCGGGAAAAGGAGAATGGTGGCAATCGAGAAACAGATGTAGTCTTATGAAAGAAAAAGGAGGAAGAGGAGAAGAAGAAAGAAGAGTCGAAAAAATGATAGATAAAGAAAGAGTGACTTAAAAGGGGATATGAAAGAAATGTTAAGAAAAGGGGGACATAGTAAAGACAGGCAATAGGAGAACACAGAGCATATTATGAGGAAGAGAAAACAAAGAAAAAATATGTACGTAAAGAAGAGAAGAAAAGAAAATCAGAAGGAAAATACGACAAAAGAGGGGGAAGAAGACAGAAACGAAGAGCCAATGTATTCCCCAAAAAAGGTCTATAAAGCTCCCTAATTTAAACTTTTTTTAAACGAGGTCACTTACTGAAAAAAGAATTCAAGTCGGGGAAGTCATTTATGATAATAGAATTAGTGCTTGATGGATGAGCCTGGCAATGAAAAGGAACGAAGTACAGTTGTAAAAGAAAGGGAGTGAGATGGAAAGGGATGGAGAAAGGGAGTAATGACGATCTTATCAAAGAAGGGGGGGAAAAGAAAAGAATCTGTTGACTATTAGATCATCTAAGATTAGATTAGATCAATTTTCGATCTCACAAAAGATAAGTGTTGTAGTAAAGGAAATAGGTATCAAAGCTCCCGGTTCTAGAGTGTTTAAACCAATATTAACGATAATATGGTTCAATCAACTAAGTTGTGCAACTTCAATCACGTGGCTCAGAGTAAAGATACAATGGCAGGATACCTCAAGTGCCACTGAAAAACAAGTTTATTAATTCACAGAAATAAACGTAATCCACCAAGGGACCTTATTATTACTGATGAGCATTCACATTCTTATTAATGAGCAAGCACTAACAAACTGAACTCTGTAAAGAAAACTATACCAACCATACAGAGATGGTGAAATAAATCACTTCTTTTGGTACGTTTTTGAACTATTAGGTACCATTTTAAATTGTTGATTAACAATAACATTATAGCTTTTGAAGGTCAGAGTTCACAGTTTGAATACTCATGGTTCTTTACCATTGTCAGCGAGTAACAATGACCATTGAAGCTTACTACTACAAGGAAAAGGGCATCTGTAACAACAATACACAAGCAACCTCGACAGTCTATGTGTAAAAATAAACATCATCCAGACTAGATAAGAAGTATATTAAATCCTTTTGATATGAGACACAAAGGTTCTACTTTCACCGTACAAACGTAAAGAAGAACATAAGATTTTCTACCGAAGGAAGAATGGAGCAAAAATATAGACAACGAAGGAAAAGTATAAAAAGGAAGGAGGAAATAGTGGAAGGGGAATGAGTGGCAAGAGGAAATGTGAAGCAAAAACAATAAAGAAAAAAAGCAGATAAATTAGGAAAGAAAGTAAACATTCATCTCCTTCGTTCTTCTTTGTACAATTCAAATAAGTACTTCCTTTATGTTTAATTGAATGAAATTTACAATTGAATATATCTTTCCATTTTCAGTGAATTTGATCAATCTATCTATCTCTCAGGAGAGAGAAACGGAAAGAGATCGATGGACAAAGTTTTAGAGGAAGTGAGAAGAAGAAATCAAGCAAAGAACGACTCCAGAATGGCAAGTCTTCAGCAGAACCAGCTCAACCTTAAAGAACAAGAAAATCCTATTAATCCTGAAATGAGGACTATATAACCAATGCATCTTCCCAATAGTCACTCATTGAGCTGACACATGGAACCTAACCAAGAGACAGATCTGCAAATTGAAAAACATGCAACTTGCACATGAAAGAATTATGCTGGGCCTCACACGGAGAGACCACAAGACAGCACAGTACAATCATAATAAGACAGGACTCAGGGACATCATAGAATCCATAAAAAATCTCAAATGGCTGTGGGCTGGCTATGTTGCAAGAATGGCGGACAACCAATGGACATTGCAATTCACGACATGGATCCCCTAAGATCACATGTGCAACCCAGACCGGCAGAATATTAGATGGAGAGACGAGCTAGACAAATTCGGAAAGTACTGGCACCATGACACCCACGATAGAGAAGTGTGGCGAATCTTTTATTCACCGATATCTAATGATATATACATACGGTCCGTGAAATGTAAAACCAACATTATCCAGTGAAAATTTCAGATCGAAATTCAACTAGTAACTACGTGTCAGGCAACAGAATTATTGATCCAACTGGTTACATTTATTGACTATCTATCTATCTATCTATCTATCTATCTATCTATAAATCTATCTATCTATATCCATATATATATATATATTTATAATTGGTCTTTTCCCTTCCAAGGTACGCCTAAATTGTGTCACATGATTTAATAACAATGGATATCCAAACGAGACATTCAGAAAGAAAAAAGAGAAGCAATCAAAACTTTTTTTCAATCTTGGCAACATCTTTGACCATTGA
>OY735208.1:30486387-30557258 GCA_963457665.1 Thysanoteuthis rhombus
TTAAGGCCGTGCCAATAATAGTTGAATGACATTTGGATGGAATAGAGATTGGAGGAAGGATTGGGAATATTCAGACTTTGGATATAAATGAAGTATGAATATTAGTTATTTTATAAAGCTGATGTTATTATTTCATTCATTGAATATTGATATCGGTACAAATTAGTGACTCCTCTCTTGAGAGAGTCTACTCAATAGTTCAGAATCCTCCAAAGTTTTCCAACTGATCTCAGTTGAGCTGTTGTCAGGATGGTCTCGATCTCTTCCCTATATTTCCCGTCCCTCCTCTCTCTTTGCCAGGCTTTACGGAATCGTTTTCAGCGATCAAACAACGGTTGGTATGAGTGCCACGAAGATGTTGCGTAATTTTTTCCAGGCTTCTTGCGATCATAATTATCAATCTGTTTGTTTCCATGTACGGTCGTTACACTTTTCAACCTAGGATCAAAATGTTGTATCTGCCTGATCCCCGATGCTTTTGAGCTGGAATCAGCCACACTCCCTGACCGAGGAATCAACGTAAGTAATATTAAGCGGAAAGGAATTTTGGGAATCAGCCACACTTCCTGACCGAGGAATCAACATAAGTAATTTTAAGCGGGAAAGAATTTTGGGAAAAACATGAAGCATGGTGTGAAGGCAAGAAAACTGAAAACAAACGGAAAAAAAATCCAACAAGAGGAATATACACATATACATACATGTATATATATATATATATATATATATATATATATATATATATATATATATATATATATATATATATATATATGTTGGATGAAACGCAGGTAGGGAACGAAAAGCGTTAAAATTGCTCTATATTTAAATCCTTGAAATAGAGAGATGAATAAAAATAAGAATAAAAATAAAAGAGATGATGCTGTTCAAGAAAAAGAAAAAAAATTGTTCAACACTTATTCCTTTTTCATATATGAGATTGATCCATGACGGTATAAAATTCAGATAAAAACTTGGACGAGCCACGGATATTAGAATAGAAAATGGAGAGAATGAGAATGTATAGACGAGAGACACAGGTGAGAAAACAGCATAAGATAATGGACAACAGGTCAACAAAATTAAGGTCTCGAAAAATTATTTTGGATATGTCAGCTTATTTTCACACATGGATCTATTTCTGATACCTGAATTCTAAAATTGAAAGTATTTTTCTCCATCGCTTACCATTTTCTCAGGAGTGATGTATATTTTTGCTAGTTTTTGCACTATAAATCTGGATACATCGAGAAAATAGTTTTGATTATCTCAGGTGATATTTTATTTATTTTGGGTGTGAGTACGTACTTTACATTTGAATCATAGGTTTTCGTATAATTTTGTTCGAAAAATGTGGATAACTTATTTCAATAACGATGATTAAATCTAATCCTTTCTATCATTTGAACCCATGTTCAAAACACCAGCTACTTTATCAATAAACCCGAATACAGCTGAAACATTACATAGTAATGAAACACAGCAATAGGATGTAGCATGTTTAGCAACTGGACATGTCAGTACCGCTTGAGCTTCTCTTACTATTAATATTATCCTTTGGAGAGATGGAAGCACAACTGAGTTTGATTCCTTTGAAATACTTGGGGTGTTTTTTTCCACATTGGTATTCACCATGATAAGTGTTGTTTTATTGAAGACGTAGAGATATAAATTGATGTTTTCCTATAAAGATAACTTTACGTGTGAATCCGTCCATTAATGATTTAGGATACTTCCGGGCACGTCTTCAGTTATTTTCCTGGAAACAACGGGTGTATTGAGTCTTTTAAGGTCATACACCCTCCTCCAGGTGATCCAACAGGGCTTGATCAGACCCCAGCTTGCGTCTAGACTGCTAGCTACATAATGGCTCTCCTCTAGCCGTCTCGAGGCCTTGTCAACCGCATCGATGATACTGCAAATGGCTCTCATCTTCCCTTCTCTCTCTGCCCAATTTACTGCTCGCTCTACCCAAAGAGTGGGCCACGAAACCCCTACATTCAACCTCAGCCGGGAAGCACCTCATTTTCTTATCACGCTTGCTGGCTTGTCCCAAGTATTTGGTGAGCTTCCTTCCACAGTCCTTTCCCAGGTGATCTTCCCGAGGGACAGTCAGCTCCCGCTGTACAACTTGCCTGGCGGACTCAATGGCAATGTATAGTCGCCGGATGATGTCTACGATATTGGTAGGGAACTTCAACTACCGTCCTATTTCCATCAACTGCTCCTTTTCCCTTGCAGATTTTCTCCATCCAAGTTCCAGTTGCTCCCCCCGATCAGACAAAGGCGATGGACTGCTTGGAAGGTCGGGATCGCTCCACCACTCCCTGACTTCAGCGATGATCTCCATCATGTCTCTATCAGTACCGTCCTTCTCCAAATGCCTTTCTGCAGCAGCTGAAGATATGTTTCAAGGTTCCTCGCTCAGTGCTCAATGGCTATGTTGGCGTTTCTACTCTTACCAATGTGTACAAAATTGATGGACTTTGAAGTGCCTCACATACTCCCTTGATGAAGAATTGAATTCAGGAGTATCACTCTACTTTTGATGATTATACAATGGCGTCACTGTGAACAGTCCTGATCATTTCTGCTATATTCGTAGGGATAATTGTGCATAAAAAACAAAAAACAAAACAAAACAAAGGCAAACATTACATCTTTTTGTTAATAACAACTTGTTACGCCTACTTTGGAATGAAACTCGGAGACCAGAACAAACATTTGATCTTTTACAGTGTCTGTTCTGTTTGTAGCGAGGAACAGGGTGATCAATACCGTTCACACAACCTATGGACATTCTAATATGATCATTGAGAATACATCAGTATTTTAAAGTTATTTTTTTTAGCGAAAGCATCAATTGATATCACTACATCCCTAATGAAAGTACCTCTATGATGAAGAAAAAAAACCTTTCCCAATAAAATTACTTTAAGAAGACTTTATTCAATTTAGTCACATCGACAATAAATATTTTCAATAGAAGGGGAAAGCTAAACAGGTCCAGACATGTCCATTTGCTAAACATGCAACTTCATATTGATATGATTTATCTCTATGTTGTGTTTCAGTCATATTCAGATTTTTCAATCAAATAAAAGGTGTTTTAAACATGGATTTTAATATTAAAGAGTATTAGATTCGAACATTGTCATTGAAAAATTATCCAATGCATAAAGCAAATTATAAGAAAACCTGTAATTTAAAAGTAAAAGCGCATTTCTCGATCAAAAATATCAAATGAAGGAGATATTGGTTCTCATTTTTCAATTCAACACGGTAGAATAGATAAAAAAACATCTACAAAGATTAGAAGAATTTTCTCAATGCATACATATTCATAGTGCGATATTTTGCGAAAACTTACATCTGATAAAAACGCATCCCTTGAGAAAATGGTAATTGATGGAGAGACGCAGTTTCATTTTTGATATCAGCGACTAAAATGAATGGAAGTCAGCAGAAATAATCAATATGATTTTTCACTGTAAACCTATGAATTTTAGTTATCAACACGTGGTATTTTCTCGGGTCTAGCTAATTCAAATAAATGAAGAAGGATGATTAACCATGGAGCAGTGGTTGGCGAGCTCATGTAGTGGATCCTTAGAACCATGTATCAAGTTTGATCATCACCGTTTGTCTTATACCTGTGGTATATTGTGTTTATCTCTGCTGCACTTAGGAAATAATTATTCGACTGACGCTCAAGTCACTATGAAAACAGTGGTTCCCTCCAGATCACTGAAGTTGAGCAGCGATGAGCTTGCTCAGTACCTAGTTGAGTGACCACTGTGCCTTAAAGCAACTGGAGACCTTTGTCCAAGGCTAAGCAAATCTGAGTAAATAATTACAGATAAATAGAGGTTGAAATCAATCATTCTGAAAATGTTTGAGCGAGAAATACATTATTGATTCGAAATCGATTGAAGAATTTGTATTTCAACAAGAAATATCTAAAACAGAAATAAAAAGGCCCCAAGATAATTATACTGAACCTGCTTCCCTTATCGGAGCTCGATGTCAACACAGATCGGACAAATAAAAGTTGAGAGATAAATTTTGTATTGGATTTCACCATCCATGTAATCAACTCCCGTTCCGACCCGATTGGCGAGCGTTTGTATAATGACAATCTGTCGTCCCAGCGCAAGGCAGCTGTCTCTGGCTATACTGCAGTTAATGAATGTGTGTCGCCGAGGAGACATGCACATGCTATGCATACAGATGTGAAAATTATAAAGTGTGTGTTGTTTTTCTTTTCTTAATTACAGTAATTTTATAAACGAGTCTGTTGTGCGAAAACGAAATAAAGAAATCAAAACAAATCTTGCTTGTTATTTGTACGAGTTTAGTTGTTACGTTTGGGCGAAACATGATGTATTATGTATTTACTTAGGACATTGGCGAATATCAGTTGTGTGTTTGTTTCTCACAAGAAGGACAATATACGCTGGTCTCTTGTGTGAGTGAGTATTTATATTCTGCCTGCGCTGTTAATGATATGGGGTTATGTCGAAGGTATTGGCTAGTATTGAAATGGATGGAAAGATTCACAAAGGAAAGTGTTTGACACAACTTTGAATGCAACAGAAACTGCACTATTATGAATACATTCGCTTCCATGATGATACCAAGTGGTGAATTCAGGCATTGCAATATGAAATTTCTTTGAGTGCTTTGATATACACTCACGTGCACACTTACTGGCACCCACAGACCCACATTGAAACACTAGATAATTTATTGTTCGATTATTATTGATCATTGATTATAAATTGCGTTATTGGAACTAGTTAGAATGATCTCCCGTAATTACATGGTGAATGTATCATTTGCATTAGGTAACGTATATACATATATATGCGTTATCTCTCTCTCTCACAATATATATATATATATATATATATATATATAAATATATATATATATATAAATATATATATATAAATATATATATATATATATATATATATATATATATATATGAATATATATATATATATATATATATATATATATATACATACATATATATATATATATATATATATATATATATATATATATATATATATATATATATATATATATATATATATATATAAGAAAAGCATAACCAGGCTGCAGTCTTTCTTTCAAACATACATTACTCAACAGTATCTGAAAAAACTCGGTCTAATTAGGTTTTCAGTTAACGAAAAAGTCAAGGCATTCACCACTACGTGACATGCAAGTCATCTTTAATCCGATTAGTATCATTTCAGCGTCTTGTCCCATAAGCATTTTAAGATCAATTTTAGGATCTTCGTTCATGGAGTTAAGCAATATTTTTCTTTAATCTATATTTGTCATTCTATTCTTTATTTCGAGGTTAACCAGCTGTTTTACCATAGCCTTATTTCGGGAATGTGTATGCAATTTATAATCATTCTCATGGATCATATACATCCATCTCTTAATACATAACTGTTGCCTTGAAAGCAGCGATTAAACCAGGAACAGGCGAGGTGAGAACTAGTGTAAAAGCAGTTATTTGGGGCTTCACATTACTGTTGACTGTGTAGTACAATGGTAAGAGCATCGCTACTTTGAAGAGGCAACCCTTTATTATTATAACCCTTATTAAAACCCTTATCATATATTGCTGTATACATCGTATACAAACTATTATTTGAAACAAACACCCGTTATTACTCGGTGAATGCACCATTTGGCTCAGATAAAGTAAATAGATAAATAGATGAAGTAAATTATAGAAAATGGGGATGCTGCTGGAAATCGAACCTGTGACCGATATGGTAGCTGCTTCAGCGTAGCGTTCAATTTCCTGCAAGGGACTCATTTTCTTTATTTGTTTATTCTGTGCGTGTGTGTGTGTGTGTATGTTTGTGTTTTCTGTATTATAACGCAATTTATAATCATTCTGTCGGATCATATATCTATTCCTTAATAAAATGTATATAATTTTCAATCAAACCACCACAGATATTTTCAGCGAAATAAAACTGTCTGGACTCATTACCATGACCTCCCTGTAATCCTCATTCTTGATTTCCATTTTTGCTTTCAAAGTAAAACATCTGATGCTAAATTTGTTTTCTGCGGAAACCTAAACTTTTTACCACTAAAAGGTACACACATGCTACTGAGGATGAGAACCCCTCTCGAAACATGTATAAACTACTAATTAATTAATTACTGAGTTCATTGATTAACATATAAAATCTCTATATACTTTCACTCCTGGGTTTGTTTCATTTCCTATTGTTCATTCAAATGAAGAAAAGAAAAGTCTTATGTGTCAGTCTCATGGTCTAGATCGTAAGAAAGCCATTCACGTCTCTTCAAAGTATCTATGGCAAATGGAGTTACTCATTGGCTTCTTCATCCCTTCCAAATAACGAAGGAACGGTTCACGCAGGACAAATATTAGATATCCCTGATCTGACTCCAATAGTTATCAGCATCACTGACCATTTTTTCGCTAGAACTCCTTGTCATAGGTGTTGCAAAGCCAGTACTCTCTGAATTTGTCTAGCTCATCACATCATCTTCCTGTCGGACTCAATTTTGCATATGATCTCTGTGGATCCATGTTACGAATTGTGATGTCCAGCAGTTGTCAGACATTGTTACAACATGTCCAGCTCATTGCCATTTGAGTTTTCTAATAGTTCCTCTGATGTCTGGGACTCTTCGCTTTTCTCTAATATACTGTGCTGTCTTTTGGTCTCTCCATGTGAGGTTCAGCATAATTATCTCCTGTGCACATTGCATGGCCCTAGAGTTTTAGGCTTAGTCTTTTGGTTAGGTTCAATAATTCTTTCCCATCAGTGACTATTGGTAGACAAAATAAAAAGCGGTTTAGAAACAATAATAATAATAATAATAATAATAATAATAATAATAATAATAATAATAATAATAATAATGATAATGATAATAATAATAATAATAATGGACGATATAAAATTGTTCGCAAAAAACAGGGGAGAGCTTGAGACTCTGTTCAACGAAGTAAGGGAATATAGTGAGGACATAGGAATGGAGTTTGGAATAGAAAAATGCGCAATCATGGTGATGCACAAAGGAAGGCTTTCAATGACTGAAGGAATTGAACTCCCGGACAAAAGCAAGATTAGGGCATTGACTGCACAAGACCGATACAAGTACCTAGGTGTCCTTGAATGTGACACGATAAAACGGGAAGAGATGAAGGAGAAAATAAGGAGAGAATACCCCAGAAGGATAAGGAAAATATTTGAAAACAAATTAAACAGCAGAAATCTAATAAAAGGAATGAACACCTGTGCTGCGTCAGTTGTTAGGTATACAGGACCATTCCTAGGATGGACAAAGGAAGAGCTCCAATCAATGGATAGGCGGACAAGGAAACTTATGACGATGCATAAAGCATTACACCCTAGAGATGATACAGATAGACTATACGTTAAGAGAAAAGAAGGTGGAAGGGGGCTCATCGGCATAGAAGATTGTGTCCAGAGAGCTAAAGTAGTCCTAGAAAGAAATGTGCAAACAAATAGTGAAGAAATCATAAAGAGCGCAAGAGATAGTGCAACAAGCAATAAAGTAGAAAACAATGGAACAGTACAGCAAACAAGAAAAGAAAGATGGGAAAGGAAAAAATTGTACAGCGAGTTTAAAAGACAGATACAAGATATAGCAGACGAGAAATCATGGACGTGGTTACGAAAAGGGAACCTTAAGAGAGAAACAGAATCGCTCATCATGGCAGCCCAAAACAAAAGCATAAGGACAAACTACATAAAAACAAAAATCGACAGAACACAGACAAACAGCAAATGCCGCATGTGTGGTGAAAGAGATGAGACAGTAAACCACATAACTAGTGAATGTAGTCAACTCGCCCAGAAGGAGTATAAGCATAGACACGATAGAGTAGCAACGATGATACACTGGGAACTAAGCAAACAAATGGGATTCAACCATGTGGAAAAGTGGTATCAGCACAAGCCAGAGGCAGTTTTGGAGAATGACAACCACAAACTACTCTGGGACTTTGACATCCAAACTGACCACCTCATCCAGGCAAGAAGACCGGACTTAGTAATAGTAGACAAAAAAGGAAGGCCTGCCAAATAGTAGACGTTGCTGTGCCTGCAGACCATAGAGTAAAAAAGAAGGAGGGTGAAAAAAGGGAAAAATACCAGGACCTAGCAAGAGAGTTAAGGAAGATGTGGAACATGAAAACCAGAGTAGTACTGGTCATAGTGGGCGCACTAGGAACTGTTCCCAAAACGCTGAGGGAGAGACTGGAGGAGATCAGGATTAGGGGAAAGATAGAGACCGTACAGACCACAGCACTACTGGGAACTGCACGGATACCGAGGAAGGTACTAGAGATATAAGTACTGCAACGAATCGTAGCTCTGTCATGATATGCGAAAGAGAGAGGAGACGTTAGCTGAAGACCTGAGGAGACTTATTGTCACTCAGCCTTCAGCGATAACCACTGGGCAACCGGTGTGAAACTGTAAATCGCAGAATTACTGCAACCTATGAGTACTAGGAGAGGAGGGCTGGAGACTTGAGGAGACTTGCAGTCACTCAAACTCCAGCGGTTACCACCGGGCAACTGGTGTGAGATTCCAAATAATAATAATAATAATACCTGCAGACCATGGAGTAAAAAAGAAGGAGGGTGAAAAAAGGGAAAAATACCAGGACCTAGCAAGGGAGTTAAGGAAAATGTGGAACATGAGAACCAGGGTAGTACCGGTCATAGTGGGCGCACTAGGAACTGTCCCCAAAACGCTGAGGGAGAGACTGGAGGAGATCGGGATTAGGGGAAAGATAGAGACCGTACAGACCACAGCACTACTGGGAACTGCACGGATACTGAGGAAGGTGCTAGAGATATAAGTACTGCAACGAATTGTAGCTCTGTCATGATATGCGAAAGAGAGGAGACGTTAGCTGTAGACCTGAGGAGACTTATTGTCACTCAGCCTTCAGCGATAATCACTGGGCAACCGGTGTGAAACTGTAAATCGTAGAATTACTGCGACCTATGAGTACTGGGGGAGGAAGGCTGGAGACTTGAGGAGACTTGCTGTCACTCAAACTCCAGCGGTTACCACCGGGCAACTGGTGTGAGATTCCAAATAATAATAATAATAATAATAATAATAATAATAATAATAATAATAATAATAATAATAATAATAATAATAATTGATGATGATGATGATGATGATGATGATGATGATGATGATGATGATGATGATAAGAATAACAAAATATAAGAGCTCAAGGAGGTATGGGTCTAGATCAAAGAAGAAAATTTCAGGGGGAAAAGAATAAAGAAATAAGAAAGAGTCGAATTAATGAAAACTGGAAGGCAGACGCCACACACACATTCATATTCACACTCTTATATATACGATCAGAGAAGAAATAAAACAGACAGAGACGTATAAAAAGATACACACACAAATATGTATGTGCGTGTGTGTGACGTCTCACCTATCTGCTTTCATTATTTCTCTGCTTTCTGTTTATTACATAAGCAGAACGACACACACACACGTGCGTATATTTCTCTCTCTCTCTTTCTCTCTCTTTATATATATATATATATATATATATATATATATACACAAACACATACACACACATATACATATATATACACACACACACACACACACACACGCACACACACACACATATATATATATATATATATATATATCTTCCGACTTTGACCATTTCTTCCCTTTTTTCTTATTTTATTTTTTCTCCCTAGAAACCCTCCTTGATCTTTCTCGACTAAGGAAAAGTAATGTGAAATGACATAATAAAAATAAAATGACGAATCCTACCTACAACGGTACTCAGGACTGTAACTGCCTTTCGTACCATCTATCACCCCTTTTGTGTATTTCCCTACAGCTGTTTCCTTTTAAAGCTGCCCCTCCTTCACCATTGAACTAATTTCGACTAGTCATTTTTATCGAGTATATTTCTTGATTCATCTTTGTACTCTTGGTCATTTCGAGTGAACTTTATTCTGGCCTCTGAACAAAAGCCATGTCTTACGCGACTACTATAATGGTCTCTACTCTAGTTGTGTAAGGTCAGGGGTGCTTCCTTTGATCCCCGAAAGAACCGTCGTCTCTCCTCTCTCTAGAGCCCACGCGATTCCTGAGCTGTCACTGTTTTTCAGACAGCTTGACTTGAATAGAATTCTATGACCGTTAGACGACAAAAAATTACGACCGTCTGACCGAAATTTTAATATCAAAGTATTTCACTTTTTCAGCTTCCTGCGGAAAAATTGGAATTAGGAAAATGCGAAAAAAATAGCTTCATCGCTTACCTCTACCAACGAAGTTGGAAAAAATATATATGTATATATATGTATATAATCAGTAGTGTCTGTCCGTCCAGACCATATCACGAAATTCTCAATTGATATCAATGGCATTATATAGAAGTGTGTGCCATTGGCTAAGGACGGATTGATCAAATTTTGGGTGGATCCAGCAATTTATCTTAGCCACCTGCTTAAGTGCACGATATCTCCAAACGTTCTCAAAGAAATTCAATGATATTTTTGGAAGGGTAAGCCATTGGGCAAAGGAGGATTGGTTAAATTTTACGGTTTATCAGTTTTTTTTTTCAATTGAGACAATTGAAAAAAGGTTTTTCCAACAATTTATGTATTTACGCATCTTCGTCCACACATTATATCCAAAGGTTGCCCGAAAGACGAATTTTCATCAAGTTTTTAGTGGACATTGTGTCGACTGAAATATGTGAGTACTCTCTAATTTGTGTTGTAAATTTTTCTGTCTTGACCGTACATTTTAGTATCGACTCAATCGATATACAAACACTTTGCAATTATTTAAATAAAAAAAGGTGATATAGTTATCTAATGAGCGTAGCATAGTCTGGCACAAGTTTAAAGCAGTGAGACCCTTAGTAAGGGTCAGTATGCAATTGAATTGACTTGTGACGCGATATGGTTTTAACTGCACGGATTTTTGGCGCCTTGCCGAGGAGCAATGTTAAGCAAGCTGCTTTGGCGGATCATTATCACTGAATAATGAATTCTGCCCCCACTGGCCCCTCTGATATCAGTGGCATTGCGCCAAACCAAGGTAAGCTAAGTAAATAACTATATATACCGATAGAAATATTGGAACCATTAGCGTCAAAGTGAATTTCAAGCAGGGCACTGAATAGGAGAACAGAAAATTGAAATGGCTTCAAAATCTTTTTTTTTTTTCATCTCATCCCAAGTAATAATTCAGCCAATGGTCTTCAACATTCCCAAAGCTCATATTTGCTGGGTAGGAATATGACGCCTGGGGTACCTTGATGTGGATGAACCATAAACGTCCGATGCTTTTGAAGAGACCGTGGGAATTTGGTTGTACAAATATCAACAACATGAGTGTGGGGATATAATTTTTGATATTCAGATAGCTTAGCTTAATACGTTACAAAACTACGTTTGAAATCTACTCTGATGAACATAGCATGGCATAAGACACCCAGTGTGGATCAACATCGCTATAGCAGTGATGGTAACTGAGACTACCGTGCAAACTGCTGTTCCACCGCATGACAGCCAACATAGTAATTTACTAAGCTTGACTTAGTCTGGTGAAAAGCTAGAGTAGTCAGACAACCAGTGAGTATTGATCTTACAACAGTAGTCGTAGTTTACAAGACTAATTTACTATCCCCAACTTCATAGTGAGGCATTTGATATATTTATTGAGGTAATCTGGCACAAGGCCACAAGTGTGAGGCATATAGTGATGATCACAGTCACTGCCGCTATAATAGACTGTTGAACCAGCTTGGTAACGATCGCTTCATGGTGAGGCACCCAGTAAAGTTATTTACAAAACTTGGCTTAGTGTGAGCACAAGGCCATTGCTATGAGACACCCATTGAAAATCTAAATCTCAAGTGTAGCAACTGTTTACGAGATCAGCTTACAAATAACTACCATAAGTTTAAGCACACTTCCAGTCTTCATTTTTGAGCAGACGACATCGAAAGGAACGAAATCTACTTAAGGGAGGCAAAAGGCACTGGAGAAAATCGACAAAACGTGTTGTGTGAGAATACTCGAGATGAAACTATCAGAAGTTCTCTAGCGAGAGTACAAAGTGCTGTTTCTGGATATTTTGTAATCTTATCTTTTAGTACCGTGTGAAAAATATAACTAGCAATAGAAAAATGGTGTTCCTTGCATCCTCCTTGAAAATCTGCATTTACAGTCTGGCATTTACCTGGTTAAGAACACCGACTACCAAATTCGATTGGAATAGCAAAACTATTATTCTGTAAACCTGATTGTGGGTACAATTCCAGTCTCAATTAAGGGAAACATTTTGAAGTGGTTTCTATCTTTGGGTAAGACTGTTGATAAGCTGTTCTATACCTCAACTTGGATAAATATCAATATTTGTGGCAATGGAATTTGCATTTATCTTCCGAAATTGCACACGTCTCCGGATACCACTCATTATTGGAACCTGTAACCTACATATTTGAGTGTCGAACGGATTCTGCTAATGAGCAAAATTCCAAGGGCCTTGGGAGCCATTCCAATTACACTTGAAAGCCACGAAAAGACTTAAAACCCTTCCCCCTTGTGAGGACGAATTTACTTTCCAAATGGACCGTCGAGATTGAAAAGCGGGTTGCCGCTCCTTTATCAAGCTTGCCAAGGACATCTCAAGTGATACGATATTGGTGTGAATTTGGACAGACTCTGTTTGAATTCGCGATTCGAGGATTAAGTAGTGTGCATTTGTTTGTCGGAAAGGGTTTGTCGTAATGAACATAAGTCAATAAGTATGATTTTATTTTGGGTCAGGACAAGTTGACATACAGCACACTCTATATGTATTACGGGAGTATATCAATAGGTCTGTACCATGGCATGTAGTTATTACCATTGCAGTGACATATGCACAATACTAAAAAAGATATTCAAGACAATCACATGTTTTTTGCACCGATGGACTGCAGTCAATAATCAGACCAGCTATTGTATGCAAATGCATTCAAAAAACGGGAAAGACTATAAGCATACATGAACATTTGAATATGTGTATCAATTCATGCATATTTTAATCTATATAAGTATTTAGCTTATCTTAGTTCAAGGCCCCAAGTGTGAGGCAACCAGTGAGATAATGATCTCCGAATCTTGTTTGCTTTCGGCAAGGCGTCTACGCTATTTAAGGCTTGAGGATTCCTAGAAAAGCTTTCGTGAACCAAATGGCGTAAAGCAAAGAAAAAATTACGAATAGCTCATAAGTGGTAATATTTGAGCATTTCGAGAAAAAATAATTTGATGATGGTATGTTTGGCTGCAGTTGACAGTGTAGCAATGGTAGCTAAAAAAAAATGATTTTTAAGGAAGGTTACAAGCAGATTTGCTGGATATTTTGTCTGCATGCAAAGGGCAGTATGGTAAGATGACTAAGCAATGAAACATACTGTCGTATTTCAACGCCAACTGCAGTAAACATATAACATCGACATTCGACATCAAGACTGGAAGACACAGGCACAGAAGATAATAACTTTTTATAAAAAATTTGTATCCATTCATCTAGCATATATATATATATATATATATATATATATATATGTGTGTGTGTGTGTGTGTGTGTGTGTGTGTGTGTGTGTATGTGTTTATATGTGCATTTACAGAAGATGAGGGACTTCTGGAAAAGTTCAATCAATAGATCTTCAACAGCATAAATTAGAGAGAGAGACATACACACACGTACATAAAGGAAAAAGGGTGATTGATTTACAGAGAGAGAGAGAGAGTGAGAGAGAGAGAGAGAGAGTGAGGGGGGAGGAGGGTAGAAAAAGAATAGAAGAGGAAAGGAATGTAAAAGAGAGGCATTGAAATAGAAACAGAAGGATAAAATTATAGCTATATCAATCGGGAAAAAGAAAGAAGTGAGAAAGATGGAGAGAAAAAAATCAATATGTGAAGCAGACAGTGGCGGAGGAGAGAAGAAAAAAGGCATTCTAAGTGTGTATAAGAGAGAGAGAGAGAGAGAGAGAGAGAGAGAGGGAGAGAGATAAAGATATGTATGAAAGATTGATTCCTGAAAAGCAACAAAGTAATCACGAGAGAGGAACATACTTGAACGCCCCATCACACTCTTCTCAGTAGTCAGAAGCTGAACACTTCTTTTGGGCACTCTTCCTTATATTGTCTCTCCAAGGCGCCATAATCTCTGTTACTTTTTTTTAAATATCCCAACAAAGATAAGGAATTGGAACCTTTGATATCAATTCACCTAATCAGGCTGCAATAAAGAACAATAGTTGACGTACATTCAGTAATTTGATAAAGAACAGAGGTTCCCTCTTTAGGTGCCATTTCGATTAGTATGCGGAATGTGTGATTTTTGTAGCGGGAATAATAGCCAAAATATTGTTGAAAACTAATGCTGTATAAGAGAAATAAAAAAAAAACACCTATTTATCTATGTCGGACTGTTCATATCTATGAATTTATCCTGTTCAAATCTTTATTTTCATCTATGTTTGTATTCGAACCTAGGTTAAAGGCAGGGTTATGACTATTTCCAAGGTGGGCTGGCTACTCAAAATTGGGATTGATTACATGTTGTCTTCCAGTACCTTTTGTGCCTCTCTTTCTTTGTTACTGTGATTAGATAACCTAATATAGCTATTAATGAAAATGGGAGTTTTACTCAACCAACTCTACATGGAGTTTGGAATAAAATAGAAAGGTTCAGTCGGAGAAATTCCCTGGTGTAACAGTATGCAAGTGTTTAAATAGCTCTCAATTTTAACCTCCTACGTGGGGAAGTCACTCGTGACCGGACGTCGTTATTACTCTCAACAATCACAGTATCTATCGAGAAAATTATCTCCGAATAACTCAGTCTCCACTGAATACTTCATGAAAATATGATCAGGAGATATAGATCAGATTTAAGCTATTTAAATCTAGTCGGTGAGAGTTCGTTACATTACGATGGTGAATGGAGAGGGAAAAGACAAAGGATGGAAGATACGAAGGGAATGAATGATAATCAGACAGTATAACGGTCGTACATACAAACAAGCAGAATAATAGTATTATTATAGGAACGCTATGTTGTTTTATCTTCTTCATTCATCCCAGTGGCTTTTATGTAGAAACTTACATATCTCCCTATCGGATTGTTCCTTTTTTAAAACTTTTTATCTATTGTTCAATCTAATAATCTTTTTTTGCAGTTTAACGAAATGAATTCATTATTCTAGTAACCAAATCACCGGCTCCAGGATATTTTGATTCATTTTCATCTTTTAAAGCTGATTTGATTCTTCAACTTAATCCATTCTTTTTTTTCTTTCTTTCAGAAAAGGTCCAAAAGGCAGATAAGGATCAACTAGAAGTCAGACAGAAAAAAATCGATCAGTGCATTGATCTCCGTCGAGATCGATATTGATTGATGTTAATTGCCCTGGCTGTAAATACAGACAGTTCTATTCTTAGGCACTTCCAGAAACGAATAGATTTGCAATTGAAATATTAATTTTTAGGGAATGGGAATTTTATAAGCATTTGAACTAAAGGATAGTTTGCAACTGGTATCAAATATCAACCTGTTTCTTCGCGACCATTTTTCTGTCACCATCTTCAGACGAAATAAGTTTTTTTTTTTCCTTTCTTTACGGATTATATACGTAGTGAAAGATAAAGATTTGGTCAACATAAACCTTGTGGTTCGACCGTCAAGAACCTGAAGAGGTGATAGATTTTAAATACTTAAGCGTCCCCTGTATTGCTAAAATGTGATAAAAACTTAAAAGAAAAGTGTTAAATTGAATTTTCGTTGTTTCAAATGAGTTTAATGCATCAATATCATTTGATAAAAATACTTATCTTTCTAATTCAAATGAGTACAGACAATTAAGAACAAAGACTCTTAACTTAGTAAGTCCAAGTCAATTTCATCCGAATAGATAAATGAATAAATACATTCATATTGAAATATCTATATTTATATAATTTATCCATGCATAAAAAGTTGTAGTAGACGGAATCATGTTATTGATTGGCATACCCATGGAGCTGAAACATGGAACCAGACCAAAAGACTGACCCTCAAACTGAGAACCTTGCAGCGTACACAGGAAAAAAATATGTTCAGAATTACAGAGAGAGACCAGAAGACAACACAATAAATGAGGGAAAAAACATGAGTCTCAGATATCATAGAATCGTTCTGAAATCCAAAATGGCAATGGCCATGATACAAAAACGTGAGTCTTGAATCACAAGAGATTATATCCGAGAGTATGACCGGCAGAAAATAAAATGGCGTGACAAACCAGACAAGTTCAGGAAGTACAGGCCCTGCGACGCCCATGGACGAGAGGTCTTGCGAATCTCAGGGTAGGTATATGTTCAACGACTAAGAAGCTGTGGATAATGTTTATTCGGAGAGGTAAAACAATTGACATATTTACTAAATATCGTCCAGTGTCAACACCTCAAGTCATCCTTGTCATATAATCTTCACGGAGACAGGAAGGATTATCTTGCTAAATCGTTATAATTATAAGAACACTGACGCAGTTATTAAGCAGTCGTTAATAATTTTCTTAAACGTACACGGCAGACCGTGTTCAAACTTAAGAATTTAATGATGTTCATCAGAATTTGAAGCACGCACACGGAGATGGCATTGGTGTTTAGGCACATTAAGCCAATGCTCAAGATTTAATTCCCTGTCTACGCACGTACCTTTGCGATTACAATTTAATAGTTTGTTACTGCATAATTAGAAACTGTCAACCAAAACTACCACGAAAATGTCGATATAGGCTTCTGTAGTTTTTAAGTTGATCTGGCTGGCTGGCGATGTAGGGGAAATCGGGGAACAGTGGATCGCGAGACACAGGGGTTAATCATGATATTTCACGGATGCGAGTACACCCCATGAGAGTTGCTACATCCTCTTCTTAAATCAGTGCATCCACCATTTTATTTTTTTAAAACTTTGCCTGCTTGAGCATTGTTGTACAGTGTGTAAGATAAAGGACAAAAAGTAGTATTCAGAAGTACTTTTACTTTCGTTAAAGAGCCATAGATATTCAGAATTCTTTATTTGTCAATATGAAGTGAATAAATTAGAATTATATATATATATATATATATATATATATATATATATATATATATATATATATATATATGTATATATTGTCCTAACTGCAATCACTGTGCTTACTCTTCAGAGAAATATGACGATATCTTTTCCAATGGTGGGTGAGGATACAGTGAATCTCTTCTGGGACTGAGCTAGATACAAATATCACTTCTTCCAACGTGAAATTTTGAAAGCAGAACAAACTAAAGTCTTGCTCTTCTGTGTTTCCTCGGGAAGAAGACATTACAGAAATTCTGTTGGAGGAGATTGTTGGCATCTTACCAGAACCCAGCATTCAAAGGAAAGGGCATATCTTGAGTCGTACACCACTATGAATTCTCTGTCAACGTAAGGAAACATTATGATACCTTGAGATAACAATTCGATTCTTTCAACAGAAATGATCCTATCAATTCATTTCATGTAATTTAATAGGAAATCAAAAAAAATATTTTAATGCTACGTTTGTATTACTGTTATTATGACTGTATGAATGTTATTTTATGTTAAATGCGTCCAATAGTTGGCTCAACTTTTGCCAATGTTTGAGAAAATTTTATGATCACTTCCACAAATCAACAATACTTCATGATATGTTTACCAAGACCTTACTTGAGCAGAGCATTAGTTGAAATGTTGATGTTTCAACGAGGAAAAAAGAATCAATGTCATACTTTTTTTTAAAAACTTTGGAAGAGGACCTTCTGCTACTCTTTGGCCCTAGTCTAATGAAGTCTGAAGTGTTTCCGGATTATTTTCAGAGCCAGACGCTGCAATCTTCATCTGTGCCTAAGTCTCGACTTCTCAATAGTTCGTCTGATGGACCCTTTGTGAACACAAACCTTAGTCTTTGTCTTCTGATAACTGTCTTCTTCAACCACGTTCGGACATCTTTTTCTTGGCCCCATAATTAACTGGATCACGTAAACAATTGTTAACAAGAGTCTAATTTCGATGAATTTGTTCAGTTATTGCACGTTGAGTCAGAACCTGATTTTGAAGTTCAAAAATCCTACCACGTTCAAATTCAGACAGCTTTTGTCTCTTTTTCATACTTGGTAGATTTGACTCCATTTTTAAAAACAAAATGACCAATAAACTGAATTCTGAACCCTTATATCACATCAGTTATAAACGTGTTTAAAGTTTAGTTGCAAATAAAAATTTTCGATGATTATCATACTGTTGTAACTGATCAACTCGCGAGCACGGCTCAACTTTATATTACAGGACAGTCCTTTTATAAATGACCTACCTTCAAAATCTGAAATGCTAATGGATAATTCAAGATAATAATGAATTTATTCAACCTTTTTACTTTGTTTTGTGGTTCACTCTATCTATCTATTTATATATCTGTGTGTAGGTGAGCGTATGTGTTTGCACGCATTTTTATATACTTGGACATATAATCAAGTATCTTTCAACCTGGTAATAATATGATGAAACTGTTGGCCCCACGGTAGGACAATGGTTAGCAAGCTGATATATCACAGGTCTACTACAGAGTAGTGAGTTTGATCATTACCAGGTGCATTATACCCCGACTTTGTGTCCAAAGTAGAGCTTAGCAAATAACTATACAAATAAGCCTCTGACCTACGATCACTATCTAAGTGTTTGGTGAACGTAAGATAAGTAATGGTTTGGTTCGGGAGTTCTTGGAGCCCAGTTGCATGTTCCCAATTCAAAATGTACATTTAATGAGTTGTTTTATAATTGCACTCGGTGGGTCAACAGAAATCGATGTCTTAGATTTCTTGGCGTGGAAAATCTTCGTTAAATTTGGCTTCGTGCCTCTTCGAACAATACAATGTAAACATTTTTGGGCACCACGCACTTCGACCAGAAACAGAAATTTTATTAAGAATAGTGGCGGTAAGCGTCAGGATACAGATATTTCTGAATTTGAATCCTATTTTCCTGATATGCAAGCGGGAGAATGATTAACATTGAAACCCTATCCAATAATGAACTGTTAACGAGAGAGAGAGAGAGAGAGAGAGAGAGAGAGAGTTGGCAATACAGTATTCCCCGCTATCTCAAAGTAAACCGTTCACATAAAACCATTTTGTAAACCGAAATGACATGAAATGAAGAAACAATTACCACTAATTTATATGGGAAACAACTTCGAGCGTTTTCAGACACTAAAAACGATAATGGTGTGTTACGATGAATCCTCGGTGGTCAGGGCTGTTGGAGGTACGGAAGACTGGGGTGTAGAAAGAGGGATATGCTGCCCCTGTAATAGGTTGCAGCTAAACAAACACCGAAGTTATTTTCGCTTTTTTTCCATTCTTACTAAAAGTGCCGTGAAACAAAGTCCCGCTATAACTCACCAAATATCTGCCAGTCTGCCCGTTTTATAGCTAGTTACTTGAAATGCATCCGCGTACGCAACAATTATAATAATCTGATTTTTATCTATCTATCTATCTATCAATCTATCTATCTATCTATCGTGAAATCACCCCAGATATTTTTTTATCAAATATGATACAAGAATATATGGTGATGATTTTTAAATACATAGCTTCAAATCTGTTATTTAGGCTTCCTGCAGGAAAAATCCTCCCGTTGTGCGGTGTTTTAGTTAGTTCATTCATTTGGCACTAACTGAACCAGTTCGCGTCTCTACACTGATAACACAACCTAAGAATAAAGATACTTGCATCTTTCACTTGGCGACATTTTATGTCCCAAAAGATGTCTTTCTTTCTTTTCTTCCTTTCAAAAAGATTCATTGGAGCGAATCTTTCAAGATATTTTCTTAGCTCAAGTCCGGAGTTCTTTATTGATCTGTTAATTATCAACATTGCTGATTTAACTTCGTTCAATATTCCGGGTGTTATGAAACGTGAAGTTATTGATTGGCTCATTATCTGAACGTCGGCTGGATTAACTAACCCAGTTTAGTTATTGATTAGTTGAGGAGTGATCGATTAGTTATGTGTTTGACCTATCATTAGTACTGTTGTTAATTACTCTTGCTTTGCTTTGACCAGGAGAATGGCAATTTCGGAGATTTTCGCTATCGATCAATACGATTTGGAAATTTTGAATATTCACTGAAAGAGATATATTATTTGATTGTTTTTAGATCTATCTATCTATCTATCTATCTATCTATCTATCTATCTATCTATCTATCTATCTATCAATCTATCTATCTATCTATCTATCTATCTATCTATGTTTGCTCAAACAGCGATAGGATGACATAATGGCTACCAACACGGGGAATAGGAATAAGTTGCGTTCAAAGTCCAGTTGAGACGGATTTGTTAACTTCGCTCTAACGCCTTTCGGAAAGAAATGAACCCATTTCTTCTTTCCCCAACCATGGGTAAACAATAGGAAAGACTGGGCTCTCTACTCATTGTTGTCAACCAGTCCAGGAGACGGAGAATTCTGGTCTCAAATCAGGGAGATGACCTTAGGGTGGTAGAATGCCAACTTTGAATTCGTTCTGATAGGACCTGCAGCCAAGTTAATGCCAAACGTATCACTCTGCTTGCATTTGGATTGCATCAACGAGGCTGAGATGTTGATTTTCTCGACTAGGCACTCCAAGATCTCCGTACGAGTCGCCTTGGTTTGCACCCTGGAGTTGTCCCATCTGTGTTGTCCCATTATCTATCTAGACTGAAGGAGAAAACCAAAATATTGCCAACAACGCTAGCTGTTGTCGTTCGAGTCCAGGTAAAGGTCAGGGTTTCAGCAGGTAGAACCACACCACTTAATGTCAATGAAATATCTTTTGCCCCACGGTGAGTGCTTTTACAAGATCTTGTCAAGGTCGACGTAATAGTTAGGAATGTAAGATAGTCATGGGAAAGTGATATGCCCAAGTGCTTACTCTCTCAGTTTTTCACCAACCATCGTATATGTCATGCCTTTCTCAGGGACATTAGTGTAAAGTGAACATGGACAAGTAAACTTGGAATTCGACCTCTGAAACTTTCAAAATCAATCGCTTGTCTAGGTGGACGGCAGTTAGAAGATTGTTCTTCCAAAGTTTTCTATCCAAGTGCACCGAAATTGTTTTGAGTTCTGAAAAAGTGAAGTATAGGCGAGGTTTCGCTGCAACAAACACAGAGATAACGAAGAAGACTAGTTTTGCTTTAGTGAATTTTAGCGATGAAAGCAGATTTAGAGATGCTGAGCAATACTCCTGAAAGATGCCTTAAAAAATATGATAGCAACTATCATCTTTACTAGTGTACCTTTGCCGTGAAAAAAAGATGATGGAATTATTTGAGTAATTTTGCAATTCAAATGACGTAAAATGTTATGATATGAAGAGAGGGAGCAAAGCAAATTCAATTGAGAAATTGTTACAGACTTCAGAGAAAATGTGCATAATCGTAAATCTCTTACAAAAAAACTGAATAATGAAGTAGTCTACTATGGGAAGTAACTGTGGCTTAAAAATATAAATGATATCTCCCATGGTGTTTCAGACAAAAATATAAACATGCACTTGGCACATTATTCAAGCAGATTATCCCTTTTAGCCTCCTCTATATTGTGAGGGAAGCATTTTGACATTGGCAGGTACCTTACCGTCACCGGTGGCCCCACGGCTAATCAGGTTTGGGAAACTTGAATGCCGTAAAACATCAGGATATCGTAGATTTTCCCCATCGGCGAAATCACCAAAAATTCAACTACCCATTTCTTTCCACCTCCAAGAAAAAAAATTCTGCAACATTAAAGTAATTAACATTCCAGGGCCAAGAGCCACTTTAATTAAGAACCATCCACTTGGGCTTTGGCGTCCCAGCATTCCTGTTAATTCACCGAGATGAACACACGCAGAACACCCATACTGATCCACTTGCCATATTGTTACATGACTAGAACAAAAATATAGGCAATTTTATAATCTTTGATCAGCTGACATCCAAGCGGAAATACAAACACATATATAGAAATTAACGTACACGAGGCGCCTGCTATAGTGTGATTGTTAGCAGGCTTGTCTTATAAGATTTTTCGCTGGCATACAGTGTTCCATTTTCTTTCGGCGCCTCCCTGCTCTGGTTCCGTAAACCTCGAGTAAAACTTTAATCCGTCTTTGTGAATGAAGTTGCATACTTCCCACTGGTATTCAAACCCAATCAAAAAATTATCCTGGATTTCGAATGCAGATTTTCAACACAAGGAGACCAACACTCTCGACCGAAATAATTGTCGCTGCACAAACATACGTACTACACTGTTTAAGATTGTGCCATCTTTGGATAATCCTAGAAAATATCACGAATTAACATTCGCTGGCTGGAATATTCACCCTATCGGGTGGTAGCAAGTTGCTGTTTTAAAAAGGGTATGATCTTTAGATAAGCGGTGTAAATTCGCATTTTCTATTATAACAACGTGAATTATTTCTGATATATCTTATCAATAAAAAGTTAGATTCATTCACCTTTGTATGTATTTTGAATTTTAGATTAATAGAAAAACCAACCTATGGTGGAGTTGCATGCCCTGGTCCGCTCGATGTGAAAAACTGCACGCAGCTTAAAAAAATCAACTATTCAATTCATTCAAAGTAATAACAATATGATTCTAAT
Organism: Thysanoteuthis rhombus; assembly: GCA_963457665.1. Classification (NCBI taxonomy): domain Eukaryota; kingdom Metazoa; phylum Mollusca; class Cephalopoda; order Oegopsida; family Thysanoteuthidae; genus Thysanoteuthis; species Thysanoteuthis major. Next base: position 30,509,186 of record OY735208.1, read on the forward strand.
TTATGTATTTACTTTCGTTTTTCTTTCGTTAATTCTATTATTTTTCATTATTTGTGCGCCATTTCCAAAACTAAGCGAACAGGGCGGAGAGGTTTATTGCAGTTCAATCGTGGACTTTCATAGAACTAATGAGTCGATTAAATGTTTTTGGACAATCTTCCAGTAAAGGGACCTGTCGGACCGTGACCCATAAGTGTTCAAGTGCAGTGGGTAACCAGGATGATTGTGAATTTTTCAAAGGTGGAGAGAATTTAGATTTGACCTTTAAGGCCCGTGAAAAATCATATTCAAGATGGCCAGGTCTAATGTTCAAATGTACTTGATTTAGGAAACAAATAGAGTAGAAAAACATTCAACTTGACATTTCCGACTATATTTGGACTATCCGTCCATTCAATGATACTTTTGAGATCTGTAGAATTCAAGGGAATGCTTCTAGATCAAGGTAAAATTATTCGATTTACCACTGGGCAGCATGTCAATCATATTACATGCAAAATCACTCCGTAGTATCCAAGTACGGGTAGAGAAAATGTGAAAAAAACGTAGCCAACTTTTTCTATAATGCGATGGATAATTTACAGACCAGTATTCATAACATCATTATTTGCAGTACTTTATTATATTTATCCCATAGTCAGGTGCATTTATTGGAAAAAGAACGTAAAAAAAATTTTCTGAACGATTTTTGTAGTATAAGGTGTTCTCAATGACATAGTAATTGACACAGTCTGACCATTGGAAAAGTATAATTTTCAAGATGGTGCGCAAGATGGCTGCCAAATCTTCAAAATGTTCATTATTCATTAATTATTTACTCTAGGCAAATCCTTTCAATGGTTTCTCGTAGTGTCTAGTGTGCTTGCAAAGATCTAAAGATTCTACTACTGGAAATGTTTAGTTTTCAAGTTTGAAACCTTTAAAATGCCCATTACTCGTTCACTATTTACTTTGAGCAATTGTCTCAACGGTTTTTTGTGGTGTCACGTGTTGTGATTATATAATTATATGATGAATTATAATGAGAACCGAATTTTAAGAAACGCCCCTATTATACAATGTACGTCCCCAACATACAATGCACACACACATGCAAACACACATACACACATGCATGCATGTATGTATGTATATATGACTGTGCATGTAATTATATTGACATATACTTTTATAAATCTATCTATCTTTTAACCAGATTAAATATATCAAATGAAATGATAATTTTCCATATTTGTCATTTACTGAAATCTTGTCAAATGACAATTCCACTATCACAGGTAAATATATCTATTCATGAGTATTTTTAAATCAGTTCCTGTACAAATTTACTATTGTCCGTATAGATTTATATACAGAAGTGAATTACGAAAATATTTAGACAAGATATTTTTTCTAGCTCTCGCGTAATTATGTATATATGTATATATACACGTAAACACGCATACATATATATATATATATATAATGCAAATACATGCATGAATATATAAATGAACATCTACGTGTATATATGTATACATACATGTATATCTATGTGCACACATATCTTTTAGGAATTTTGATTAAGTGTCTAAACCTCTTAAAACAGTCTAGACGTATGAGTTAATTTTTTTCGAGACATCATCTCTTTCTTAAACGATGCATAGTCCTACACTCAGACTTCCTAGATTGTTAGTAACGTAGATAACTAACAAAAATAAAATACTTTGTTGCCGTGAGCAATGAGTCACTTTGTTTCAAAACTTTATAAATCCCTTAACATTTTCTCATCTCTTCCTTGAAAAAAAAAAAAGAAAGGTGCTTAGTGAAATAGTTTTACATATAACAATAGACGATTGCCATCAACGGTGTTTTGACGAGCCAATAGAAACACAGTAAGCGCTAGTTGCAACGGCACTTGTTCTAAAAGCATGATTTAATGACACACGCGTTCTAATAGCACGTTTGTTTGTTTAAAAAAAAATATACTTGCGAGATTATTGTAAGAGGTTATATTTTTCCCTGGAAAATAAAAAGTAATTAATTTGCTCGTCGTATCATCTAACTTGCATGCAGCATTTTTTTTTTTTGCACGACGTAATTTTTAATCTAATTTTACAATGGCGCTCAAGGAGGATGCTGTGATAACTGGAGTCTATTGTATTGTTTCATAGTGAATGCAATAAATATTACATACTTTAATTGAACTGAAATCTACACATACGCACAGAAACATACACACACGTGCGTATATAGAATATATATTTATTGCAATATACCCAGTGTGAAAATTAATATATTGGGAAAGTCTCAAAGAATGGTCCTCATATATGTGCATATATATATATATATATATATATATATATATATATATGTGTGTGTGTGTGTGTGTGTGTATGTGTGCATATTTGTGTGTCTATATGAGAGCTGCTCCCAAGAAAAATCGGGAATTCGAACGTATGCACCAACTCAATGTTTCATAGATTTTAGCCGTTATTTTTTGTCAATAATATACTTACTGAGTCAATATGCAGTTGTTGACAGTGTTTACGATGTACGATGGATATTAGTGTAATTAGAATTTTGATAATTTGAACCCAAATTCCACAAAAGTGAAAAAAGACCCAGAGGCTCGAAATGGCTGTAAAAACGAATCCCTCGCACATTGTCAAATAGATAGAGATCCAAGAACCAAGTAAAGAAGTATTAAATTTTTACTGCTCCCAGGACACGGTTGAATTTTGAACTTTCCAACAAAGTAAAAAAAAAGTTTCCTTCCTCAAGGAAGCCTTCTAATATTGAATAATCCCCATCTTCACCAGAAGTCCTGATCCAGATAAGTGCCACATGGTTTAATTTTCATTTCTGCACAACACTGTTTTCAATTGCTTGATATGTTTCTCTGTTACATTTGTTCAATTTGATTCTCCTTTAATTCTACCCTAAAATTCTGTGGGAGATGTTCTTCTTCTAATCCCCCCCCTTGCACACCAAAAGAGTTTGCACGGGTAAAACTTTCAATATTTCATTGTCACTTCTGTGGAATATTGGCTGAAAACGTTAAAACATAAGGGAGAGGTATGCTCAAACATGAATTACCAGTTTGACTGAACCAAAAATAATATAAATCCATAGGATCTGTTACTAATTCACTCACACAAAGCTTGGTCCCAATGTAGACTCAAATAAGCCAAGATAGACTAGTCCAACCTACCTCTTGTCTCAATACTCTAACACATCTGAATTGACAATGTGAATAACATGCCTATATAAAAAGAAAAAAAATTATCCATAAACTTTATCTCATATCCTTTAAACCCCTTTTACACCTTTTTTTTACCACTTTATCCTCTAACAGCGCTTTGAACACCTATGCCTACCTGTCAACTCACCAAAAACTGATAGAATGGGCGCTAATAGCCGGTGGAGCTCTAAGGACACTCCAAATGACACTAACAGTGACCAATCGACCAGAACACCTGTTAACACGTCATAGGCCAGCGATGAAAGACTGGAACACTGCAATCATAATGATTTTGAATAAAAAAGGAAACCTGAAAGACCTCAACAACTACAGACCTTCAAACTTTTCACAAAAATTATCACTGATCGGATCACTAAAACACTAGATACAAACCAACCATGAGAGCTAGCTGGCTTCAGAATAAACTACTCTACCATGGACCATCTCCATTCAGTATACCACCTGAAAAAAAGGCAGCAGAATACGAAATGCCACTTCCTCTAGCATTTATAGACTTCAAGAAAGTAGAATTTCCCATGGCCATGAAGGCCATCACTCTACAAGGTGTAGACCCTGTATACGTCAGAGTTCTGCGACATTCATACAGTCACAGCTACTCCTTTATCAGGTTACATAAAAACTCTGAGCCCCTTCAGCTCCAAAAAGGGGTAAGACAAGATGATATCAGTTTACTCAAACAGTTCACAGCCTGCCTTGAGATGATCTTCCAAAACCTAGACTGTGAGAATAGAGGGATCAAAATAGACGATGAATATCCGAACAACCTCAGATTTGCAGACAACTTGGCCCTTTTCGCAGAAAGCTTACATGACCTCCAACTAATGCTAGGTGAACTAAATGAAGAGAGCAAAGAAAGTCGGCTTACATATGAAATTCAGTAAAACAATGTTCATGTGCAACAATCACGTCAGGGACAAGAACACTACAATCAAAATCGAAGACGCAAAACTGGGTAGAGTAGACCACTACATCTACCTAAGACAACGAATATCCATGAAACCCTTAAAAAAGAAGAAATCAAGCAAAGAATCACTCTAGGATGGCAAGCCCTTGGCAGAGCAGGCTCAACCTTAAAAAAACAAGATCCCATTAATCCTGAAAAGAACAGTACACAACCGATGCATCCTCCCAATATTCACCTATGGAGCTAGAAGATGGAACCTAACCAAGAGATAAACCCGCAGAATGAGAAGCCTTCAACATGCACGTGAAATAATCATGCTAAACCTTAAATGAAGAGATCAAAAGACAGCAATGTATATTAGGGAGAAAAACATCAAAGAATTCATTAAAAAAAATCAAACGGCAATGGGCTTGTCACGTTGCAAGAATAGCAAACAACACATGGACATCACGACTCACAACATGGATCCCCAGAGATCACATGTACAACTGAGGCCAACAGAATACAAGATGGAGAGATGAACTAGACAAATTGAAAAAGTACCGACTCCACAACGCTCATGAGATGATGGCGAATCCTGGTGAAGGTCTACGATCAACGATGGATGATAAAAGGCTGCTGCTGCTGATGATGATGATGATATTTCCTGAACGTTCAAACAAACTCACCTTAAACGTTAATCATCAGTTTTACGTCAAAACATAGGGTGCTCTGAAATAATGAAATGTAGATGAATTTCCTACTCTTGGCAGATGCCCAAACTCGGGGGCCTCCGCCCTTTTGCTGGGGTATTCTGAGTATATGGTTGTCCTTGGTAGTTAAACCGAAAAAGTTTCTCTACTTTGTATGATGTTGACTATAGAAACTTGGTCTATCATTAATTTGTGACTAGCTTGATCTCTATCGAATGACTCACTATATGGGCTTGTTCCAGGTTGAATTAACCCATCAACAGCGACAGGAACAACCCAGTTGTTGTATTCCGAATATGGTGGTAACTTTGATGATATGCTGAATAGTTTGTTTCTTTCGTAACCAATGGACCCTCCAACATAAGGTTACAATCAGAAAAATATAAGAATAAGCAGAAAAAGGGAATCTGTATCTTTAATTGGAAGAGTCCATTGTTCACAGAGCCATGGAATAGCAATGACTGGAATTTCAGTAATCAACTTTTAATTAGTCAATATATATGGGAACCTAGCATTATGCGATGATCAGCAAGCTCGTCTTGCCCATCTATTTACAAGTGCTCTAATACCTTGTTCTTGCACCAGACTGAGATAAGCTAAGCTGAGCAATAGATATTAACTATCTATTGTATTCTGCTTTGTTGATGAGAAAATTACATACAAAATTGAACCCTCCTCAAAAATCCTGTTTTAGGGGAGGTATTCAAAAAAAGTTTTTATTCCGACATAGAATGTAAATATCTAAATTTCAGCCATTTAGCTCTTGTAACGTAGCCCGTACGCGTTTTACGTACATGCATACATAGCCAGCCGAACCAACTTGAAAACTGAAAACTGTTGGCAAATTTGGAGACGGTTTTGGTTGATGTTTTCTAATAAAAAAAGGAGTTTATTTCCCTAAGCCGCTTATCACCCAAATGGTGTTGCCTTCTTTCCATTGATGACAACCTTTATAAAAAAAACCCTTTTCCCTTGTGTTGTCAACAGTCTATTTTTTTATATTTTGCACTCGATTTTGTTGTTTGTCTTTCAGCTGTTTTCATCTGTTAGTACCAGACATTTCACTTCAAATAAAAAGTAAGAAAAAATACTGATTTTATTAAAAGACAATAGTCGATATAAAATTTCCCCTTTTTCTTTTTTTCTCTTACAATTTGTATCATTCTCTTGGAAACATTTATGAAGCAATTTCTATTTTCGTTGCTTGAGTCTATTGAATTGATGCGAATTTTTCCAGCGCCATCTTTCTCACAATGCTCAGGAAATCTCGGAAGCGTCTATAAAGTTTACTCTTCTATTACGTGTAGAAAGTCGTTTATAGTCCTAATAGAAAATTTGAAACGTAACGTAAATGTATTCTATCTATTTATCTGTCAATCTATTTATCTACTAAACTGGTATGAATATTTATCAAGGTTAACTTAGTTTACGGAATTGAGCACCCTGCAAGAATCGAACGAATGAGACTAGATTGTCAACTACTTCTATCCAGCAAAGCGCCCAATAAGCCTGTAAATATTTAGGAATCCAGAAAATAATATAAACTGTTAAAACAATTCTTTCTATCCATCGCCTTACGAAGTAGCACAGTGAGTAAAACATAAGAATTGGTTGCTGGTCGGGACAAAGATTTCAAACAGAAATAAAGTATCCGAACCGACTTATGAGGTATCACCAAGTAAAGGTCGAATCCCTTACCAGTCGTGCCATTTATGTATTTCTTGAATAAGAGTAATGTCGAATTTCTAATGAGAGCCAGTGAATTTCTAAAAGATTGTTGCTCTTCTTGCACTCCATACCAATCATAAAAACCAATCAATTAAATCATCTATACAGCATATATACTCAGAAAAGTTGAGACAGGGAGAAGTAAAGAGAGGAAGAGGGAGAGATAGATATATAAATGAATTGATAGATAGATAATGAGAGAGGGGAAAGAGAGATAAAGGGAGAAGGATAACCTCACGATATCAATCAATGGTTCAATTCTTATATGGTGTTTCACAAAAGCTGCAATGTGTAAGATTATAGAAAGTTAGGTATCTGTCTATGATTGTTAGATCTTGTTTCAGTATCTCTCTCTTTTACTGTTGGTTTGACAAAGAGAGAGAGAGAGAGAGAGAGAGAGAGAGAGAGAGAGAGAGAGAGCTGGATGTGTCACCTAATATGCACTGTACTAAGGATGAAACGCAAGATTTATATGTGCTTCTGTACCCTCTCATATCGCCTGGCATCTTAACAAAATACCTTGGCACTGACATACCACGATAGTTGACAAAAGAGTATAGATGAGTGATCCCTTGGGCAAACCTATTTCATAACTAACTACAAAAGTTATTACCCCCCTTGGAAGCCTTGACATTATTCACTCGTATATACGGAGAGAGAGAGAGAGAGAGAGAGAGAGAGAGAGAGAGAGAGAGAGAGAGAGAGAGAGAGATTGGGAAATCCGAGATGTGAATTTTTGAGGAATTCATGTGAACATCGATTGGGTCTTCTCTCTAATTTCGATTGTATAGGAAATAATTACGCTGTAAAATTTCGTATTGCACTGTGTTTCAGTATTTATTTCTTTGATTCAAGCAAGAGAAATATTTTTTTTTCTTCGATTCAAGAATACAACATTGCATTCATATTTCTTTTTATTCGTTCGTTCGTTCGTTCGTGTCTTCCTTCCTTCCTCTAAAGAATTGCTCCGACATACCAAATTAAATTCATTCACTTCTTTCATGTTTCCTCTCCTTCTTTCCGCCATTTCTTCTTCCTTCCTTTCTCCTATTCTTTTTTTCTTCTTTCTTTCAACTGTTAATTTTTTTTCTCTCTCTTCCTTCCTTATAGAATCATCGAGCCCTCCAATCCCGGGCCTAACCCAGTACACAGATTTTGCCCTGAACGTAAGAGTTGGTCGGAATTATCCACAGCAACCACTGGTCTCCGGAGTAGACGACGCGGTTGTAGATGCACGCAGTCACTTGGCCGCTTACGATGGACGAAAATATGCACACACAAAAATATACATTTTTATCAGATTTCGTCTTGGCTGACCTCTCCTCATCTGTTTTCTCTCTGATTTGATTGATTCAAACATTTTCCTCAAGGCTAAAAATACACCCCTCACGTGTGTGTGTGTGTTGTCGGGCATCCGTCATAGAACGATGTCTGATAATTTAGTCTCATTAAGTAGTGAGCTCGATCCTCACTAGAGCAGGGGTTCTGGAACTGGGCTACGCAAGAGGAAGATTGGGGTACGAGAGGTTGGTAAAAACACTATAATCTTGTCTCGTAAACCTGGCGTACAATTTGCCGTATTGCTCAAATTAAAAAGATCATTCCATAAAACGAAAACGTCTGGATTACATATATATCCACTTTCATTCGACTGCTTTGCATCCTCTTGCTGAGCTTTTAAAAAAATTAGTATTAAGCAAAGTTTGTGGAAGATTATATGCAGGCGTGTCTCTCTTAACCTATGGCTAGAATTAAGTAATATGTTGGAAGTGCCAGTCATCCTTGTCGTCACAAATGTCACATCAAATTAAATCAAGCCACTAATGAATACAACACATCTATAGTCTTTTCTATGGTAGCCATACATATTACACAATATTATCCACAAGGAGCTCGCCGACACTGACTGACAGGACGGACGGGTTGGCTGGAAGAAAAAAAGTTTCAGAACCCATGAACTGGAGGCTCAATCACTTTGGTCCTGATCTTAACTAGACTAAATTCTGTAAATATCTGCATCAGTTTTTTGTAGTAATAAAATTAGCCACTAAGAATGTGTTTCATTCTCGCCATACGTTCAAAAAATATATTATAGCAAGCAGATATCTGAGTCTTTTAAAGGGATAAGTGAACTGAAAAGGTCTCTCCTTTCATCATGATAATGCATATTCTCATACCGTTTAAGTGATTGATCAGATACCGTTGTGGCATTTGGCTATGAAAAGATGATTCAGGCACTATACTCTCCCCGCCTTGCTCATACTGACTATCATTTATCAAGAAGTTTGCGAAATCGTTTTGATGGACACAGACTGATTTCAAGAGTCTTTTATTTCAAGTCAAAATCTAGGGGATTTTACAAATCTGGTATCAATAAACTTGTTAATAGATAGAATAAGATTATCAAAACCAAAGGAGAGTATATAAATGATTAAGTCTTTCTAATCATAGCTATATTTGTGTTTCCAAATAAATTGAAGCTTCAGACAGAACTTTCGTTACAACCCAGTACATTGGGTTACAGATTCGGCTCAGCATTTCGTGTCGAGACACTATATAGATGGGTGATGCACGCTGTAAAATAAGAGTCGCGGAGCAGACAAAAAGTAGAGAACATTAGGAGAGCCTAAGAAATAAGTGGATTCCATTATGGAAACAAACCCGGGGAAAAAATGAAGTCGTCCGGTGAATGTTGAGATGTAGACAAGACTACCCCTCGCCCCGACCCGACACACAAAATAAAGTGGAAATAAAAAGAGAAACGTTGATGCTGGAATTCAGAGGGGGGAAGCTAGAGAACTTGAATATTGTAATTTGTACCTGCCTGCTGGCGTCTTACTTATGAGTGAATCAGTTGAAGAAGGCGTGGTATCAATTATTACCATGGAATTGCCAGAAATTAAATCAGTCTATAATTTCATAGTGTGAACGCAAACAAAAACAATTGTCTAATGTACAGCGGGATCGTTCCAGATCGATCTATCGACTTTTGAACCGACGAAGAGAGAGAGAGAGAGAGAGAGAGAGAGAGAGAGAGAGAGAGAGAGAGAGAGAGAGAGAGAGAGAGAGAGAGAGAGAGAGAGAGAGAGAGAGAGAGAGAGAGAGAGAGAGAGAGAGAGAGAAATGAAGTTCCAAGTGATAGGTGAACCAATTGACTTGGATGTCCGTGATTTGATTATGCTACATAAACAAAAAAACATTTTAGGAAATTAAAAATACATCTCTTCTACACTCTGTGCAATACAAGGTGTGAAAGAAAACACATTTAGTATCAATTCTAAGAGAACAAAGATAATTTTTGTTTTAGTATTTATCAGCTTTCTCGGTAAATCAAAACGTAGAATTTCATGGAAACTGGAGCATCTTCTTGGATATGCCTATCTTTATCCATATATATTATGAACAGTGACCTTTTCTGCTTGTTCCTGTATCAATGGAATTTTCGACTCAATGGTAACAGTTCTACAGATAGAATATCTCCTACCCACCATCTGGAACAATGGACTCCTCCTCTTGGCAAATTCAGTCACTTTTTAATAAAATCTCAGATCAAACTGATTAGACCTTGCTTAAATCTCTCTGATTGTGGCATTTATCGCATCAATGTTGATCTTTGGACTAAATTTCGTCAATTCTAAAGCCGTATAAGTATGTTGAAATGAAATGAGCCTTTTACAACGTATCGGACACTTTTGCATTCAATATATATATATATATATATTTATATATATATATATATATATATATATATATATATATATATATATATATGCACACACGTCCATTCATAGATTAATACTGAGAAGAGCTTCAAGGAAGAGCTGATAATAATCTCTTGGCGACCACTTCGGATTATGGAGTTGTCGAAATAAAAGAGATATGTGGTTAGAGTTCACACATGGTTCGTGCAGGTCAGAAAGAAGAGTTCATCAGTGTGGGGTTGGCAGTCGTTGCACAAACTTAACTTTGTTTCAATTGTGGACCAGTGAGGCCTAGCTGCCTATAACCGATGACAAAACAGATTAATAACAGTTGAAGAAGTGGCAGGTCGACTCCCGCTTCGGCAAAGATACCAAATGTTACTATCGCCCGCAATGTTTTCCAAACAAGTGGCCTGATAGCTTCTCTTCTTACAAATTACAATAGATCCCCGTTATAACAGCACTCCTGGGGATTTAAGAGGGCTGCCATAACGATTTTGCTATTTAAACATACGGCGGTGGGAATGATCAGTTGAAACATTTGAAAAAGTGATGATCAATGAATAAATTACTTCTCTTGCCATTTGTTGGATAGTGATCAATAATAAAATCTGAATTTTCAGAAAGAAAAGCGTGAATGCAACTGGACAGAGAGAGAGAGAGAGAGGGTCCATTTTTACATTAAATTTATTGCAAATCGAACATATCCTATACCAAAAAAAACTATTCTGAGGGGATTAACATGAAAAAAAAACAACGTATTTTTATTGACATAGGGGGTAAATCTTTAAATTTCTTGCCCTCTAGATCCATCGATACGACCTTTTCGTGTGATATATACATGGCTCACCAGTTTTCATGTCCTGTGGCTGTTGATTAATCTACGAAAACAGTCATGTGGAAATATCACAACAAACGTGCTGTTAGAACACGTGTCATTACATAATACCGTTAGAACAATATAAGACTTTATTGCATTCGGGAAAATATTCTCATATATGCTAACACATAAAAATGCATTTTTGCAGATCGAATGTAAACTGATATAAAATACATTATCATTTGAGGTTTTTGAGGCCTCAACACTAATTATCTCAACCCAAGACAAATGTTCAAGTACGATTTCAAGTCAGAACATAAGGTAACTCAAGCTGCTGATAATGTAAACAAAGCATTCTAAGTAAACACCACACTTCTGCAAAATACTCAATAGGTTTAGTTCAATAGGTTTAGCTTTAGAAATATGAATAATGATAATTGATACCTACAGAGGCACAGACCATCAACAAGCAGTGGCTAACGACGCAACGGAATATCGAAATGTTGGGAAAATGGCTCTTACATGAAGTGAGTGAATTCCTCCATGACAGTATCAGATCCCGCTCCTCTCAACTGTGTCTAAGCTTAGACAATTGGGATAGTCATACTGCATCACTCATATTCATCTGACATTTCTCTTGCAGATTATAAACTTCTCAGGTATTTTCAACTTCATATCCCTAATAAAATGTTCACTAATAGGTGAAGCCATAATCCATGCTTTTACTGAATATGTGACCAAAGTAATTTTGTATGGATGGAATAATATCGTTTGGTGATCGTTGGTAAAGGGTTATTGCTTCAAATTATATCATTTAAATATTTACCATTCTTTGTTTTTCACAATTAAAAAAAAAATACGGTGTTTCACATGAAACAATTTGATACAATGTTTTGATAGTAAGATTCTGTCTGTAATGTTATCCATCCTTAACTCCGGTGAACACCGTATTCAGAAGTGATGTCTCGTTTTGAATACATACGGATGATTTCGTCTTTAGTTCAATTGGAAAAATTCATTGATGCGAAAGACAGAGATTCTCAATAAACCTGAATGTTTTGTAACATCGCTCAGCGATCAGAAAATAATTCACAATCCATTGATCTGTTAAGGATCCTTTTAGGTGTAGAAAACTGTGTAACAATTGATAAGACCTTTGACAGAGTGGTGATATACTTACTACAAGCAATATTTAGTCACTTGAATTTCCATTTTCTTAAGCAGACTATGACCATGCTCTTCCTGGAATCATGCATTGAATTGAATTCTTAGTGATAAGGGATAGAATGCTGCCAAAAAAAAAAAATTAACTCAGTACATGATTCTTCTCTGGATTTGAGAATCGATCGACAAGCAAATCTACCCTCGACGCATCCACCAAAATATACCACAAAAATCCTGCAGTGAAACAAGTTTCATTGAAAACTATAAAAGTATCACATTGAAGTTTTGTCACGACCGGATAGTCTGGAAATAATTCAAACAAACTGAATGGAAAGAAAGGAACGGTGTCAGTGTCCTCTAAGATTATCAGTATTTTTCTACTGGTTTCGGAAAAGGGCTTGTCACAGCCAGTGTCATTAATTCTTAACCCTAATCCTTTACTTGTCAAGTATTTGAAGTTTTCTCCCGACTCCCTCTGGCCTAAGTTATCTTTTTTCCGTTTCCACTTTCTCGAGGACAAATTTGTCTTGTGAAAAAGTGTTTAAGGAAGTATCGATTCAGCTCAGGCACCAACAGAGAGTATAATCTTAATTGAAAATCAGTTCAACCAAAACTGAGTGACGTTTCAAATTTCTCAAGTATATTTTGTAATAAACAACTCCACCGCTACACTGATTAACCCCATTAAATCTCAGATAGGAAAAATCAGCAAGAAGTTATGAGAAGACATAAACTAAAGCATCGAAAACTACTACAACAAAACCAATGGATAAACACAAATGAAGCCATTACGTATTTTAAAAACATTGAGCAAAAAAAAAATATACATATATATCTGTGCTTCTGTACAATTCGACATCATGGACTTCTACCCTATTATATCAAAAGGAATTTTCGAGGAAGCCATAGAATTCGCAAAGATTTACATCAACATCAGTTATAAAGATACAGAAATAATCATACACTGTGGACGGACGGTACTATTCAATGAGCAAGATCAATGAACAAAAAAAACCCCAAAAAAAACAAAAAAAAAAAAGACGTCTGCTGTTTTGATGTCTCTGTGGATAGTCTCAATGTCAGATCTGATCGGTTTGTATATTTTGTGTAACCTTACCAGAAAACTAAACTCTAAAAATATTGGACTGTTCCTGGATTCTGGCGAACTAATCATAGAAAGTAGCAACGCACAAAAACGCGAAAAATCCCCCAAAAAACACCATGAAAGAAATGAAGAAATTGAATTTTAAATCTGGAACTGAGGCCAACGTAAAATTCTACATGTTCTAGATATTACATTTAATCTATGAAGTCACGCCCACAAACCACAGGGAAGAAATTTCGGAAATTACATTCATTAACAAAAAGTCAAACTACCCAAACAAAATCATTAAAAAGATCCCCAAATCAGTTGAAACTAGGAGAAACTAGGCTAATATACAACTCCTCGAATGAAACAATATTCAACAATGCTGGAAATATATATTCTAAAGTCTTAAAGGACAGCAGTTGTACAAGAGCCAGCTTTACATATGATGGAAAAGTAAAATCCAATAGAGTGAAAGAACAACAAAAGAGTAGAAGTGGGAAAATACACTGCCATTCAACCTACAAATAAAAACCAATATAGGGAAAATATTCACCCAATTAATAGAAAAAAAAACACTTCCCCGAGTAACCCACTATGTAAAATATTTATAGTTGTACAAACAATTTATATAAATCATAACAAAACATAATAATTAAGTAATTAGAAATAATACTAATTGAAAGAGCATAAATGAACCAGACTGCAATTGGACAAATTGAAACAGATAACCTTTGCAAAATAAATGTCTCAAATCGAATATTGTACATGGAGCTGAAATATCAACCCAAGACAAACTTTTTAAAGTGAAGAATAATTCAACGATTCAGGTCATACAAAAGTGATCCCCAACATTGGGAAATATATTGAAGTAAGAATAAAGTACTCTCAGAGAGGGAAGATATCACTAAGAACAGATGTTTTAGCAACCTATTGATAAAAAGAGTGCTTAAAGAATCTCCTGCTAATTTATGATTTATGACTAACAGACTGTGAAGTATCTTCACTATAGAAAACAGAAAAAAGCATAATAAGCAGTGACCAACAACTAAACAAGGAAAAAGGGGAAAAAAATATATATAAATAGAATAAGAGGAAAGTTCTCAAACCGAGTAAATAGACTTACCCGCTTTAAAAAAACGTCCTAAACAAGGATTTAAAATAAATCTAATCATTTGTCTAAAAAAGCCCAAGTAGAGCAAAATCATAAACATGTTTGTGCAGCGAATCCATTATTTCATTATATATATAACAGTCTTTGTGAAGAGCCCCCCCCTAATGGTTTCACTGCCAGAGCTGCACTAATGTTTAGGTACTTTTTACAGAGTGATAGGCAAACACACTAACAGATTTATAGATAAATGTTTATCCCCCAGGATGGTGATGTTTTGACTTATACACGGTAACAAACAGACACACGAAAAAACATTAGCAGACTTAATGGGGTTATTGTAAAAGCCCCTCTAAAAACTTTGGAGGTTTTCCTATCTAAACATTTTTTTCATTAAAACTGACAAATTAGTTTTGATTACGTTTTGAAGATATGGTGGATTGAAACCCGTAAAATGAAAATTAAAAGATTTCAATTCATTGGTTCTATTTACAATCTTTAAATAAAATTCACAAATTAGGAGAAAAAAGTTTTGACCCTAAATTGATCCTTAGGGACCTCTAATGTCAGCTTTCCCCATCTTATGTTAATTCTGGAGTCAAATTCCCCATATACACAAATTTTTAGCCCCCAGATTGCAGCTGTTAAGGATTTTATAAGACGTATACAGACAGGATAACATTCGTTCGTTTTAAAATATCGTATATATATATATTAGAAAACCTGCGACTTATTAGGTAGCCACTTTAACATATCATTTCTCTTATCAGTGAGCTAAACTGCCCGTTGGGAAAGCAGAGGTCCACATGACTATTCCCCTTTCCGCCGTATGAACACATCACCATGGAATAATGGTTAACAAGCTAGTCAGCCAGACCATCACTACCGTACAGTGAATTTGCCCTCCAATGAGTGCCTTACAAGCATGGCCTTGTGCAAACCTAAGCTGGGCTCAATTAATTCCTACAAGCCTCTTTACAGTCAGTCACTGAGGCGGCCGATTGTCTTGTAAATATTTGTACATTCACGTCTAACGACGAACGATAAAAGACTGATGATGATGATGATGATGATGATATCTCTTTGAGTATATACTTGAAATAATATTTTGACTATTGGTATGAATATGCCAATGTACCAGCACATTAGTTTATCCAATTCAACTGGTAATTACTATTATCAACGGATCAAATAGAGAAAAATGATAGAAAAGATGACAGTCTCGAGGTAAAAATTTCGGAACCTTTCTCCAATGTGACATTCTAGCCGTAAGTGACAAATTAGATAACATATCACTCTTAAGTCCAGGCACTTTCCACAAAGCCTTTCCTTTTCCAGGGTGAAAACTCATTTTTCTCCCCGTTAGGGAATACATGTGAAATATAGCCGGTCACAAGATGGACGAAAAGTGCCAAGTAACGTTTAAAATTGACAAGGGGAAATCTTCCATCAGTTAATGGAGAGAGCGAGTAAAAAGGAACTCGTAATATAAGTTGGATGCAGAAGTAGAAACGGCTCATATATATATATATATATATATATATATATATATATATATATATATATATATATATATATATATATGTATATATATATATATATATATATATATATATATATATATATATATATACTTAATATAACGGTGAAATGTGAAGTCTGTATCTGTCAGTTAAAAAGTCGTTTTACGTCATAAACTATTTGACGTACATCAGGCTGTCGGTTTTACATGCAACTCTGGCTTTCGCTCATGAGTGGCCAAATCTCGTCTTCGGAGGATATATGCAATGCTCTTCCAACGTGGAATAGAGCACTCTGGTGGATGAGGAATATATACAATAAATAGATATATCACTTAAATTCAACCTTGCTGACCGCCCAGTTCCATGGAGTAGAGAGGGGATACCAGTCCCCAGGTCTGAAGCTAAGGTTTTGATCCTGCCTCATGGTACTGGATGGGATAATAGATAGTCTATAGCCACACCGGAGTGTTGTAATACAACGAAACAACTGTCTGTGGATGACACAATAATATATATATATATATATATATATATATATATATATATCCCAAATAATTTGCAACCTGATGACTCCGGATTCATCTCCCACCAGTCAATACCCAATTTTACTAAAAAAGATTAAGGATAACACTGAGTGGCTTCCGTTTTGTTTGATTCAATTTCGTTCATTATTTTTTGTTTCTTTCGCTTTTATCAAATGTAACTTATTCTATTTAGATTCCCATAATATAGAACAATACGAATCGCTCCAGTTTACATCATTCTGAAGGTAAAGTAAATATTGAAATATTAGCCAAGTTCATATCACAGTCTTATTTGTCGAACGAAAATTAACTTCAGCTGAATTTTGTGGAAAGATTATTTACTTGTGTGCTTTCCACCCTCTTCCTCAATTCATTGTACTATATCTATACACAAATACTCGTACACACGTATGCGCATACGTACGTGCGCACACACATACATGTACATAGGTATATCAATAGTTATTTGTACTTTTGTCTAATTGAATAGCATTTAAAAGTTGCTATTGTCGACCAATGTTCAAATATTGTCACGTTGAGAGGATTGGTGATTTATCAATCTGGATTCTATGTTCTTGAGTTATAATTAACCGTCAACCAAGATTGATACCAAAACTGTCTATATGGGTTTTGTCAGTTTTCATGCTGGTCTGGCTGGCTATGTATGTTTGCATAGCGTGCACAGGCCTCACCAATGGAGTGAGTAGGTTGAGAGTTTGAATATTCACTCCTTATTCTGTCTAGGAAAAATGTTTTTTTTTAGTTTTCAAAAAGGGTTTCAGTGGGGTATTCAGTTTGTTATGTGAGATTATGCTAAATTAGTCTGCAAATTTATATCCAACAGAATTGTTGCTTGTTCCTTCTTGAAAATTTTGATTTTTAGAGATCATCGTCCAACAAAAGGCAAGATGAATAACTTATTTATTGATCACCCTATTTTCCAATTTATAATTGATCACCTCCAACATGCTGCCAAAAACATTGGTCACATGACAGTTTCTACCGAGTGACTAACCAGACCGGTTTGGTTATTCTTTGATATAGCGTCGACAGGCAGAAACTTTTCGCGAGATTGTAACATTAAAACTATTCTCCTAATGTCAGAATCCATATTCCACTTACGTTAAAAGATAGAAATAAATTTTATTTTTGGATTTAAATACTTTTGTTTACTGACTGTTTTTGTGACTGAAAATACATGGAGTCAAATTTAGCGGACAGCGTGGCAGATTAACAAAGAAGATAACATCGGAATAAAATGAAGGTTAATTATCTTTTCCCGCCATCTGGACACTGGTTGGCCGTTCGCCATTGTTGTGGGGCATCGATCTCTGTGAGTGTCATTTCATAGTCGCACAGAGAACCGTAAATTAATTTGGAACATGTAGGTGTTGATCTTTCCTTTTCTTTTGTTGGAAACCATCAATAAAAACCGAGACCAAAAGTATCAATAAAGGTTTCTGCAGTTTTTAAGTTGATCCGACTGGTTGGTTGGCTGGCTATATGTATGTATCACGAGTACAGGATGCAACAATAGAGCTAAAGGACTGAAAACTTAAACATTAATTCCTCATTATGTCTGAAAAAAAAACTCATTAGTTTTTGGAGGTGGGTTCAATTTGCAATGCAAATTGGTGCTGAATTAGTCCCTTAGTTTGTATCTGGCAGCATTTTCGCTTATCTTTTTCTCTAAGTTTAGATTTTCTTTGTGATCACTGCCCAGCAAAAAAGCAAGGGAAGTAACTTTTTTATTAACCAAACCATTTACTAATTTTTAATTGATCACCTCCAACACGACATGCTGCCAAAAGATATTGGTCACATGACAGTTTATATTGAGTGACTAGCCAGTTTTCAGTCTTCACTTGGAAATTTTATGCGTTTTTCTCTTTTTCGCTTTATAGTTCTTTAGTTAAATATTAGCTTCAAATTTATTTTTTACTCTTTTTACATTTTTGATTTTGCTAAAAGATTTCCTTGTCCTCAATGTTGACGGTCCTCTTCCTCCTACTACTCTGTCTATTTTCCAGCCTTTCATTTTTCCTCCTGCTTTTCTTTCTCCTTCTTCATCTCAACTCCTAAAGCACTGTTTCCACCTCGTTTTCTCTTTCCGTTCTCCATTTTCTTTTCTTTCTCTCTCTCTCTCTTTTCGTCTCATCACGACTCTATTAGTTTCCTTTACATTTTTACTTCCTCTCTCCTATTCTGCCTTTTTGGTCCATTTATTGATCCCCCTTCCTATTACTTCTACTCTACCCTTTTTCCGTCCTCCTCCCTTCTTCGTTACAATCTCTCATTCTCTATCTCTTTCCCCCTCTTTTTCTTCCTCAGACCTTGTTTTCGTTTTAGTTTCTCCTGGTTTTCCCACTTTCTCTCCTCTCTCTTTTCATTCTCACCTTGCTCTTCCGTTTTCACTTGATTTCCTTCTCTATTATCTCCATCTGACTTTTTCTCGCACAATTTCTAGCGTTGCTTCCCATCAACTTCCTTTCTCTCATTATTTTCTTCATTTCACTCTTGTTCTTTCCTCTCTTTGTACCTCAAGTGTCTGTCTATCTCTTTTTTTCACGATTTAAAAAAATCAAATATAAGAGGAGAATTTTTTGATATTATCTTCTTCACCAAGGGACTTGTTATTGATTGAAAATCAACATTCACATATTCAACAAATATAATTTTGATTTCGGAGATATTGAAGTTCAATCTATACAGTTTTAAAGTTTTCTCTCAGTGATGTTTCATAACACAGCTCGACAATATGCGTGGGACGACAAATGAGCGTGAGAAAAATAGATCATGGGACAATTGAGCAAATCTATATCTTCAGATATGTTTTGGTTTATGTACTAGAAATATTAGAAAAACGATTATTTCAATATATATTCATTATCAGATAAAGTATTGTAAACTATTTTAACAACTTTTAAATTAATTAAATCGTAGTCTATTTAATTTAACTTCAATTTTTAGTTGTTCTTTTAAAAATCACAATCTGAATCAGGCTGGTACGGCAATGTTTGTTTTAGTTTTAGTAAACGATTATTTTATTATATTTTTTTATCAGATGAAGCAATGTAAACCATTTTTATTAATTGTCGATTACTACTAACGTTGATCTTAATTTTTAGTTTAAAAAATGAAAGTTAAGGTCAGGCCGATGCAGCAGTCTATATTTTGGTCTCCGTTGAGGGTACAATCTGCATTAATTCAACGATTGATTTGTTATTCATTCCGGGTGAAAGTTGAGAAAAGCAGTGTAATTTCTGATGCGTCGATGTATTACCAAAAATTGTAAGCAAATTTTCAATTCAATGATAATTGAAATAGGAAAAAAATAAAACCAAACAAAATAAACAAAATGGAAAAGTTAAACGAGGCGTTTATTTTTATATATTTTTTTTTTTATTTTTTTATACTAGGTCTTATTCTTTATTTCTTTTCGGCACTGTTATCTCACTGAACGGTATTGTAAAGATCTCGCTTTTCGAAACTTTGCTTTACGCCTACATTAGTATAGATTTTCCCCCACTGACTAAAATTGCATAGAGTGAATAAACAGCTGCCTTCAATTTATATGGGATTTTTTTGTGTGCTCTCACTCCACTCTAATTAACCATCTTCTATGTCTGTCTCGATGTCAAAGGTTGAGGAGGTTCGTCGTCCACTGTAGTTGATTCAGAAAACTAGTAATACGACAGTATACTTGACTGTTCTACGCTTTTTCTATTATCAGTAGGTACTAAAATTATCCTGCAAACATGTCCAAAGCCTACGAGCCGTCTCAAAATTAAATTCATACATTTTGGCAACCACTGCAGCACTGTCAGTTGTGGCGAGAATTTCATGCAAGGATATATTTTTTCTTTATTTGGGAACACTGAAAAGTTTTCCCGATACATATTTATGATAATTACTTCTTCGCTGTACGCCATTTTATCTTATGAAAGGTTTCATCACAAAGGTTAACTTTGGAAAACCTGTATTCTACAAACACCCAACTTTCTCTCGGTTTGCTCCACTATCTGTCTTTTTATTCATTTTTTCATATCACAAAAACGTTGGTTAATTTTCCAGCCTTTGATCTCTGTTATTTCAATAAGTTCAGCAAGTGGCCGCTATTCGAAAAAGTTGAAAAAAAAAAATAAAAGCGCAAATAGAGAGATAAATGAGAAGCGAAGTTTTCACATACATTGCAATGTCTTTTCCTGGCAAAAGTAACTTCAATCATGGCAGCTAGCAACCCATGAGAAACCCTTGTTCATATTTCAGGTTTCTTGCTCAAGGTTTTTCTGGAACCCAATCAAGCAAAGTGGGATATTTGCCCAACCTCCTGACTGAGAGAAAAGATAACGTTAATAATGTACATTTGCTATTCTTCTGTTCGGTTATATTTTAGCACTTCGACTTCTATAAATGATAATTCAGAAAGAAATGTAATGCCTCGAGTTTTTTTTATAGAGTTTTTTCCTACAGTGTTCTCTGATCGTATTTGTAGAAAGAATAAAACCAAAGGGAGATAATTATAGGTTGTTACAAAGAAAATAATGTTAAAAGTGAGCATTTTACTAATGTAATTGCATTTTTTGGCAGATTCAGCATAGATAAAGGTATGATTCTTTATCATTGGAAATCGTCGAGTCATTAACGGCCATAGTGTATGAAATAATTTAGACTAATTCTCAAATACGATTTCAAATTAGGACATAATGTTTCCCAAGCAGCCGATAACTTCAACAAAGCATTCGAAGTAGACATTTCTGCGGTGAGAACTGTTCGGCGTTGGTCTGGAAGTAAGAATACGTATAACAAACATCGAAGGTGGCATAAACTTGTTCATAATGATGAAGATCTATTGAAAGCAGAGACCAACAACCAATGAATAACGACAAGAGGGACTATTACGATTATATCACATCATCTCAATGCAATAGAAAAGATTAAGAGTTGAAAAATGAGGCTCATATGAACTGAATTATGCTGAATTGATGCTCGATGACAATACCAGACCTTACACCTCTCAGTTGACTGTGTCTAAACTTGAAGCATCAGGATATGAAGTCTCGCATCATTCTTCATATCTTCAACTTATCATATCTTCAACTTTTCTACTAATGATTATAATCTTTTCAAGCGTATTGAGCTTCATATTCATGATAAAAATTTCACTTTTACAGAATGTACGAAACTTGTGACCATTTGAACTAAATGATTCAACAGAAAAGGCATAATGGTATCTGGGAAAATTTTGTTGTTTCCAATGGGTCGTATTTCTATTAAATATTTACCATTTTCGATGTATACACCTTCTTCCATCTTTCTACTCACAACATGACGTTTCAAAAGAAACTATTTAATAATTTGGAGTTAAATTTAACATTCATATTATCTATGAATTCTTTTTTTCTCAAACCTCCATTTATACACTGTTCAGTGCGTCTACCTATCAATTATTTTGTGAACAATAAAAGAAATACACTTTTTTTTCTCCTCAAAATCGACGATCACAAACTATGGTCTTGAAGCTTGAATCTCTGCAATGAAACATACTAACCGTTACAAAATTCGATTACATCAATCAATAAGATGAAATAAAGTGAAGACTGGTAGTATAAAATGATTGAGTCAGTCTCTCCCGTTATCACCCAGAACAATAACATTCTGTTGAGCTTGTTTTTAAAGGCAGAAACGATTTTAAACAATAATGGCTGCTATAGGATCAAACCTGAATTGTATATTTAATTGATAGATTCGGAGATGTGCAATGTATCAGTATGGTTCAGTCGGTAAGAGAGCTGGCAACCAATCACTTGGTTGTGATTCCGAATGATGTTTGGGAATTATTCATTTAATAAACGTATTAATTCATTTGAATAAAATGAACCTTTACCCATTTATAACATGAATTTTATTAGTCTGTAAGGAATGACCAAACAACTACTTGGTTGTGATCTCAGATCACGGCTGGGGAGTGTCCATGTTACAATATAGTTTGGTTTAATAAGACATACTAACCGTGAAGAGTTTACAAACCTAAATCTGGTTGATATCATCCTTTTTCAAGTCACAGTGAAAACTCAAATCCCGACTTGAATTGATATTTAACAATGTTTTGAATACGTGATAAACTCAAGTTATAACAGAATTTGTTCTAAACGGACTCGTTTTAATGGTACTCATTCTAACGGCACCATTAATCAGACATTTGAGTTAATGGCTATTTTTACGTATTTAGTAAGAAAAATTACTTTTTGGATCATCCATTTTATTTGCAGACCTGTGATGTGACATTAGACTGTAGAAGGGTTATGAAATTTTATAATAACTGGTTCCTTTTTGCTTCTGCAATATCAACATACTTCCAATAAAATCCACCCGTTATAAAAGCATATTTGTTATAACTGTCGAATAGTTATAAAGGCAGATTCATAATAACGACACTCTGAAATCCTCGATGTTACAGTGATAACAGGAGTCTCCTGCATTGAATGGAATAACCTTGTGAATATATCGCCACGTATGCAGAATAACCAATAAAGTCCAGATAGATTGTGTAGAAAACCACTGCATAATTGAGAGCGCGCCCACGCACGGCTGTTCAGAATCGCTCATACACAATAGTTCCAATATTTTATTTTTTAAACGTTTTATTCTATTTATTTTAATGCATGGTTTAGACATATTCATCAATACGAATAGATGTGTTTAAATATGTGCGTAAAATTGATATTTACATGAACGTATCAGCATATTTTTACAAACTCTTTTTAAACCGCTAACTTAATTAAAACATCTTTTTTTTTCTTCTTTTAACAATTTCTCTATAACTTTCTCGTATTTTCATACACCTGTCTGGTGATACAGATATTCATTTCTCATAATTTTATGAGTGTATATATGTGCACGTACATGTGCGTGTATGTGTGTTCGTGTGAATCATTATAATTCCTCATGTCTACCTTCGTCTATACACCTGTCGATCTGTTCATACTTATCTTAATTATCTTGAGTCTATTTTTATACTTATCCACGCATCCATCTATTGCTCTTTCTTATTCTTTCTGTCTATCTTTCTGCCTGTCTTTCAGTCTCCATCGCACACACACACACACACACACACGTATATATATATATATATATATATATATATATATATATATATATATATATATATATATATATATATATATACACACAGTATATGTTGCACGAATCAGGTAAGCAGTATAACATAATATAATATATCAAACGGCAGAAACATGAGCTAGTCTGTGTAGCGAATCCACATTCTACTATATATATATATATATATATATATATACACACACACACACACACACACATATATATATGTATATATATATATATATATATATATATATATATATATACACACAGTATATGTGGTACAAATCAGGCTAGCAGTATAACATAATATAATAATATATCAATAATATAAAGACACATCTGAAATGCAATGGATTTATTTCATAGAGTGCTCGATACATACAACATTTTACTCGTGGAGTTGAGTTGTTTTAGAGTAGAGCTGATGAGGCCCGAAGAGGGCAAAAACATGAGCTAGTTTGTGTAGCGAATCCACATTTTACTATATATATATATATATATATATATATATATATATATATATATATATATATATATATATATATATATATATATATATATATATATATATATATGCGTGTGTGTGCGTGTGTACGTTGTACGGATGTTGTGTGGCTGTGAGGCGATCCGACAGGATGTTGATGAAAATGACCTTCGGAAGGTGAAGAGAAGTGAAAGATATGATATATGTCACTAAAATACCCAGTAACTTAGATTGGAAAACGATGGCGGCGATTGCCCGATAAACAAGTAATCGAGGTTAAGAGTTTGGGAATTGAATACTGATTTTTAAAGCAAACACCACTGGTTGAGAGATTGGCTTTGTTGATCACTCTTTCACTTCTTTTCGGCAGTACTGGCTAGCTCAACAAGTCAATTAATACACTCTACATAATCTACTTGAATTCAACTGGCAGGACAAGTCACACACACACACACACACACACACATACACACACACACACACACACTTGCATATATATATATATATATATATATATATATATATATATATATATATATATATATATATATGTATGGCAACAAGGCAAAGGAGGCGTTGGATCTCCAGTTCCGCATGTTACAATATTTTGATCCGGAAATAACTTTGACAGACCAAAATGTATTCCCAAACAACAATGAATGCCTAATAAATATATGAATCAAAGAAGAATAAAAAGATTCGTTCGGTTTTTTCCCCTCATCACAAAGAAAATCGATTTCCAACCAATTTCTTTAAGGAAATTATACATATATATATATATATATATATATATATATATATATATATATATATATATATATATATATATATATATATATATATATATATATGTATGTATATATATATATATATATTTCTGTTCTTTCTTAACTGTACATACATGTATGTATACATACAAACTCATACATATATATTTGTAATTTCATCTTAAACATATATTAGAGTTATATGTATATATATGTATGCATGTATATATTTATAATCATACATATATAACATAATTACAAACATACGCATGCATGTATACATACAGACTTATACGCATCCATTTCTGTGTTACCATTGATTCAAATATAGGTGCAAGCTTATATTTAATATATATGTATGATATACTTGTATATTATTATATATACCAATATACATATTACAGGGATATTACAGATGGAAATTTATGAATGTAAAATTGGCATGCTCATACACACATACACACACACACACACACACACACACATATATATATATATATATATATATATATATATATATGTGTGTGTGTGTGTGTGTGTGTGTGCATGTATGTGTGTCTGTGTGTGTGTAATTATGCATGTATTGGTAAATACATACGTATGACTCTATATGTATGGCTATGTTTACAATCTTCATGGATGTATGTAAGCTTGCATGTGAACATTTGGATTTTTGAGTTATAAAATACATCATTTCATGGGTAAACGTATGTAGAAATAAATACATACATACATACATACATATATGCATGTATTGATGTATTTTAGCTCATAAATGTACATACACACATAACACGCGTTATGTATGCATGAATATATCTATATACCATACGGGGAAAATTCAGTATTATTTCTTTTTTCAATAAATTAGGGCATTTGTTTTTTTGTTTTTGTGCTGTTTTTTTTTTCCTTCATATTTTTAGATTTTAAACAAACGTTGTAAATAAGCCAAACAGATGCATGGAAAATTATTTCTGGAAATCTGGGAGAAAAGAAAAAAAAACGATTTTTTCAACATGGTTATTGTGTTTACAAACATTGTTTTTAAGCTTTCTGACAATATTCATTTCCATTTTTTTTTTGTTTTCTTCCACTTTTAACAAAAGCATGAGAACAAAAGAAAAGAAAGCTGAACCAGCGGCAGATGAGAGAAAAAAAAAAAGACTGAACAGAGAAGAGTTGGAGGAGAGTACGGCTTTTAAATAAAGCGTTAGTGGCGTTCCAAATCAAATTTTAGCGTTACTCAAAATACAATATAAATCAGGACATCGGTTTCAATTCGCATGAACAGTGAGCAAATCAAATTTACAAACATCTGCCCGAGCGGCCTTAACGGAAGAGGTTTATTCGGAATATTATACATTAAAAAGATATGATGTATAGAAGCAATATCTAATATAAATGTAAGAAAGTGTGTGTGTGTGTGTCCATAGTCTTCTCCCAAACGGCTGCACCTATGCGATTGCCAATTGGTCCATATGTGCAACGAGGAATCTGCTGCAGTGTATTACAGTTTGCAAGGTCGTCATCGTCAGGGAAAAAAACTAGACTTCAATGATAATGTCTAAAATTAACACATTTCAGAAATGAAAGGAGTTTACTCTGACCTTTTGCCTCTTCCTCGACTGAAGTTAACTTTCACCCCTCAACGTCCTGACATTTCATCTCGTAGCCTATGAATATTGACAGGAAAGTTATAAATGCAAGAACGAATATATGATGAGAAAGTATTTCCATTTGGTATTCACTTCACTGTGACAGAAAACCAAAAAAGTAGGGTGATTTTGTGAGGTACTGCTAGGGCGCTCTGAGTTAGTGGTAATGATGCTTCGGCCCCGAAACCATGCCTAATTCCATAGTCATCATCGGATAAAAGCATCGTAGGCAGCACATTTGCTGTTCTTTGCTGCAAGAAGTTCATGAAATTATCAATTATATGACACCCACTTTAGGATGATGGTTATAAATATGTGTATGTGCATGTCCTCGTTAGTGAAAGAATCCACACGGAAAACTGAACACTTCCCTTGAGAGATAGTCTGCGAATTCAGCCGGAACTTATCTAATGTAGTGTTGCGTACCTTAGTAGGTGTCCTCATATTGTAGTGTTGCCACCGTCTTGTCACTGGCACGTCACGATAGTTGATTAGAAACAGCATGGCTAAGCGAGCACCTGATCAATTTGCTCTCCTATAATCTCAGCAGCCAAAATAATGGCAATTGCATACTTTGCGAGCACTGAAAGATGGCAATCATACAAGCAGTCAAAACTTAGATATAAATATATATATGTACGGATCTATGTAATGGCTGAAGTAGTCGCGTATTTCCTACCGGAGCTGATACTTATTTATCAAACATAGGTAAAAAGTCAGAAATTCGTTTATAGATCTAGTCTTCATCTTTGCATCTATCCTTAGTTAGCCTTGCTTCGTCCTGAGGAAAGTTGATAAAATATCGCCCACGTAAAGACCTAAGATTTCGAATATTAATTTCCAAAGTAGTCAGTAACTACCCAGCTTGAAATATTGGTGCACAACCCCCTTTTCTGTTTCCCATTATTTGACCTTGTGCCAGACTAAGACAAGCTTGTTAAATATCAATGTATATCTATATATCTGCGATCACGTGTACGTAGAAAGCAAGGAGACGTAGATTCCTAAGTCTGTGGTGATTCTGAAATCATTGATTTGCCGAATCCATGTGTTTATGGAAGCTTGGAAGAATCAAGACAATATGACGTTGTTAAAATGCTTGCTGTAGTCTCTTTGCCCGCATTAGAAACCACCAACCAAAACTGTCACCAAAGCAGTAAACATAGGTTTCTTTAGTTTTTATGTTGGTCTGGATGTCTTACTTGCTCATTGGCTATATATATATCGCGCATATCGGCCACACCAGTGGAGCTAGAGGGCTGGAAAGGTAAACATTTCAACCTTTTTATGTCAGCAAAAATCTTATTGTTTTTCTAAACCCGCCCAAAGTGTTTTTGGTGGTAGGATTCAATTTACAATGCAAGTCTATGCTAAATTGGTTCCTGAGTTGAATTTTTTTTAGTTATCATCAGCAGCAACTGCGGTCTTTTATCGTCTATCGTTGGACATAGACCTTCACCAGGATTCGCCACACCTCTCTATCGTTGGTGTCGCGGAGCCAATACTTTCTAAACCTGTCCAGTTTGTATCATCATCTTATATTATGCCAATATTCTGATATTGAGCATGACTCTTTCACAAACACGTTGCATGGTTTTCAGTTTGAGGGTGGTTTTCTTGCTTAGGTTCCATGTTTCAGCTCCATAAGTGACTATCAGGAGAATGCATTGGTTGTATACCCTTGGCGAGTGGAATAACTTTTTCATTGATCATCCCTTCCCCCATTTAAAAAAAAATTCATCATCCCCCTGCACGACATGCAACTAAAATAAAATCGTTGGTCACGTGACGGTCTCAATCGATCGGTACGCCAGACCTGTTGATTCTGACTTTATCACACGAAAATTAAGCTGGTCCTTTAAGACAAGAGATGAACTGATAAAGAAGATTTAGTAAGCCCTCATAACCCGGGGTTGATACTATAAAAGAGTTTGAAAAGATAAAAATCAAATGAATTGAGGCGTGATGAAAACGATCCAAAAAAAATCAACTTTGACCTGCCCAACGATAAATCTGCCAAAAGTTGATGTCTGGGGGGCATTTATCCAGGAAGGAATTTTTCACCACGCCAAAGCCGTCGGCAGATAAACGGGTTGAGGGGTCGACCAAGGAAAGGGCTAGAGGTTGATTATTGACCGTTCTCTTATGTGTTGATGCCGAGAGGAAACGGGTTTTCATGCCGGCAGTTCCACTGCAGAAAGAGCCAGGCGACAGAAAATAAGAATAGTATATTGTTCAGTTTGATCTTAGTTATTTTACTTGGGCAAGTGCAGATACATAGAGAAAGAAATACATGAGAAACATGTATACAAGGCATATATTTACTTAGCTTAGAATGGTTGAAGTTGGAGCATTCTCAGCATTGTAGTAGAACTTAATACAATGGACACCACAAAGGTATTTAGATCCTCAGTGGCTGTCTCACACTTGCTGAATGAATAACTACACCAAAGCTGTAAACAAAATGAATATTCAGTAAGTTTCCATCATTTAGCTCTATTGAATAATAATTGATTTATTTACAGACACAAAAACGTGGAGAGAAATAATATCCAAAATCTTTAGTACAAAAACGACATTCTCACCTCAGATTGAGCCTTTTAATGTACTCGACTCACCTCTGTAAATAGAATGGACACTTTACTGATGAGCAAGCTTATCTGGCACACCATTAGTATTCAAGTGTAACACGGGTTGCTGAGAATGGAACCGCCTGTACTGCGCGCGTTGTTATGAATGGACGGGTGCTATCAGTGCATTTGCCTCAATTTCTTTCCTTTCTTCTACCATATCTGGAAGAAAAAACCTCCTCTTCCTTTTAGGATCGTAAACCTGAAAGCGAATGGTTCGACCGAAACGTTAAGATTGCGACGACGACGACGACGACAAACGGTCAAATAATCTAAATACTTCTTTGAACGAAAATATTCCAACATTTTTATAGCAACCTATACAATACAAAAAAAAAAAACAAACTTAGTTTCGAACTATAATTTCATGATCTTGAAATTGCATCGAAGCCCTCGGTTTGAAAATTGTATGACTTTAGAAGAATCCAGATCCGTCGTCTTCCTATGCTAATTGTAATAAGTTAACTGTAATAGAAAGATTAGGTCAAGATTAATTATTTTACAACTCCTATCAAGTGGCGGTTGAAACATCCTAAAGACCATTGTCATCTCACTTGAATATAATTTCAACAAAACTTGGGTCAGTCACGGTATAGGGGGGCGAGGCATCATCACCGATAACCCTGAGCATTCAGCAGTACTTTATGAAACGCGTGTGTATGCTATCAAGGGGCAGTTGAAACGTCCAGAAGGGGTGTTTATTTGCTGCCCCCCACAGAAAATATGACACAAGGTCGAGCTTAACGTGGGAAGAATAGGAACCTTCCGACGCAGCTTCGGTTTGCTAAGCAACGAAAGCAACCTCCGCCACGAAAGCGTCCACTAGGGGACCTGCTCCGTTTAGTGCAATAGAGCAGTGCTTCTCCCAGGGAAAGGGCCGAGTAATAATAGGAGAGCTGAAGGACGATTCCAAAGGCCTCCAATGTGCATTGCAGTGGTAGCCTCAGTAAAACCTCATTAGCTGACGCACTGCACAGGCGTATTCGGTCTTGACACCATCCACAACCCAAATCTCCGGCCCATTCGACGGGCAAGTGTCAGTAGCTGCGCCTCAGGATCAGCTGTGGAACAGATACTACACTTTGATCTCGTCGATAAGGCGACAAAAAGTGGAGGTGTAAGCCCTGAAGACTCAGGTCATCCTGACTAATAAGCATACGTGTGTCTGATAAAAGACCATTTTCATGGAGCATAGGAAGTTGGAACAGATTAGAATTGACTGATGGCTTTCAGTTGTCTGCTAACCTTTGAACTATGCTCATTAAGTTAGACAAAGGGTAAATATTCATACCAAATGGATATTATATAAAAGATGCAATTTAAAAAAAATACAATTCGTGGGTGGATTGTGGGTTGATTCTACGCGATTGTAAATTAAATATTCAAGTAATGCGCAATTATTCTGTCTATTGAAAAAATATCCTACGTACCAAGATATTTTTGCGAGTATACAAGAACAAAAAATAGCTTAGGAAGAGAGTTTTTGAAATCATTTGCATGAACAGGGATCGAACTCCGACCTTGGAAGCAGGAACACAACTTAATATCACTTCAACCTCGAGCAGAGTAATTTCCGGGGGGTATAAGTGTAATGACTAACAGAAAGAAATTGAGAGACCGAACGATAAAGAGACAAAATGTAGAAAATAACCATATGATTGAAAAATAAATTTTCAATAAATTTGGATTAAGTTCCCAAGCCTATAGAATATCAAACAAGCGTACACACACACACACACACACACACACACACACACACACACACACACACACATATATATATATATATATATATATATATATATATATATACCCAGAGAAAGAACGGTGAGTTGGGTATGAAATATACTGTCTCTTAGAAAACTCAGGAAATAGATGTAAATTAACTGACAGACGGACGGGCAGATAGGTCTATCGATGGATATGAGGAATAAGACAGAAGACCCATTTGTAGACTAAAATAGATTTTTAAAACTCTTTCCATTATTTTTCCATCAAACAATTTCCCCAAGCTGCACTCCGCCTCCTCCCGTTCAAAATAGAGAAATAGAACACAAATGGGAATGTATTTTTCGATCTGAAACAATTGTCAAACTTTTCGGTCTTTATTCTGAATATTGTCCAATCATAACGACTTAAATGTTATAAACTTATGCCATTGCCATGCAGCAGCGGTAAATTTAATGATCACAAATCTGGCCGTCGGCTAAGCAGTTAAAACAACATTGAAGATATTATTTTGGCCTGACTGATGGGTGAGAGGTAGCTTGTTCATTAACGAATAGTCAATGATATTTACCAAGCATTACTTGGTACGTCGAGAGACCGACAGTAGTGGTGAAACGATGATGTTCCGGGCATTATTTTGCTGAAAATGTTTGTTTCTATCAAAACGACCATTATTCGATTCTACCACTACGACCATTATTCGTTTCTACCAATACAACCATTATTCGTTTCTACCAATACGACCATTATTCGTTTCTACCAATACGACCATTATTCGATTCTTTATTCTTTTAAAAACATAGTTTAGGTCAAACAGTAAAACATTACTTCCTTTTTTTTGTTTGAACTGATTCTTGTGATTACTTGTTATATTTATAACGTTTTTTTGTTGTTTGTCCGAGGTGTGATTTTTTTCTCTTTTTTTCAATCGCTGAGATGAAGTATATTTTATTATTATTTTTTTTGTTCAAGTTATGCCTCTTTGATTTTCTCTGGAGAGTTACCTCCCATTGATAAAAAAAGGTGTCTCCCGAAGACGCTAATCTTCACAATTACCAAATGCTTAATTGCTGCACAGACAGACGCTCTAATCTTTGAAGATAAGCGCACGATTTTCTTTCTTTTGTACTCTCATAATGAAGTTATTTTTCATTGCCAGTGATCATTTTCTCTAAAAATAAATGTTCGTGGGTGAAATGACTAACAAGTGTTTAAATGTTGACCATTCTAGCTTTCCATTAGTTCATGTGAAACGAATTTTCGTTAATTTCATTTTTTTTCCAAAGGCTTGAAAACAATGTACTGCGACATGGAGCTGAGTAAACTTCAATGACACTTCTCGGATTCCCCTAACATTGTACAAAAGATGGCGCTGTGTACATTTGCACCAACCTCTAATACTTTTCAGAGATATTTTGTCGAAATATTTTTGTTTTTTCGGTTGATTATTCGAAGTTCTATCCAATGGTTCCGGTAATTTGACTTTAATTATTTATCCTAACACCAAGTTTCCATTCATTTCGAACAAAACAAGTGGAACAATTTCCTTAACAACTGCTTACAAAGAGTAGCAAGAAAATTGAACAGTCGTAGCCATCGGAGATTGCAAAGGATTTTTTTTATTTGTGCACGTGTTTGTTTATGTTTTCCAGTGCTCCTGGCCATACCGTTTTGTCGACTCGAAAATTTGCATCAGCACTTGACTAAAAAGATTTTCTTTGATTTTGGAAAAAAAAAACAAACTGCATTTTGACCTTTTTTGACGGGTTTAATTATAACACCTAGATTCTCCAGAATTTAGATGTTGCTAATATGATGTTTTTAGATGCTATTTTCACTCTATTTTGGGCCTTTTTCCCAGTGAAAATAATATCTAGATTCTGAAGAATCTAGATGGTTTTAAACTTTAAAAAAATATATTCTAGAGGTTTTCCAGGAGCAAACGCTAGTGATGTCATGGAGAGAAATTATTCTGACCATTTTTGATTTTCAATGGATTTTTAAAAAAAACAAGAAACTTTTGACGTCACGGCAGTTCAATAATTTACTTTGATTGCGAGTCTCTTTTAAATTTAGTTTACCCGCACTGTTTTAGTTCCCGAGCTTTCAGGTAACATCAAGTGAGCATGGTTGTTATACCCCTCATATTTGTTTAACTAGTCTTTTCTTTAAAATTGTGAATGGAATCAAATTTACTAAAATATTGACTGTTGATAATCCTTTGGGGAATTTTTTGTCTTTATTCAATTCTGCAAAAATCATCTCTCTTTTGATTCTTTGTAATCGATATTTTATGAGACTTAAAAATGCACTGTGCAACACATGATTGTTTGTAATGTCTCTTAAAAAGAAAGTTTGACTTCATTTGATTTGAAGAGTTGATTTGATTCGATTATACGATCAATATTGAGTATTTAACGCTCACCGATTGCCAATTAGCTATTTACAATCGGGAAAATTTTCTTCTTCTTTTTTGAGGGTCGAAAAGACGTGAGTGAGTATGTAGCTCCTAGCAATAGCATCATTGGCATCCAACGGTTGTTCACGATAGTGAGAACTGCCAGGTGTTTCGGATCCAAGGAGGCATTGGCGTTTTCTTTCAACCCCGGTGTTCCTAATTGGCAATAAATTTAATGTAGTGAACGAACTGGATTTAAGCTATTTCAACTTAGATATCGGAAAAAAAATGCGTAAAATAATACTGAAATGAGGATGATAATTATATATATACAGAGAGAGGAAGATGATTGATAATTATGTCATCTACTGACAGCTGTCCTGTTGTATTGCAACTCTTCAATGTGGCTATAAGCTATCCAATATCCCTACGAGTACCACTGGGCAGGAGCGAAACCTTCGCTTCGGAGGCAGATATTCTACCCCTGCCCTACACAACACTGGACGGTCAGCAGGACCGAATCGTGTGTTTACTCATGAATAATTCCTCATCCATGAAAGTGCTCCACTCCAAAGTTGGAATAGCATTGCGTTATAGCAATAGTAATCGGGTACCCTACCAAAGAGAGCTCAACCCTAAAGAAAGGATTTACATTATAATGTGCAAAAGTGTATTTTGGTTCATGGATAGAAAACAAAATTGTTAATAATGATATTAGATATACTTATAACAGCTTTTACATGATATGATTCAGTTTCTTGATGCTTTCATCATGAAATCAAGAAACTTCTAACCTAGAGATATCAGTACCACTTGTCAGTATCTGAGTTCAAACAGAAGGCAGCATTTTGAAAAATTAGCAAAACTTTATATTCCATTCCTCCCTATTTGGCTTTGATTCTAACTACAGTAAATTTAATACCTTTCCGAAGTGTGCGTGTCATATACGATTTGACAAGGAAAGCCTCCTAAAAATGAACCGTCTTCTAACAAAACAATAAATGTTTTAAGAATGTATTGATCTACAAAGACATTAGCTCTTCTCAAAAAAGTGTTGATGAATCAATTAGAGATAGATTAATGTTTGTTTATCATGATTGGAAATATGTTAATTTAAAGCTGCTTGTTCACATTATCGTGTCAACTATTATCTTTTATCTATGCAATGAAGCAAAAGTATTAATCAATGCCTTTATTTTTCTGTACGATTTTGACGTCCGTTAAAAGTCTGCCCGCCCAAACCGCATAACTGAATAAAAAATATCGATGCAAATATAACAAGACCCTACAAGTGTCACAAGCTACAGAGAAAACATAATTACATCCGTTTGCATGAAAAGAAAAACACATAAACAATGAATCAATTTAATTACCCTTCGGCAGCAGTCAAACGTCATTTCAGACCGCGTTTAATATTTTGAAAGAAAAATTGATCGAAGCCTAAAAATATTCTGATGATCGTAAAAGCTTTTAATTAAAAAAAACAACTGCTCGTATTTAAACGTAAAAAAATAATAAAATTATTATTGAATATACTAGAAATAAATAATGGAAGAGTCTGGTCAGATAGATCGTAAAGGTTGGCGAGATGGAATTATCGATGGATGTAACTGTATGTTTTAGTGTCTGTAAAAGGCAATACATAGTGAAAACTCTTTCGGGACAATGTGAGGAAGGTGGTCTTGATCGTAAATCACATCCTTGTCTACTGTTAGAAACTGTACAAATAAAAACAAATATGAGAATTAATTAAATAAAATCAGAATCTGGATTGGTCACTATCATCCGCTGAAACTATGATAAATATCAAATGTTGATTTATCAATAAATAGACGTAAATATAAATAAGCAATTAATTATCTAGAACTAATATTGATAATTGGAGTGGACATGCTGTTAAACTGGTCGTAGTCAATTCTAACAATGGTTCAGAAGTTATGTGGATACAAAACGAAAGAATGCCTCTTTTTCTTTGCTAATTATGTTTACTCTGATGTTTATTTATTATGTTTTACAACAATGATTTTGGTGACTGCTTCGTTTTTTTATTGTTAAAATTCAGTCAAAGGGAATTTTTCGTGCTCCTCTTCATCATCATCATCATCATCATCATCATCATCATCATCATCATCAGTCTTTTAACGTCCGTCGTTGGACATGGACCTTCCCCAGGATTAGCCACACTTCTCTATCATGGACGTCGCGAGGCCAGTACTTTCTGAATTTGTCTAGCTCGTCTCTCCATCTAATATTCTGCCGGCCTCGGTTGCGCATGTGATCTTTGGGGATCCATGTCGTGAGTCGTGATGTCCATCGGTTGTCTGCCATTCTTGCAACATGGCCAGCCCATCGCCATTTGAGATTTTTAATGGATTCTTGTCTTTTCTGTGCTCCTCTTAACTGTTACTTAATCATTTTTTTTCACTGCAAATGATGTTTAGCTGATGGTGGCCTCATTTTTGAAGACTGAACCAAAATGTTCAGGTTTTAATCCTGAAGACTGCAACATCTACCTACAGGGGTGAGGGACAGAATAGAGAAACAGAAAGGCCGAGAGAACACGCATGCACAAAAACTGCAGAGAAGAGACGGCTGGAGGTAGGGAGTGTCGAAAAGGGAAGGGCACCCCTTCTTCCCAACCTCCCATAACCACTTCTCCATGGTCTTCCTGACACTTTCCTCCTATCATCACATTCCTGCATGTATCTCTCTCTGTATGTGAGTTGCATATGCGACTTCTCTTTTGTTATCTTCCTCTCTCGCCTGAGTCTCGCCTCTTCTATCACTGCACCCTATCCTCCTTCCTCTTCATTCTGAAACTCCACACAGGTCTACCCTCTCACTCGTGCTTTTGCATGAGAACCATCATTATCTTCAAATAATGCTAAATGAACTGAATGAAGAAAGCTACAAAGTTGGTCTCCTCATGAACTTCAGTGAAACAAATGTCATGTACAACAATCATGTTGAGGACAAAGCCACGAATGAGCAACCTAACCAAAAGATTGACCCTCAAACTGAGAACCATGCACCATGCACAAGAGGGAATCATACTCAACATCTCACAAGAGAACACAGTATATAATAGAGCCCTTTAGCATCCGTCATTGGATATAGACCTTCCCCAAGATCCACCAGACTATCATGGGTGACCCGGAGCCGATATTTTCTGAATTTGTGTAGTTCGTAATGCCATTTTATTTTCTCTCGGTCCAGTCTCAGTTTCGTATATGATCTCTGGGGATCTACGCTGTGAGCCATGGATACAAGAGGTTGTCTGACATTCTTGCAACATGACCAGCCTATTGCATTTTGAGTTTTCTGAAAGTTTTTAAGATATATCTGACTCCTGTCTTTTCTTTCATGTACCGTGCCGTCTTGTAAGATTGGGCATGATTCTCTCATGTGTGCATTGCATAGTTCTCAGTTTGCAGGTCATTCTCTTGGTAAGGTTCCATGTTTCAGCTCCATAAGTGACTATCGGGAGAATGCATTGGTTGTATACTCTTCTTTTTGGGACTCATGGGTATTTCTTGTTTTTGAAGGTTTGGCTTGCTCTGCCAAAGGCTTGTCATCCAAGAGTGATTCTTTATTTGATTTTCCCTCTCTTGAAGAATCCATAGAGATTCGTTGTCTTGGGTAGATGTAATGGTCTACTTTCTCCAGCTTTGCGCTTTCGATTTTGATCGCTCTGCGTCTATTTCCGATGTATAAGTTGTACGAATAATTCATGAATAGAAACAAAAATACTCAATTTGATTTATAACAACTTTTTTCAAGTATAGCAGAGTCTGAATGTTTTAAAGCGATATTATTTCCCCCCAAAATCAGAACTTGTAGAAACTCTTTTCTCAACGAAAAAAAAAAAAAAAAAAGAATAAAAAATTCTTACTTAGGACTTGTATCAAAAAGTATGACGTTTTGTAAAAACTCATTCTCCCTTTCTATTCCAGTATCTATCAATCTATCCGAATGAATAAATAGAACAAAGTATTTCCAATCAAAAACAAAATGACCTCTGCTGCTCACTGTTGGTCTTCGAAGGATAAAATTCATAATTGCGATGAAGTATGAATATCAAATAATTCCCGAATGATGGACGTAAAAAATACAAGCTATCTTAGATACTCGACGTGACGTTAAATAACCATGATCATAAAATCAACGTTCAAGTGTTTGAGTGTATCTCCTAACAAAACTCAATAAACGGCTTCTTCAAAACTATCAGAGTTGTTGAAGTTCCTAACATTTTATTAGTCTTGTCTACTTTTTTACCTCATCTCAATCGTTTGTAGTGTTCATTACAACTTGGACTTGGACTGTCATTTTACAGCTACAAGCAAAGGGCACGATCGAATATAAAGAGTAAATCTTAGATTTCACATTCTTCGTACCATTACCCGACTACTATGACCACCCGGCAACAGTACTTAATTTTCAATTTTAAACCCTACTCCTTACTCCAATAAGCAGCCCCACCGTATGATCGTATGATAACTGGTAATACCATTAAAGCAGTCCATATTATTCAATCTCAACCGTATTGATATTTGGGTCTTTTGTTTGCTTCCCGTGCCTCTTCTCTGCTAAAACTACTTGGCCTTCGTACTTATATTCTCGTGTAGACTTAGAAGAGGTCAACTAAGCAAATGGAGGCCATTCAGTGTCACTAAAGGTCATTTCAAGATTCTGGCCACAATTTAGCACCTATGAAACTGAATTAGGGCATAGGGGTACAACAATGGTGGAGGTCGTATGCAAAGCATTGTTGAACTCTGAGTTGTGGACCACAATTTTACACCAAGAATGCTGACATTTAAAATATAGTTACATCGTCTTTTGGTAAAGATCGTAATCTGTATGAGTTTCACTTCTAGGGGCCATTGGAGGTCATCAGAGATTAATTCTGATCATTTGAAGATAATTTTCCAAGTTTAGGGTCACAAATTAGCACCTATGGAACTGATATTCGTCAGAGGCACATTACTACCTCTCGACGATCATATGCAATGCAGAATTGACCTCCGAGGTCATTCGAGGAGAACAGTGGTAATTTCTAGCCATAATTAGCCAATTTACAGTGTTTTAGGCCATAATTCCGCATCAAAGATGCTGAAATTTAGAATATGGGCACATCTCCTCACATCGAAAGTAACATACTATGCGAGGTTGAACCCAGAGATCATTCAAGGTCACTACAGGGTTTTTTTCCACTCAAATTCTCAAGTTTTGGCCAATGATTTCCCATTTAGTAACTGAAATTTGGCATCTTTCTTGGTCAAGTTCTTAAGCAAGGCAATATTGACCCACAGCAAAAATTATTTACATATGGTCATTTCTAACGAAATTTCCAAGTTGTTGACCACAATATTGCACCTAAGATATATGAATTTTGCATAAGGGTACATGTTTGCACGAAAAATGTTTTAAGGAATATGAGGTTAGTGTTGGAGGTCACTAGAGGTTACCTGAGGGGTATCCCTGCCACTTATTTATATTATATCAATTTTTACCTTCAACCTAACTTTGAAAAAAGGTTTCTTCATCATAGGACAACTAAAAATTAGGATGAACATGAAAAAAGTGATCAAAATTAGTACAATGCAGAGTTACAATACTTTATCTAATAAAAAAAAGAAATCTGTTAAGATTCCTTTCAACTGACGTGTGTTTAAACAGTCAGTACGCTGTTGTGAGGTCTCAAACAGAAAATCGGCTCAGACAAGTTAAGCTTGAAAAAACGAAGGCCAGACATAAGAAGCTGTTTCTAATTCTGTTTCCGTGATATTCTTGTGTCCATTTCGAGCGATTGTGGTGTACTTCTTGTTTTTCCCTTGGTTCCACAATCAGTGGTTGTTTACGTGTCCTCTATTCCTTCGCCACAGACTTTTCTCCTTTTTCCTTTGGAGGATTTTGCCCACCCCCGTCTCTCTCTCTCTCTCTCTCTGTCTCTCTGTTTCTCACTCTCCGTCATCTCTTTCCTAAATTCCTCATTTTTCTCTTCTTTTTGTTAATTTATGTCGGCATAACTTTTTTTTTCTTTCTTTCTAATTCTAATATCTTTCTTTCTTCTTTCAATACTAGAAAGATATTTCCACTTCCTTTGTATCATATGTCACAAATTTCCTTCTTTTCTTCATTTTTTTTTCTTTTTCATTATTAATCGGGTACCAAATTTACTAACCGGTGCGAATTATTGATCTTGTACCAAATGCACTAATCGGCACTTTTCAAGAGACGATGTCACTTCAGACATTGAATCGTTGGCCCTAAGGGAAAAGTCAGAGGTTAAATGGCAAGAACAGATTGGGACAAAAAACTCTGCTTTATGTTTTGTTTTTTTTTTGTTTTTTGTGAAAAAAAACAACAACACAGGATCATTCAATCCTAAAATGTCCATTCAATACTGGAGATTTCACTAAGAGTTTTTGTTGGTTTGCAATAACAAAGTTGATAGAATGCATTTTCGATTGGGAAGCTAGCGTTTCTTTCATTTAAAAAAAAAAAAAAGAAGAAAGACCATACTGATCACGTGCATCTAACTGTCTAAGAGACAGACCTGCAAACTGAGAATCAGCCTTACAAGGAGAGATCAAAAGACAGCACAATATATCAAGAAGAAAACTAAAGTCCAAGACATCGTAGAAACTATTTAAAAACTAACATGGCAATGGGCAAGCCATGTTGCAAGAATGAAAGACAACAAGTGGACATCACGGCGCACAACATAGATCACATGCGAAAGCGAGGCCGATAGAAGACAAGATGGAGAGTTGAACTAAACAAATTCAGGAAATACTGGCTCTGCGACGCCCATGATAGAGAATTGTAGCGAATCCTGGAAAAGGTCTATGTCCAACGACGGATTTTAAAAGACTGAAGATGATGATCACTTGCACACACACGCGCATGCGTATGAGGATGGGTAAAAAATGGGGGTTTTAAATGCAGATTTTCAAAGCAGATAGACTCTGGTCCACTTGGAAAATGTGACGTAGTGCCAAACTAAACAAAGTAAATATTTGCATTACTTTTTACTTTGAGGACCTTTTCGGGGTGTACTAGCGAGTATTGAGTTCGACCCTAACTGTGTGTCCAATGCTTGTGGCTTTATACCAAAACTAATCTAAGTGATCGATTTTGAAACCTTAAGTGGTGTAAAGTTCAGTGAACTAGTTTAACAGATTGTTACTGAGTGTCCCTCACTACAGTATTCTATCCAAGCTTATTAAATAAGTATACCTTTGTTTGGGCGCTCTGTCATGGAGTAACGATTAGCATTTTAATTTCACTGTTCATTACTACTAAAGAATGAGTTTTTTCTCA
Organism: Thysanoteuthis rhombus; assembly: GCA_963457665.1. Lineage (NCBI taxonomy): Eukaryota > Metazoa > Mollusca > Cephalopoda > Oegopsida > Thysanoteuthidae > Thysanoteuthis > Thysanoteuthis major. The sequence goes on from OY735208.1 coordinate 30,549,797, forward strand.
CCGAGTATCCCATTCTTATGGCTTTATGCCCAAACAGATTTCTCTACGTAAATAATTATAATAATTTTTCCTTCAACTGGCTGATTGATATTCCTCAACACGCCTTTAAATGCCTATGCACGAAGGCTGATCAATAACTGACAGTTATTACATGGATCTTGATTTAAAGATTTCATTGTATGATGTTCAATCTATGTAATCTATTGAAAGCGCTGGGTCAAGTGTATTGACTAGGGATGTAAATTTGTAGTATCTGTTGAGAAACAAATACTTGTGTACAAAAATTACTTTTTACCATTAGGTTACAGGTTCGTCTACGTATATATCATCTTCTCCAACTCACCGATAAAGATATATATATATATATATATATATACTGCAATGTACATATACACACGAATTGTTATATATATATATATATATATATATATATATATATATATATATATGTGTATATATATATATATATATGCAGTTTGTGTATGCATATATATATATATTGCAGTTTGTGTATGCATATATATATATATATATATATATATATATATATATATGCAGTTTGTGTATATATATATATATATATATATATATATTGCAGTTTGTGTATGCATATATGTATATATGCAGTTTGTGTATGCATATATATATATATATATATATACATATATATATATATATATATATATATATATTACAGTTCGTCTATATATATGTGTGTGCAACACTGTTCAATGATTGCACAGTTACTATACTCTGATCTTAAGCTAAAGTGTCTGGGAGTGACACTTCGTTCCTAGGCAGAGCACACAGATACACTGATCGTAGGCAGTGTTGATCCGTACCTAACTCACTCTGTCATTTAACGGGTACTGTACTAATAATAGTAAAAAAAAAAAAACGATGTAAAATATTGATAATGTAGTCTTTAATTGTTATATAAAAAGGTAAATATTTTTCTTGAACAGAAAATCTAGATTTCTCCTTGAGTATTATATCTAGGTTGTTTTCTGCAGTTGAGAGCTGAAATACCGCCTCTAGATAATCCCGTCGTGTTTTTCTGTTCAGCAGGAAGCAAGAAGGAACGCAATTTTTACAATGTGATTGGCTTATTAATTCGCGTCGAGCATAAGCATCGCGAGTTTCTTTCTCAATCCGCTTTAGAGCTTTCCTCATCTGTCTAAAGTCGATCGTTGTTTTTAACACTCTTACCCTACCTCTGCCGAAAGGAAGCAGCCTTGACACGCACGTTTCCTACCATCGGAAAGCGTGATGGAACGGATAAAACGTCAGCGGAGAAGACGTACGCAGTTGAAATATTAAGACTAAAGGATACATATTTTTTTGTTTTTCGCGGAGATAGAATGTCAGCCGTGATTTGACTGAGAAAATTTGCCGTCAAATATTACGACAGAGCTCTGTCTTACCTCCCGTTTCTTTTAGCCCCTTTAAAAAGAAAATCTCAAAGAAAAGAGTCAAGAGAACACATTACAATTCGGTTTTCTGAAAAAAGAAATTGAGGGAAAAAAAATGAGGTCCTTCATCTTCCTGGTTGACTGATGTAGAGAGGTGTGTGAAATGTCCGGAGAAACAGTGGAAACACTGGGTAATCTGACAAGTGATCAGATTGATGAGTGTGTTCAAATTTCCCAAACATTGCGGTAACACTTCACACACACACACACACACACACACACACACACACACACACACATATATATATATATGCTGACAAAAAGTGACAATTGGAAGGTGAAAGGAAAAAACTTGAGAGAAAGCAGGTGTTACATCTCGAAAAAAAATATTGTCACCGTCAGCAGCGCAGAGAAAATTGTGTCCTGTTTACATGTTTGAGGTTGAGGGAAAAATGGGGATATTTCTGTGTTGTGGGTTGTTTACTAGGAGCAGGGGGGAAGTGTTTGTACTTTTGTAGGTGTGAGTCAAGTTTGGTCCGAAAAAAGAAGGGTTTGTGAGAGGAGGGGTCAGGGGGTATTTGTTATCTGTCTCTGCGGGTGTTGGTCTTGTCTTAGACAAAAAAGGGCGGGAAAAACCCTTCTTATCTTACTTTAGGCCACACTTCTCTTACCTACATAGATAAAAAACACCTCTCCTTCCTCTCCTACTAGAAAAACCACACCACACAAATATCCTCATTGCTTTTCTTAACATCTTATATGAAAAGGTGGAGTAACTGAAGACTTGGCTCACTCCAGGAAAAACATCGAATTACTTTTTTTCCCCTGAAATGTATGTATAGAAAGATGAATTGAACATATATTTCTTCAGTTGCGAAGTATTAATTTTGATGAGGTTGAGGGTTGTTAATGGGATTTTAAAAAGAAACGTTAATGTAACGTTACAAGAGGTCTGTGTAACGTTGCAGAAAACTTTATAGTAACGGTAATCTGTTTGCTGGGGTCTCTAATCCTGGTAAACTAGCCCAATTCTTATTGTCAAAATTGAAAAAAATTAAAATATTTTTTCTGCACAATTAATTTCTATGAAGTCAATAGAACACTGGACTAAAAGTTCCAAGAAAGCTTAGCAGTTAAAAAACCAAAACCAAAATGGCGGGCATTTTTTCAAGCTGGCCACCAACTTGTCATCCCTCAATTGTTACAGGCCAGGGAACCTAATGGTTATATAGGTGGCATGATATATCGTTGAAAAGAGTTAGAAATATTATTTTGTAATCTTTCTAACAGTCTCCGTTAGATATGAAACTGGAAAATTTATCCTTTTGAAGCCACTAAAGATCAGAGCTACCTATCTTATATTCATAAGTTTGCTTGAGTGCAGCCCCAAATTGACCTGACTTCATATTGTCCTTTAAAAATTACCAGCTGTATATATGTAATGCCCATCATGGGGTCGAAGTAAACGTTCATCTCCCTTAGACTTAAAACTTCCCAAATTGCCCTGATCCTAAATTGACGATCGGAGGTCACTAGAGGTCATTGCTACATATTTTATGACTATCCTGAGGTGAAGTTACCATTGTGTACACATTCACAGCCCATGGGGAACCACTCTTAATTATAAACAAATAAACATTAGTTGTCTTTATAGCATTACACACACACACACATACACACACACACACACATACACACACACACACACACATATATATATATATATATATATATATATATATATATATATATATATATATATATACATATATATATATATATGTATATAATTAGCGTTATGATTAACACTCCCTTATCCAGGGTTGAGTGCTCGTGAAGTAAGGTAATTCATTCATTATAAGCTATACGCAATGCTCTTCCAACCTTGGAATAGAGTATTCTGATGGATGAGGAATAGTGTGTAAGTAGATATATCGCTCAAGTCCAGCCTTAATGACCGTCCAGTTCTACGTAGGGCAGAGATAAAATGCCAGCCTCTAGAAGCAAAGATTTCGATCTTACCTCGTGGTATTGAATGGGATAATGGATAGTCTGTAGCCACACTGAGGAGTTGTAATGCAACGAAACAGCTGCCTGTGGATAACTCAATTATTCAATTATTACATATATATGCATACACATGATTTTTTTTTTGATAGACAATGAAGGAAACAGATTTAGTGAAGAGGTATTTATTCACAAATGATTCGTAGGGAATGACCCCAACATCATCGGCGAAAAATGGAGAGGAAAACCTCTAATTGTTGGAGTTGTATAAATTGTATGTGGGTGGGATAGGATTGTATTTGAGGTTGACTTTGGATCGCTGAATTCTCTATGGGATGAGGTCTCATATATCTGTCATCATGCTATCTTTGTTGAATTGGGGGATAGGGACATGTAAGAGTGTGGTCAGGGTTGGTTCCTTCTGTCATTCCGTGTGAGGTGAATCTGTGTACTCTGGGTGTGTGTGTCTTGGGGAAGTTAGCTATAATCACATATTTATGCCGGAACGCTTAGCGAATAAATGTATTGTCATACGACTGTATCAGAAAGCATAGCACTGATGAATACAATCATAGAGCAGCACATCCATGCAACACGCAACCTTATGAATGATGTGCAACCATATAATAATACACGTTCGACAGGTATGCGTGCAACTATACCCAGATCAGATACGGTATCCATGCGATACTGTATTAAATACACAATATACGTGATAATTGTAAAACATTTTAATTAGGGAACATATTTCGTCCGGCATCAGAATTAACCAAGTTGAAACTCGAACAGCCGAGCATGTAAATGAATAAAGAAATGAGTGCCAACAACGCAAGATCACAAATTATGAGAAGGAATTACAGCCCTGTGCGACAGCAACCAATGGGTTCATATACAACAGAATGCTAAAAGAAAGGTGCATAAGATCCTCCCACACCAAAACACGCCAGACCAAAACAAGCAACACCACAACCACCAACAAAAACCGTTAGATAGTTCACCCTACCAGACAAACCTTACAACCAACACACTCATCAAGCACTTTAGAAAATAAGGCCAGCAAACCGCAACCAAAACCTGTCAACGACATAATCCATTAACCATTGAACAGCTCCCCCCCCCCCCAGAAGCAAGTGGAAACAACAACTGCCCCAAAATCTGAGTCGATGAAACGTCCAGATATATGGAGAACGGGAAATATGAACACTGACGTGCCTTTATAAAGGACGACAAGAAGAACCCATTGAAACAACACCGACAAGAAACAGATCACACGTTAGATCTAAAAAAAACAACAAAACCATAATAAAACGCATGCACTACTGAACGACTCGCTAGAAAATGGAAGCAGCACTCATTGCAACAATCAACACCATAAAACAATGCCCGTCCTCTTTCAATATATCATCGCAATAATAATATCGTGACAGAATACCCTGAACATAAACAATTCCATACCGACACATTCTTCCAATAGACGCAGGTTACCTGCATCAATCTCAAATACAGTCCCACCTCATCCACTTACAACATTGATAACTCTAGCCCTGAGCGGCTTTCCCATTCATATCCCCATCCCGCTGATGGTGTGGGGGATCATTCTCTACGGAACGTCCGTGAATAAATACCTATTCACCCAATCTGTGTTTTCCACATTGTCTGCAAAAAATTTCACCATTTTGTCGGATGTAAGATATTCATCAAATAATTGTACATACATATACGTGTGTGTGAGTGTGTGTGTGTGTGTGTGTGTGTGTGTGTGTGTGTGTGTATAGGTGCTTACACACTCACATATATTTTTCTATAAATATAGAATTTGAGGCATCCACGCCGTAGAGGTTTCCACACAGATAAAACCAACAGAACAAGAAAAAAGAAATTAAAAAGCGTCAGAATATATACAGTCTTTAAAAGAACACTGCTGTCTGATGTTCCTAACCGTAATTGAATATATAAGTCTACTTGTTTATTTGCAAAACCGCAAACTTTTCTGAATTGAATAACAGTATTTTATGAGAGTAACCGCCTTTAAACGTTTATTTTTTTGGCGAATAAGCATTAGAATACAGGACAAAAAATCCACTGAACCATTTGTTCGATATGAAAAAATGACTTTGTCTCCACAAACTGAACTTACACTTCAAAGTCTGCGTGTAAATAAATAGATAGACAGTTTTAAAAGACAGTTTTAGGAATCAAAGGGAAATAATCGATACGGAAAAGAAAATGCAGGATTTAATCAAATGTCGTACCTGGTAATTATGTCAAAAGTCTGTATGCAACAGTAGCGATTTAAAAAAAACCCCAGACAAAACAACAGATATGGGGAGCTGAACAAAATCATTCATTATCGGTAAATTCCCTTAACCTATCCGTAAATAGGCTGAACGTATACCTGATTCCTGGAGTATTATATTGCAAAAATGTATTACAAAGCTATGGCCCTTTATTATACTGCGTTAGATACACTGGGTTCATGAGTAAGTTCGAGTGACTTGCATCCTGCAAAGAATGTCGTAAAAAAAAACTTGTAGAAGTTAAGCCCTAGTCTCGACCAGGTTTATAAGGATCATCAAGCTGGTGCTTGCAACAGACACTGGGACTTCGTCACCGGCCCCATACTCCATTGAGAGTTCTCTCATTTGAGGCAGGGCACTTTTTTAGGAATCCGTTCACCGGTGCTCGATGTACAGAGTTATCGGACTTTGTTGTAAGCGGCAGTTCTCCATATACCCTTGTGAACTATTTTTGGTATTACCTGGCATATATGATAATCAAACACACCTCGAACATGACACACAGTTGCCAAAGAGCTGTACAATAAAAACAGGGATCAATAGCAGCTCCTAGCTGCTGATGAACCAAATAATGAAAATAATCATATAGTACAAATTTACAAAAATACATGTCAGTTTGACAGCAGAAAAAGCGTTAACAAAACATGTTTTTGCTTACACTGTCTCCAAAATTACCGATTCAGAATCACAAAAAGCCAGTTGCTTCAGTTACCACTAGGGTAGCATTAGTATAAGGCTTTATATAAATATACAAGAAAAAAATCATAATTCAATCTCTCTCTATATATATCTATCTATCAATCTATCTATCTCCATATATGCAATTATTCTTCTTCGTTTCAATTGATTTTTTACATCGTATACAAAAACGAAATAAAGTAAAGGATATATATATATATGCAGTATTGGAGAATCATTCAATAATTTCTATATATTATCGTATCTTGAATGCTTATTACTTGATTAGTTTAAAAATATATTTTGATAAAACAATATATTTAGATAATGCTTATCGTAAATTACTAATTAGAAACTATTCTATGGAAACGTTATATTATGATTTATAATTCATATAATATATGATTGTAACATTATAGCTGTACTCTTACTTGCTTTGGGTGGCATTTTGATGTTAACACATTTCCTATTTATAGAATTTATATCATAATTATTTAGTTATTCCGCAATTCTCTCATAAAGAACTATGATTAGCGTTATGTAGGTCTGAGCTTATCTCCTGGGACTGACAATTTTGTCAATTCATACGCAATTTGATTAGTTACTCTGAAACCAATTGACGAGAAATTGCCGTATTCATCGTTAGAGCTTTTGTACATATTATGCTAACAGAGGTTGAGCTACAATACGTTGTTTTTGGTATGATATGGTAACATACCAACAAGCAAGTATGAAATTTGATCATTGCATTATACAATATCATTGTATTAAGGAATTGAGTATATAGTATTAATTATCATTTTTCATCATATTTTCTGTCAACGTATCTTTTGTTATATATAGTATAATTGGTGTTATACGTTACAACACATTATAGATTTAAGATGCTACTGAGGGGTAGTTCTGAGATTCTAAAATCGATTATAAGGTAAATATCCTCGTTTGAAGTACATTCTATGACCATTTGAGTTCTATGATAGCACCGTAGGTTCCGTAAATACTAACCATTATTATAGGTTATCACGCTATTTTCTTCATTCAAGAGGAAGAAAGGGCTGATACAGAACA
>OY735208.1:30559958-30622458 GCA_963457665.1 Thysanoteuthis rhombus
TGTTTATGCGACAAATCCTTATTCCATTATATATATATATATATATATATATATATATATATATATATATATATATATATATATATATTAAGTTTGAATACAGAAACACCCATAAATGTATACTCATAAATATTTTCACAAAAATAACCACTTAGTATTTTTCGTGGTAGTGAATTGAAAGAGCTATTCGGAATAATATGGTATTGTGGTGAAAGGAACAATTGAGAATGGTTGGGTCCGTGAATGCAACTAGCCGAGTCGAAATCAAGATAGATACACGCCAACTATGGCCCTTTGTTGTATTTTTCTATCCATTTCATTTTTGTAAACATATCAATGAAAGAAAATGAAAACAGTTTGTTTGTTCAAATTCTCATGAGTAGTAAAGTTCAAAAATATTTCAACAAGAATTATTGTTCAAAATTTAGGGGGCATTAAGCATTTTGAGCGGCGGAACATGAATTAACTTACTGGTTTGCCTACTCTTCCAAATAGCAATGTGAGTTCACCTCTTCAATTCCCTTGATCAATTCTGAACAAAATTTTAGGAGGATAGAAAAAATTGTTTTCTTTTCCCCGAAAATGTAATTCTCTCTCTTTCTCTCTCTCTCTCTCTCTCTCTCTCTCTCTCTCTCTCTCTCTATATATATATATATATATATATATATATATGATAAACTATACTGTTTTCCGTTCCTTATCGTGCGTGTAACATTTACAACATGTAGTATTCCATATCATATTTTTACGGAACTATATCACTAGGATGTTTAAAGAAAGCAAGGGTTACACTTAGATTTATTGATTTTATATCGAAAATTGTTTCTTTAGGTGTAAAAATGGTCAATCAAGACAGCTAAATTAGTGAGATTTTTAGACAATTTAATCAAACCATGACTAGACATCCGGATTCCTTTGGAACTTACAAGCTTGACCATAATGAAATAATGAATTATTGGATACGTTGACAAGAATAGGATGAATGAACAACATATATTAGATTAAATAAATCTGTATTAATGTTTGGAGATTTAGGTATTTAAAGGAATTAGATTTAGCCTTTGTCAGTGTGAAAGATCATTGTATTGACTGGAACCAGGGAAAGGGGAAAACATTTGGCTCAGGTCAATGTGTTTGATTGATTGATAGTTGGGCAGTTTGGGAGATCGAACAATGAATTCCAAGTAACAGATTGCCAAAGTATTCAAATGAATTAGTCCATTGAGATTGTTACTACCAGTTACAATGTGGTTGTGTTTTGTTTCAACCTTGTCGATGATGCTAATTCGTTTGAAAATTTAAAGGAGGAAGAAAATATGATGGAAGCCAGATGGTATTCGGTATGGAAAAATTGACTTTAATGTTCATAGAAAAAAGTGTCATCTTCTCCGGTTGAATATGTTGGTAGAAAATCGATTCGAAGAAGTTTTTTTCTGTGTAACTAGTATTCTTAAAGATGACACCATGAGTTGGTTCGCATGCAGGCTAAGATTAAAGCCGATACAATGGATTTAACTTCCACATGGATGAACACTCAGATGAAGTGACACGAACAATGAGTCACGTCTATGATTATACTAATTGATCCTTCATCGTTAGCTTTTTGAGTGGCCTTCGTAAGTAGGCCCTGTTCAAAAAAATTGAACCATGTTAAGTATTAACACACACACATATTGTGATAATGCCCTATATATAATAACAAACTATCTGCCGTATGACATAAGTTATACATCAAAATCATTGCTGAAAGGGGGTGGTATTTGATCAACACTGCTAGGGTGCCATGTTAACATGACTGTTTTATTTTTTAATCTAATAATCTGATAATCCCAATAAGAGAAAATTTATGTAGTAAAATAATAACAAAGTATGTGTAAAACATTAAATATATAGATATATTGGAAGCTGGAACACGAAACTAACACACACTAACCCCCAAATATACTAAACAAAGAAAAAGAAATAAAATGAAAGGATGGAATCATTAAGAATTCATTCATGTATAAGCTTCCTGTCCCCTATGTTTTTACATTCGTACATATCTATATCTATATTCCAACAGATATAACCGGCCCTACCTGGATTTCTAAACATCTAAAATGAATACTACAACACGAGTTCCCAAAAATCTCTATTTAAAGCGATCACAATAAGTTGTATCCTCTTTACATGTATCATTCGGTCAATGTTATTATTTGGTTATTGTTATTCCAATGCTCTTGTCCCAAAGTGATCACAATAAGCAGTTTCCTCTGAATCAAAAGATACAAAGCTTACTTTCAACATTTCTACTGCATTTCCATTTCTCGCTATCCCTCTGCCTACCCCCCTCTCTCTCTCTCCCATCGCCATGTTTTCTGCTCTCTCTACGCTTTCTATATAAAACGACTGATGCCAAATTGGTTGACAAAAACTCAGTTTCCCGCCATTCCAGACACTTTTCGCGCCATTGAGAAAAAAAAATCAACGTATAATGCCAAAATTTTTCATTTACCATTAGTATTGATTAAAAGTACTGATCGTATACTTCTGTATGCGTACGTATGTGTGAGCACTCACGAACATACAGAGAGGGAGAGAGAGAGAGAGAAAGAGAGAGAGAGAGAGAGGGGAAGACAAAGAGACAGAGAGAGAGAGAGGGGCGTAGGCATATGAGTATGACACTAATGTTACTTTAATATCATTTTGGCACACGGGTTCTGATTCGTTCCTGTCCATTTCCTCTCCTTTACTTACCCTCGGATTATAGCACGACTTTCCTCAGCTACAGCTCCAACTTCAATCTCACTGTTCCTATCAAGATTCCTCTGCTGTGATCAACCTTGTAACCTTCACTTGGAACATAGCTTTTATGCCCAAAGAAAATAGAAAAAAAAAATACAAAATTGGACACTGGCACAGAAAACTTCAGAGAAAAAGTACGCGTTCCTACCAGGCACGTCCCCACTCCGAATATTGGTGAAAAGTTTTTCGTTAAACAATCGAAGTTTGAAGAAGAGTAAGTTTTCAAAGGATCAACTATCCCAACCTTGTTTTTATAATACTAGCACGCTCACCATTACCAGATAGATTTATGTTCACTATATCGAGCATGTTATATAAAGCCGTTTGTAGATATATTTGGCCAACTTTTACTGCGATACTTGTCCAAGCACAAACACAATAATGGATTAAAAAAAAGAATTTGGGGAAGGAATTCGAAGTAAATAATATAAAACTTCAGAGGTGATTAAATCATATGATCATTACAGTGGCTTATCCATTATCGAGTTTGCATATGCTTAATGAAAAAAAAAAAAAATTAAAAAAACAAACAACACAATTTTCTATAATATACTCGGAGATAGTTTACCCAATGAAAAATATTAATTTTCTTATGATACCAATATTATTTTTGCGAGTCGAGACGAGTTATTGTTTGTTGAAAGTCTGAACTTACTACAGTGTCTTTCTGGTCCTATTGTCGCTGGGAGATATCGCGAAAGATGCAAGGTGCTCACAGTGGAACTTTCAGTAGGTTGGGGGCCGAGAAAGGGAATTTGGATGACACCTTCTCGAGTCATTTTTCCCGATCCACTCAGTTTACTAACGGTCGGAGAATGACGGTCTTAAAAGTTGCCTTAAAAAGCAACTGAAATCAAGATGAAAGAAAATACTAGTCGAAAATCAACAACTTGTTGATATTGTTTCATCTAATGATAATTTCAAGATTATATCATTAGTAATACTACTAGTGCATTAATAAATATTAAAGATGGTCGCGAATCAGGCATAAGGTGAAAAATGAAGAATGCAAGCTACAAGATTACATTTGAGTTTCTGTAGCTGGTGAGCCTTCGGAGTGAAATCTGCAAGGAATTGTTGCGATGTGACAAGCTTGTAGGGAGGGGGCAGTGGTGTGGTCGTTAAATCTCGCTAGAGGCTTTTTTTTCATTTCACGCAAGGCCGTCTAATCAGGGAGGTTGTTATAAAAAAGCAACTGGCATTGAGATGGCGTGATGCTAGTCGAAGCTTAATGGTAAAATGAAACGTCACTTAATAATAATGCCAAATAGTAGACGTGGCTGTACCAACGGACCATAGAGTAAAGACGAAGGAGAGTGAAAAACTAGAAAAATACCAGGATCTAGCAAGAGAACTGAATAAGATGTGGAACATGAAAGCCAGGGTCGTGCCAGTCATAGTGGGCGCACTAGGAACTGTGCCAAAAGACACCGAGGGCGAGACTGGAGAAGATCGGGATAAAGGGAAGGATTGAGACTGTACAGACCACAGCACTGCTTGGAACTGCGCCGATATTGAGGAAAGTACTAGAAATATAATGACTGCAACACTAATTGTTAACACTGACCTAACAGAGGAAGGGAAATGAAAGCAGTAAGGTAAACCACAGCACTGGCATGATAGGCGAAAGGGAGAAGAAATGTTTGCTGAAGACCTGAGGAGACTTACAGTCACTCAGCCTTCAGAAATGACCACAGGGCAACCAGTGTGAAACTGTAAACCGCAGTATTACTGTGGCCTATGAGAACTAGGAGAGTAGGACTGGAGACTTGAGGAAACTTGCTGTCACTCAAACTTTAGTGGTAACCACCAGGCAACTGGTGTGAGATTGCCGATAATAATAATGATAATAATAATAATAACAATAATAATAATAATAATGCCATGAAAAATTAATAACTTGAGATTCTTATTTTGTTAACCGAATATCAGTTAGTTGAAAGCATATTTTTCGGAGTGACTTTCGTCCTTATTGTGTTCAAATTCTCTGATGGACCAAACTTACTCTCGATAATGCTTACACATTGTCCAAAATACATGCCATCTCTGGAGTAACAAAGATTAATTATCTATTTCCCTCCCGACCCGGACCATAACTCAACTCTCTAATCGTAACCCATTTGCCAATCAAAGACAATTGATGTTATACTTAAATATTTAATGATTTCGCAATATTTTCCCCTGGTGTCCATCTGAATTCCGACAGTGATTCTCTAATTGTAAATTCAGTTCATCGAAGTGCCAGGAACTTCGACAGATTGTCCAGAGACCCAACACACGGTTGGCTGATGGGTATTATTCATAAAACTTAGCCAGACCAAATGGACTCTTGGGAGGTATGGGTGGTACATAATGCATTATTGCTTGGTGTCACCATTTGTGAACGATACCCGCAATGTGTGGGTCACTGTGGTCGAGACTGGACACCCAATGCCATTTTTCATGGAAACACGTGGTCATTGTAAAAGTGTCAGACTGAGTAGTTGTTCATGCCAATAAAATAAATTTGGAATCAGGGGTTGAGCTGTCTGGCCCAACGACCGATGGCAAAATATTTTAAATTATTATTAATGACTCTACACCACTGATTTACTGCTGCATTGTGTAAGAATACATATGTGTATATTTATTCAAGCAAGTATATATGATAAAATGTACGTATATATATATATATATATATACGCTGAAATCACTATGGGTTTCAAGACATGAGCTCAATGTGTCTTGGAACTGCAATTCAATCGACAGTCATGGTCGGATTACTCATCTGAAATGACAGCAGGCTCTGGCATCTTCTCCACGGGTGTGTCCTGGACCTGGGCTTTATATATATACATACATATATATATGTATATATATATATATATATATATATATATATATATATATATATATATATATATATATATATATATATTGAATAGATATGAATAAATACATAGAAAGTGTGAGGGAAAAAGAAAGAAAGGGGTGAGAAAAACAGAAAACACAAAAGATTATATGTTTACGTATTGACCGATGATTACCTTGAAATCTCAAAGTTGAATAACCATTTATAAGTGGATATTTTCAATTTCTATTCCAGTCTTCGAAATTAAAAAAAAAAAGTTATCAAAAAATTTATTCAAGCTGTTGAGCCTGTTTGGCATTCGTTTAGGGATGTTTTATTTTGTCATTTTTGTACTTGTGGTTGTGGTTGTATCTGGGAGTGAATGTTCGTGTAATGTTAATGTAAAACTTCAAAAGTATGTTACCAATAATCATCTCCCATGACGAGTTGCCTGCCTGGAAAATAAAGAATTAAAAATCTATTGCTTTTAGTGTGTTCAAAATGGGTGTGGCTGGAACCCACAGATTAAAATCATTCAGCTTGGACAACTGGGATGCAACGAAGAGAAAGAAGTGAATCATTGTATTTTGTGTTTTTTGTCTCATTCAACATTCTTTGCTTTTTGAATCTAATTTTCTCTTTCCTTTCTATTTTTCCTTTAACAGTTTCCTTTGAAATTGACACTACGAAATCGTCCAACACCAATAGATTTAGTTCTTCATATGTCTCATAAAATCTACCACAGTGAGACTGATCTCTCTTGAACACTTTCCCTTTCCATCTCGTTTTACAAGTATCTTAGATGGCTTAGTGGCCTAAATGTTAATGAGTTCCCTCCTTTCGTTAATCGTCTATTGGCGTGGCACAATCCGTCGATATATATATATATATATATATATATATATATATATATATATATAATGAAGGCGTTATTTTTCAGTGGGAACTTTTTTTGAACAGATAACGATTTTACAAAGTGAATGTATGCCAATCAGCCCAGGCAGCATAAATAGATAAACAGTAAAAAAAAATGGGTGTTGCAGCTGTACCGACTGAGATGAGCAGTCATCTGCTGACTGGAAGTTCAGATAACTGCTACATACCCATCTCGTCTTGTTACCATCTGCTCATAACTGTACTTTTTATTGTTCCCGTAACCTCAACATTTATTTTAGAACAATCAATATTTAATCCAGCATTTCTCTTTAGTAAAATTACTAATTCAAGACCAAAAAATCAGTTCATAGGTATAGGTATGTACATGAATGGTAAAAGAGCATGACGAGCTATGTTCGTAAGACAATGAAACCGTAGTGAATTAGATGATGACTACATCTCGATGATATCAGATAGAAATCGGCGTGCCGGTTTGCCAGCCAGGATGGGGTCCGTCAGACTTGCCCTTTCTTACAAATTGCCAAAAGCTGTCGATAAAACTAGCTGATGGATTCCCCGAATGTTTCAGCAATTATAGAGGAGTCACCATAACTTAATCTTCTTTGATTTTCAAGACACCGAAAAGATGAAGGGACCAAGAGTAAAGGGAGACTTTTCCTTTCTATAATAAGTGAGGGTTACTAATTTCTACAAGTCTGAAGGCTATATTTTTTTCCTTAAAAGTTTAGTTGGGGCGGATGGGTGCTCTAAGTAGTCTATCTACACCTCTGGATCTTGCGTCTGTCTGTCTGTCTATCTATCAATCCTTCAGTCTGTTCATATCTCTCTATCCCAGTTCAGATCTTATAATCTCACTTTGTCAGTATTCATCTTAGGGAGTGGAATTTGTATATTCATCGATAATTAAGAAACGTTAGAATCGTTCTCCTTGTTACAACACCTTATTTCTTGGCTCTTCTACTTTTTTCCTGATACCTCAAAAGCTACACGATTGCAGTCCATACCCTTTCTTTTGAAAACGTATCCTACACCATTCCCCTTGTGATTCATTTCGTAACCCTTGGTCGCGTATTATGGGGTATAAACTCAGAGTGAGGCAAATTTGGATAGGAAGATTGTATTACACTGATCTTTCAAAGCAAGAACCAGCCTGTCTGACCCCCACCAAAAAAAACAAACAAACATTCCCAATCGTGTCTTTTACTTTGGCTCGATTGGAAATGCATAATTTTTTCAGTCACGAAATGGGCCACTAGAAAGTTCTCATTTCATTTAACAGAGGGTGTGTCTTGTGTTAAATAAAATCAAGAGATGAATTAACTTTAATTTTCCTGGGTGCCAAAAAGTTGAAATTGGCCAATGTTAATTTCTGAGGCCTCGCTCTATATTCACCATTTCAGCAAACGGCAAAATCGTTAGAACGGCATTTAGCCAAAGAAAAGGTAAATAATTTTACTTGCCATTTTTTTTTTCGATGGGGGAAGTGTGTAGTGTGTTGACGGTCAAGTTTAACCTTTAAGAACGTTACACAATACCCTGAGGGTTATTCAAAGCTACACAGGACGAAGTCAGACACATATATATAAAAAAAAGATAAAAAAGCCGTCACGAGACCAATGTCTTTTGGCTGCGTGCCGTTTTGGTGATGATCGATTAAAAAATTGGAAAAAGATTGATCAACGAATAAGTTACTTATTTCGACTTTTTGGGGCTGTGATCACTAAAAAAAGTCCAGATTGTACAAAAACAAGCTTGAATGCCACCAGACACGGAGGAACAAATTCAGTAAAAAATTACATTGCGCATTGTCTCATTCCTAAGAACATAAGAGGGAAGATTTTCGTAGACATAATAAGGTGTAGATGCTTGAATTTTCATCCCTGTAGCTCCGTTGGTGCTTGAAACTTAAAAAAAAGAAACTGAAGAAACCCTATGTAGTCAGTTTTTGGTTACAGTATTGATTGACATTTTCTAATATGAAAAATTAAAAAATGGTGGGTACGGCAAAGTGAGAAATATGTGTAGTAAAGGTCATTGTTTCGGGACCGTGAATGTTAGTGTTAACACAAAGCTGAGATGATTAGTCTTTTGCTTGCTCTTCTCACCAATTTGTTTTGCTTCTTCACGAGGGTAACATTTTAATGTTATAATCCCAGGGTAGGTTATCAACATCGCCGGTAGGATGGATCGTTGGCAGAGGAATCTTAGACACAATCCTGGCTGCTGCTGGGTCAAACTCCACCTGACTTCTATTTTGACTGGAGACGATTACTGCAACTTTTGTATTATGCATGAAATGAATAAAAACAGATTTTTGTAAGTATGAATCTATTTATATATAGAAATGAGATAAACTTGCTAATTTCTAATCCTGTTTTCTATAAGACTTACCAGCTTAGCTCAGTTGGTAAGAGAGCCGCCTGAGGATTGCTTGATCATGATTCCAAATCACGGTAGTAAAATCTCATTTTATAAATTCTTGACAATTGTTCTTATTCTTGTTACGATATGAAAACAGAGTCAACTCCAGACTTGGATTGGATTTTGACAACAGACTATATAAGGAGAATCAATTTGGTTAGAAAGAGAGACGAGTCGTGATTACAATGATTATTATGATCATAATGCATTTGGGGAAATGTAGCATCTAGGGGACAACAACTCATTAATAAGTATCAGATCAGATTAGAATTATTGTGCATAAGGCAACAAGTTTTGAGTACTGCTTTTCAAGGCTGGCAAACGGACATTATTTCCCATTTTAGACCTCAA
Organism: Thysanoteuthis rhombus; assembly: GCA_963457665.1. Lineage (NCBI taxonomy): Eukaryota > Metazoa > Mollusca > Cephalopoda > Oegopsida > Thysanoteuthidae > Thysanoteuthis > Thysanoteuthis major. The sequence continues at coordinate 30,569,242 of OY735208.1, forward strand.
AGGATTGGCGTAACACAGTCTTCATAGCCCCACCCGGTCTTTCTGCCATCATAAGCTGAACTCAGTCGATGTGGGGAACAACGATGAACTGTAGACAGAAAAATAGTCAAACTTGGAAGAGTCCCAAGACTTTTAGAATTTTATAGAACATAGACGTATACGTTGGCAAAATGCCAATTACAGTGAAAATTTCTTTTTTCTTGCAATTTTGGTATTAATACGAGTGAAAGAAAATTGGTATATACGAAAAAAATTCACATTTTTAAAGCTTTCTCCCCGTCAGAAAATAGAAGAAAATAATGAAAACAGCTTGAATAGATATTAAGAAGAACGATGTTTTAAAGAAAAAGAAGAGAGAAAAAAAAATACCAACCATTATATATTGAAAGATTGAAAAAACTAATGAGGAAGTTTTTTTTTCAAGGTGGGAATAAAGAGATTCTGGGGCTAATTTACAAGTGTAGGTAGAACGCTCAATGATAAGAAAAATAAAAGTATAACAGAGTGGAGAAAGCAGTTGATAATCTACAGCTGTCCCAATTTTCTTCAGTTGTTTATTCTATTTACGCTACTTAGTCTGAGTGACTCATTCTCCATGTGACAACGAGCAGTCATTTCAAATAGAGTTTCAAATGATATGATATCACACACACACACACACACACACACACACACACACATATATATATATATATATATATATATATATATGTATGTATATATATATACATATATATATATATATATATATATATATATATATATATATATATATATACACACACACACACACACACACACACATATATATATATATATATATATATATATATATATATATATATATATATATATATATATATATATATATAGTGGGGAAGTAAAACTTGCAAAATAAGTTTTGTATCCTACCTTTTGTATGGTAGGAATAGGAGCAAGGAGTGTCCTTCTCTTGGCTTATGCATTCTTTCTATTGGGGTCTGCCACTCCTTCATGGGCGTATTCTGACAGTAAGGCTGACCTGAGGTTGGACAACAGGAAGTGAACATTCCGTAGTTGGTAGACACTGAGCTGGGAATTAGGACAGTACGACAGTCTGCAACTTCAAGCTCAGATCCATTGTATATTAAGGCTTTCTGCAACTTTAAGCATAGATCCGCGGTAGAGTACAGCTGTCTACAACTTTGAGCTCAGATGACGCTTCGACAAAAGCAAATGTGCGCTGCTACCCTCCTCTCCCGGAGTGGTGACCTGACTGTGTAGCTGTCTAGTATATAGTATCGTCAATAAATTACTAAATAATTCTGAGTAATAAAATCTAGCAATACAAAAAACAATAGTTATAATAAGTAATGAATAGATTTCACCTTATGTCGAAGACTGAGTTATTAAGAATGGCGGACAACTGATGGACATCACGACTCACGACATGGATCCCCAGAGATCACATGTGCAACTGAGGCCGGCAGAATATTAGATGGAGAGACGTGCTAGACAAATTCAGAAAGTACTTGCTCTGCGACGCCCTTGATAGAGAAGTGTAGCGAATCCTTTGGGAAGGTCTATGTCGAACGATGGACGTTAAAAAACTGATGATGATGATGATGATGATGATGAAAGAGGAGGGAATTGTTTTTCTCCATTTTGACGATGTTTTCGTGCGATTTTACTCGAGACGTAAGAATTGAGGTTACTTCACGGTTAAACATCCTAATCAGACTGCAATCCATGGAGAGAATGGGATGTCCCAACAGGACTCAGTCTCAACTCACAATAATGACTCCACATCAGGTCTAGGCAACGTTCCGGATTTCAACCCTGTGTATTGGCCCTTTGGAGGTCAAAAATTTAATCCTCCGGGGTTTAGAAATGGTCAGAGCTGGAAAGGATTGTTTAAAGTAAAATACATCCCAAACATGGAATGTCTTAGACATTCTCTATTGAAAGCGAACACTAATTCTTCAATGACAATTGTTCGTTCTGCTACCGATAAATGGTTTGATCTTTCGAAGCTTTGTGTGAAACAGGAATGGAAGCATCTTGGATAACATGTTGATTTTTGTAATAGCTAAGGGATGCACCAAATATTACTTTATTCGACGAATATCTATCTATCTAACTATATACATACCTACCTACCTATATATATATATATATATATATATATATATATATATATATATATATATATATATATATATATATATATATATATATGTATCAAATAAATGAACGTAGAGAGCAATTGAGATAGATAGATAAACAGAGTGTGTATGTCTTGAGGAAGAAGGCTGTTTTAGCACCTTGTCGCCAACGACTAAATTTGAGGAACTGATTTCATTTTTCTTGCTCCCAGAGAAGCCAACTTCTTATACCTACGCAAAGGGGTTGTTAATTTAATAGTCTTGGAGAAAGTAAGAAACGGAAAAGTGACATCAGTAATTACTAGTTTACTGATGGCGTAGTAAGCGCATAGAACACATTGTTTATTCATTATCCATTAAAAACTGACACTCTGATAACCTCGAAGGTGCGGTTCTGTATGCTCTCAACAGAATACACAAACCACCATCTATCTATCTATCTATCTATCTATCTATCTATCTATCTATCTATGAATACATATTGGATGGTTGCGTATGCATGTCTTCTTCACTTATCTCTTCCTCTCTCTCTCTATATATATACATATATAAATATGTGTGTGGTAAATTCAATAGATAATATTGAAGACTCGACAATATAGAAGTGGTTGTTATATTTCTGTGATATATTTCGGTCTGTTATTCACCTGTTTTCACACGCCAAATGGAAAAAAAGGAATAAAGAATAAAAACAGACACAAGGCTTAGAGTACAGGACACTCCTACATACATTTTATACGCACATACAATCCTTCTCAATAACACTTCACTATATCCATCTACGTATACACGCACACAGCTTGTCTCTTTTTTCTACTCTCACAAACTTACTCCTTACACTTGCTCTGTTGAACTTTGACACCGATACAACAATCCCTTTTTTGCCATTGACAGATACGGGTCATCATCAGTCTTTCAACGTCCGTCGTTGGACATAGACCTTCCCCAGGATGCGCCACACTTCTCTATCATGGTTGTCGCGAAGCCAGTACTTTCTGAATTTGTTTAGCTCGTCCCTCCATCTAATATTCTGCCGGCCTCGGTTGCACATGTGATCACGGGGGATCCATGTCGTGATTTGTAATGTCCATCGGTTGTCCGCCATTCTTGTGACATGGCCAGCCCACTGCCATTTGAGTTTTTTTAATGTCCCTGACTCTTATCTCTTCCCGGATGTACTGTGCTATCTTGTGGTCTCTCCATGTGAGAAATTCATCATTATATCGGATAAACCTTACCCAATTACTCACAATACAAACACACTCATATACGTATATATTACGTAATATTATATAGAAACTTTATTTGAAATGATCTCCCGCCATCATACAATTAATGTATCTCACGCCATAGACAATGTAAATAGAATGGACAATTAAAGCTGCAGGGAACGAATCTGCCACCAATAGGGTAGCTGCGTCGACGTCAGTTGATGCTGGTAATGCAAAGACCCAAACGAACGCATTCACACCAAATTCTCATCTCGTTTATTCTCGGTCTATTCGGCTCTTTCAATGCAACAGTTACGTATTTAGAAATGGATGTACACGATCAGACAGAATGATAGTAAATTGCGTTATAGTATATTGAAGCTTTATTTGAAATGATATCCCGTCTTTGCATGGTTAATGTATCACTCGCCCATTTCCTTTAATTGCTTTCTCTGTGTACGCTGTCTAGGGAGAGTAATACATCAATTGTGTAATGACGGGAGATCATTTCAAATAAAGTTTGGTATAATCTAACGCCATTTATTATCAACCTATCGGATCATATACATCCTTTTCTTAATACTTGTATAAATGTACTCTAGAAAGCTCTTCAGCTTTAAGTACTAAGCATTAAAAAACTTCTTCATATATATATATATATATATATATATATATATATATATATATATATATATATATATATATATATATATATATATTATAGTAAGATTGTAATACTATCATTCATTTACTTAGTTAAGCTTAACAAACTCGTTATGCTGGTTATTAAAACTGTGATGAGTTCAATCCTCGCTGGGTGCCGTGCCACTGTAGCCTCGTGTCAAATTAAGTTAAACTTGGTAAATATCAATTATATTATACTTCAATATTTAGTGTGTGTATACAGCTTGTGTCGACAGTTTGATACAAGGCCACTGTAGTAGAGCACCCACGAAGGTTCGAATTCATTACAGAGGTAATAGTCAGCATTTCAAGCTTGTTAACTATTACTGCACTGATTGTGAAGTTGGGGATTTCGTTAAATTACTGTTCTGGGGTTTCACGAAATTCCCTAGTTTCATATTCTTATTGTAACACACAGACACTGGCAAACAGATAGACACGCACACACATGCATATGCACATACACACACACGCACACACACACACATATATATATATATATATATATATATATATATATATATATATATATAATATGAACTGTAAAGAGTGAGACAAACTCGGGAGTAAAGTGTTTTGAGGTAAGGTTTATTTATCTGTTGATATTTTTTGTTATTAATGGCCCAGACACATTTTGGGATGTATTCCCATCTTCAGAGGTGTGTGTTGTGTGAGTATGTTTTTTAGGGGTTAAAGGTTTCATGGAACCAGAGTCCACTATTAGGAGCTTTGCCTTGTGGGTAAGAATTTTTTTTCAAAGGCTGCTGGAGGCATCCTGCTGTGTGAGAGAAAGTCCAGTCAATGATGAAGTCTATGGTTAAGCAGCAGTTGGTCTTGGAGAGGGCAAAACGTGTCAGGGTAGGAGAGAAGTGATGTGGAGTTAGATTTTTAGGGTGTGTTCGGGATAGTGTAAATGGAAGGGTAATATATATATATGTATATATATATATATATATATAGCAATGGTTGAAACCAAGTTCTATGTTTTACAAGCCAATAAATTTACTAGCAGTAGTTGTATCGGTGTTGTTAACCGAGACCATATTATTTTTGAGAACCAGGTGTAAAATACTGGTCAACCTGAGATGATTGGCCCGGGATATAAATTCCATGCAAATGACTCTCCATTGAAAGGAAAGAAAATGGTTCTGGGCTTATCTTTGTGATGTTCTCTGGAAAAAAAATCCTTTTCTCCAGACTTCTGTAATCATTTCAGATTCCCTCTTGACTTCTAATTGTTCATTGTTGACTTGTAGTTGTATAGAATCTCCTGTTTGATACCAATCAAGTCTGTTCTTGAAGGTGTCCATACTTTGGGGGCACATTATTTCATTAGGTAGACTATTCCATATCCGCACGACGCAGACATTGAAAATATATATTTTCGTATATCCAGTCTGCATCTTTGTAGGTATATTTTCTGTTTTTTTGCTTCCGGTTTCCTGTTCTCCGCATATTTTTCTTTCCACTTGATGAGGCTACTAACCCATATTTTCCGTTCATGATCTTATATACTTATATCATGTCTCTTCTTCTTCTTCTTCTTCTTCTTCTTCTTCTTCTTCTTCTTTCTTCATCATCAGTCTTTTAACGTCCGTCATTGGACATAGACCTTCCTCAGGATTTGCCACAATTCTCTATCATGGGCGTCGCAGAGCCAGTATTTCCTGAATTTGTCTAGCTTATCCATCCATCTTAGTCGTGATGTCCATCGGTTTTCTTTCATTCTTGCAACATGACCTGCCCATTGCCACTCTTCTTACTCCTCTATAACTAGGAGTTGGTAGCTCCAGTTAACCGAGGCACTCCTTAAAAGATACATTTGCCATTCCGGGTACTTGCCCCTTTGCTCTCTTTTGAACTCCTTCTATCAAATCAATGTGTTTCGTTTCGTATGGTTTCTAGATTGAACTTGAATACTCTAGGTTGGTTTGAACAAAGGATTTACACATGGGAACAAATGCTTTCTTTCCCAGGTGCTAGGATATTCTTCTTATAACTCCTATCAATGATCTGGCTCTTAAAAAAAACTTCTTCACAATTACGTTTGTCAAATCTGGGTTCATTGTCTATGATCATTCCATATCCTTTTCTCCCTTCACTTGTATTCTGCGTCGTCATTCAATATTTACACTTATTCAGATAACATCTCTGAACTCACATTTTTACTTAAATGCGATAAGATTGTCAAGATTTCCCTGTAGTGTCTTCATATTCCCCTTGGTCTTGATGAAGAAGGGGAGTGAAAGAGAGACCTCGAAAATGATACAAAACAGATGCAAGTATATATTTTAATAGGATTAAACTATATATACATATATATATATATATATATATATATATATATATATAAAATAAAATAATGGATTCACTACACAAATACGTTTATGTTTCAGCCTTTTTGGGCTTATCATGTCGCAAATCCATTATTTCACCAATTATAAAGCTCTTCATGACATAAACCCTTCACACATCGGATATTGAATCACTTGTTTGTACTTTTGTTGATATATATATATATATATATATATATACATATATATATATATATATTTATACATATATGCATGTGCTTACAGACACACACAAGGCAGATGGTTGCACAATGAACTTATAATGACTGCTGTTGATGATGAACATATACGTATATAAGTATATAAAAGCTAATGTCTTCTTATGTATCTCATATATGAATGTATAAATATATAATGTGCGAGTGTGATTGCGTGTGTAGGTGTGTGTGTGTGTATGTGTGCATGTATGCTCGTGCACATGGCTGGTAGAGTGTTTGGATGTGTGTGTCTTTTTGCCTCTCTGCCTCAGCAGCTGATTATATATGCTTGATTACTTGTATCTGCTATTTGGTATGTTGATATGAAATGTATTCTGGTAATCTTATTCAAACTACTTATTTTATAAGATTGAAATGAGAAGAAAAAACTTTATGAGAATAGGTTCGGCATTCGCCCTTGGGGGCAAAGAAGGGGTGACTTCAGGCATTTGGCGCGTAAGGAAATGGCCGTCGAGTTTGGTCATAATTGTTGCGAGCTGATTGCCTCCGGCAAAGCTGAGCGAATAAACGTGTGTTAAATCAGGTACACCAACGGGCGGATGAAGAGATACATAAACACGAAAACGCAATAAAAATAAAAGTGTATATACACTGATTGTTTAAAACTTGTGAGTATTGATTGGAGAGATGGGAGTACAAGCAAAAAGGAGTAAGAAAAAATAGTGATAGGTACATACGAACAGAGATATATATTCACACACATATGCTTAACATCTTAATCACAAATATCTCGTTCGCATATACATATATATCAAATTACAAATCAGTAATACAATATCCAATGTGTTATGGGTTTATTTCATGCTTGATTTATTCAACATTAAGCATTAAGTTAGAATACAGATCGAAATATAATGGCATATAGGATTCACTACACAAACACGTTTATATTCTGTCCGGTTATGGCTCCTTTGGGCGGATGATTCGACATATTAAGCTCCTACCACTGAGCTAAACAGGCGTTGGTAACACAAAGGCCAAAATAATTACTTTCAACTCCAAATTCTCATTTTGTTCGTTCACGTTCTATATCTGCTCTATTTATTTTTCTGGGCGTGGACAATTGTTGTAAGAGATGGATATATGACCCGTGTCGGGTTATATTATGTTTATATATAAATATATAGATATAGATATATATTGTACATTGTGTATATGCGTGGTTACGCATGCATATACATATATGCGCACACATACTCGCACAAAAACACACAAGCATATGTACTTGTGTATGTGTGCATATAAAACTGTGAATCAGTAGGTCTGCAACCTGATAGGTACTTATTAGTCGAATTTCGATTTATTTTCACCACTTAATTAAGTGCATTGACAAGTGGACGGATTTGGTTGGAAAACGTACATCTATTGTGTGAAATAATTGATTAATTTATCGTTAGGCTGAAAACGAATTGATGCACTTGCATATATGTGCACAAGAAAATCACTGAAAATCCCAGAAGATCACGCACAAATACAGTAACATGGACGCACACACTCACACAAACATTAACACTGCATACACACTCATGTAAATGAACACGCATACAAGCATTAATACACACAAATGCATATACACGCACCAAGTCACACAAATACACATATGCAAATACACACACCAAGGCACACAAATACAAATACAAGCACAATCAAAAATACACACACCAAGTCACACAAATACAAAAGCACGCACACAGTCACTAGGACATACATATAAATACTCACAGATTAGTATCTCTAATTATATTAAATGACTGTTTAATTAAATTCCTGGTTTGAAACGGGGAAATACAGCTACAAATTTCAGTGTATGGAAATAAAAGCACACTGCGAACAGGTTTCAATAATGACAGATTTGATCCCCTTTTCAAGAGAGTAAAAATTAAATTAAACTTTTATTTTTCTTCTCTTCAAAGCAGCCATGTTAAATTAGGTAAACCAAGAAAAAAAAAGGTAAAATCGTTTCTTGAGCATCGTAATAATAACGCAGTGAACCTGCAGATGATGATAGCTCTTTTACCAAGCCAGGGGAACTCCTTTCAAGCAATCTCCGTAACCTTCTGTTTCCTTGTAACAACCGCCCTGTTAATTGCTGACCTTGAGTTTGAACGGGAAACATTTTTCGAATTACTGCTCACTGCATTCCGATCCTTCTCCCTTGTCTTGTACAAATAGGAAAGATGTGTGGTATACATTTCGCTAGGGAAGTTCCCTTAGTTTCTCGACGGAATGCAATCATCATGACGTATTTCGTGAGAGAAGCAAATGAAGTATGTAGGAATAGATGTTAAACGATTTAATGAGTACTTTGTAGATTTGCTACAAACTTCTATTTGCAATGGGGAGTATTTTCTATGTACATCCTTGACCTGCTATATGCAATTAAATGACGTGGATTTGCAAGCGTAGCTTTATCATATGAGCAACGGGATCAAGTGGGTCACGGAGACTCACAACCACAGAATTTGTCAATTGGACGAAAGACTAAGGCAAAAAAAAAAAGTTTAGTTTTTACATATATAGGCCAAAGGGAGTCAGAGTGGCCTAACAGTCAATTACTTGGAGAATGGAATCTAGCTGGAACTGTTTGTGTTCACTTCGTACTAATGTAGTTGTGGAGCTATCTAGCCTCGTAAGGCGGACCACCACCACCATCATCATCATCATCATCATCATCATCATCATCATCAGACTTTTAATGTCTGTCGTTGGACATAAACCTACTCCAGAATGGGCCACACTTCCCTATCATGGGCGTTGTGGAGCCAGTACTTTCTGAAATCATCTAGCTCGTCTCTCCATCTAATATTTTGCCGGCCTCGGTTGCGCATGTGATCTCGGAAGATCCATGTCGTGAGTCGTGATGTCCATCGTGATGTCCGCCATTCTTGCAACATGGCCAGCCCACTGCCATTTGAGATTTTCAATTGATTCTATGATGTCCCTGCTACAAACGATAATTATGTCTGAATAGATCGTTCAAGAAATGGAGACGGAATTATTGCTTCATGTATTGTGTAACACGGGAGCTGGCTTTGCTTTGCTATGGTGAATACATCGGCTCTTTCCAGAAACATTGGTTTACTGGGCAACATAAATAATTCGTTCAGTTTATTAAAGAAAAAATTAAATAATTTCAAAATATTTGACGTAAACTTTATTCAACAACATATTTACTGTTATCTTTTGCGATCTTCACAGGCAACATAATAATTCTATCTACGCACAATATTTTGATTTTCTGAACAAAGAACTGCTCTAAGTACTTTTGGCTGTCTTCCGAGGATTTGAACTATTTTTCATAGAGCAAATTCTGTAAAGGCCAGAATAAATAATTATCCGAAGCTGCAGTATCTGGAGATTACGGTAAATAAGTAAAAACATCACACATTATTTGTAACAATTTCTGCTTTTCACCAAAGGACTATGTGGTTCAGTGTTCGACGAAGAAACGAGTGTTTCAGTGTTATTCCGGAATAAATATTACGTCTTCTCTCTTAATTAATCCCGGGTAGACGCTTTTTATCGATTGCTACCTTCATTTTGTATAACTATCAGTTCAAATATTATTCATTATTAAATGATGCAATGTTAATCGTGTTAATTTTTTTACTAGCATTCTTTTCATCCTAATTTCATTTTATTTTCGTTGTAACCACTCAGACGATCATTCTACCACCGTTACTGGACAGCAGAAATCGAAAATGAACAATAAGTTCTCAGTAATGTTGGCTCTCGTAGCTCAACGGTATAGCAGCTATCATTCTAATACTTCCTCGTTTTTTTAAATAATTTTTACGGTTGAAATGTATAATGATTATTGATAACACACGTTTTGGATCTAGATACAACATAGATTTATGTGTCGGCTGTAAAAGTGCTATCTTTGTTTTGATTTGAAATATAAAAAAACAATGATGTATATCCCTGTGTTTTTATTTTGAATTCAAAATAAAAATGAAGGTTGAATTTAAAATCATTTGGTACGTAACCTGCCGCCTTTTTTTTTTTCATGTGTTCGGTATCCCTAATTTTAGATTCTGGCTACACTATCAGGAGTAATGGGTTCGTCGTCTGTACGGAAAAAAGCGTTTCGAACACTTTGGAACGGGGTCAATTATTTTTCGTCGTCTATGAGTCATTTCAATTACCGGCTTCCATAAAATTTCCCAACGGACATCCAAGAGCTCACGATGGTCATAAAGTAATAAGAAATGAGGTTAAAACAAAATCGACGGAGCGTGTTTTTAAGGAAGTTAAATGATATATTGAAAGCAAGCATCACCTTTCTGTTGAAACAGAATTACTAATTCTATCTATGATTTATGTCTCAACAACTTAATCCCTTTCATCATCATTATCAGTCTCTTAACGTCCGTCGTTGGATATAGACCTTTCTCGTGATTTGCCACACTTCTCTATCACGGGCGTCGCAGAGCTAGTACTTTCTGAAATTGTCTAGCTCGTCTCTCCATCTAATACTCTGCCGACCCCGGTTGCGCATGTGATCTCTGGGGATCCATGTCGTGAGTTGCAATGTCTATAGGTTGTCTTTCATTCTTGCAACATGGCCAGCCAATTGTCATTCGATTTTTTTATGGATTCATCACAACTCACGACATGGATCCCCCGAGATCACATGCACAACCGAGGCCGGTAGAATATTAGATGGAGAGACAAGCTAGACAAGTTCAGGAAGTACTTGCTCCGCGACGCCCATGATAGAGATGTGTGGCAAATCCTTGGGAAGTTATATGTCCAACGACGGACGTTGAAAGACTGATGATGATTGTGGACGTATTGTGCTGTATTGTGGTCTCTCCATGTGAGGTTGAACATAATCCTTTCATGGGCACGTTGCATGGTTCTCAATATGTAGGTACGTCTCTTGGTTAGATTCAATGTTAAACCGTTTTTTAAGGGCGTGTGTTAGGTTGATTCGAGTGTTTTTAGCAATTAAGAAGGTCAGAATCGATTATGAAACGCCATTCAATTGGTTTCTATTTCATTTCTTTTTCATGAGCTGATCTGATATATTTTTCTTCTCTGTGCAAATATTGTACCAACCCACCTTTGGTTAATCTAATAGCGAAATTACAGGAAAATATTACAGCAAATTCTCAATGAATATGTGGCTGCGTTTTTATGGAAGTGTGCGCATAGAAAAGTAGCTGGAGATAACGATTTGAATGATGGGGTTCGATTCAGCACCCGCTCTTTAAGTATTGGTCTTTCAATCGATCGCTCAATCGATTAATCCATATTAACCTCGGCCTGACTGTATACCTTTGCTTTATTGCAAGTGTCCATAAACAATCGACTGTATACCTTTGTTTTAATGCGACTCTCCATAAACAATCGACTGTGTATCTTTGCTTTGCAAGTATCCATGAATAATCGAGTGTTTATCTTTGCTTTAATGCGCGTCCCCATAAATAATCAACTGTATACCTTCGATTTAATGCAAGTCTCCATAAATAATCGAGTGAATATCCCAGCTTTAATGCAAGTATCCATGAATAATCAAATGCATGTCTTTGCTTTGATGCGCGTCTCCATAAATAATCAACTGTATACCTTTGCTTTAAAGCAAGTCTCCATAAATAATTGACTGTATATCCTTGCTTTAATGCGAGTCTCCATAAGTAATCGATTATATATTTGCTTTATTGCAAATCTCCATAAATAATCGTCTGTATATCTTTGCTTCAATGCGAGTCTCCATAAATAATCGTCTGTATATCTTTGCTTCAATGCGAGTCTCCATAAAGAATTGGCTGTATATCCTTGATTCCATGCGAGTCTCCATGAAAAATCGACTGTATATCTTTGCCTTAATGCGAGTCTCCATGAAAAATCGATTGTATATCTTTGCTTCAATGCAAGTCTCCATAAAGAATCGACTGTATATCTTTGCCTTAATGCGAGTCTCCATGAAAAATCACTGTATATCTTTGCTTCAATGCAAGTCTCCATAAAGAATCGACTGTATATCTTTGCCTTAATGCGAGTCTCCATGAAGAATCGATTGTATATCTTTGCTTCAATGCAAGTCTCCATAAAGAATCGACTGTATATCTTTGCCTTAATGCGAGTCTCCATGAAGAATCGATTGTATATCTTTGCTTCAATGCAAGTCTCCATAAAGAATCGACTGTATATCTTTGCATTAATGCGAGTCTTCATGGTGAATCGATTGTGTGTCTTTGCTCTAATGCGAGTCTCCATGAAAAAATCGACATGAACGAATGTTCGTAATGGATTTCCTCAATATTTATCTACTACTTCTACTTTTATGTGTTTCTTTTTCTTCAAAGAGTTTTCGCATGAATTCACGATAGATCGATAGATAGATAAACGGGTCTGGTTAGTCGTCTGTAGAAACCATCACGTGACCAGCTGAAAAAGAGGTGATCAATAAGTAAACTTTTTGTTGGGTGGTGATGACAAAAAAAAATTTCCTAATTTTCAAAAAAGCAAGTGGGAAAGCTCAATGGAGAGAGATACATTGAAACGACGACAACTTCTGAGCGTTCATAGGTTCGATTCCAGCAGCAGCCCTACTTTCTTTTAATTGTTTGTACTATTTACGCTATCTAGGCCAAATGGTACATTCACTGTGTGATAACAGGTGTTTATTTTAATAAATTTAATTTATATAATATTAGGCAATTTATAATCATATATATATATATATATATATATATATATATATATATATATATATATATAAACGCTTACATGTATGCAAAGATTTATCAGAGAAAACACTAATCTTATTTTTGCAATTGTTGATATGAATGGACGGAAAACGATAAGATAGAACATCTGGAACCCTAATTATAAGCTTTGAGAGATCAAAATATTAGCTTTTCACGAGATTTATTTCTCAAAATAATTGAAATTTATACCAACTGTAAAAAATGTCACCCACTGGGGTTCTTTCCATTACTGAAAATACTAGCAACACTAGTTTGAAATGTCAATAAACCAGAGAATCGCAATGGGTGGGGCTTTGGGGTACTTATTTATTATGCACAGACACTCATTTATTTACAGCCGTTTTCAATGCCTCAACAGTTCGATGGCAAAATTAGGATATTTTATGTTTCATCTCATCGAAAAGTGAATTATTGGAAACCAATGTAAATCGATGAAAATCGATGAAAATAATAAAGAATTATTATTAATTCATGGAATATACGAACACTCTCACTCTCTCTCTCTCTCTCTCCCCTCTCTCACACTCACACACACACACATATAAAAATCTATATGGATACATACAAATATTTATGCATACATTCGCACACACATACACATGCACGCACACACACACACACATATACACACACACACACACACACACACATATATATATATATATATATATATATATATATATGTATATCAATGGACACTCATCACACGAATATAATTTCATTTTTTTTACAACTGAATTTATATGAATCGAAAGAAAAAAGATAAATATCGAACATCTGGAACCCTAATTATTAGTATTTATCTAAGATTGAGATGGTCCTTTTAGAGGTTTTTTTTCTTCAAAAAACTGAAATTTATATCGATTGTAGAAGAAGAAAGCCACTGTTTTTTGTTAGTGAATATACTGTTATTTTTCTCTCAGCCACTCTCTCTCTCTCTATGTATTGTGTGTGTGTATGCATATGTATTCATATCTATGTGTTTGTACGTTTATATATATATATATATATATATTTATATATATATATATATATATATATATGTACATATATATATATATATATATATATATATATATATATTTATGTTTTGCATGTACATATGTCTCACTATATATGTATATTTTTTATGTGCATATTTATATTCATACGTGCATGTGTTTATATATTTGTATGCGTGTGTATGCATACATATATGTATGGATGTATCTATATATTTATGCATGTGAATGAATGCACAAACGTTTGTATGTATATGCGTCTGTGCTTGCATATGTATATATGTATTTATATGTGTATATATGTATGTATATGTATATATATATGTATGTTTGTATATGCATATATTTACACACACACTCATATATATATATAATAATAAACGTCGAATAAAGCAAAAGATGTGTAAATTGCAAATTTTCAAGGGAAACAACTGGGTAAAACCATAACCGATATTTGTTTTTTCTAGTTGATGTGGAACAAGTTTTTCATGGCCCCTGAATTCACCCATTTACAGTTGAGAGCTGAAACATGGAACCTAACCAAGAGACAGACCCGTAAATTGAGAACCATGCAACGTGCACATGAGAGAATAATGCTAGGCCTCACATGGAGAGACCACAAGACAGCACAGTACATCCGAGAAAAGACAAGAGTTAGGAACATCATAGAATCCATTAAAAATATCAAATGGCGTTGGGCTGGCCATGTTGCAAGAATGGCAGACAATCGATGGACATCACGATTCACGACATGGATCCCCCGAGACCACATGCACAACCGAGGCCGGCAAAATATTAGATGGAGAGACGAGCTAGACAGTTTCAGGAAGTACTGGCTCCGCGACGCCCATGATAGGGAAGTGTGACAAATCCTGCGGAAGGTCTCTGTCCAACGACAGACGCTGAAAGACTGATGATGATGATGATTATGATTGCTGAGATTCCCCGACATGGATCCCCCCGAGATCACATGCGCCACCGAGGCTGGCAGAATATTCGATGGAGAGATGAGCTAGACAAGTTCAGGAAGTACTGGCTCCGCGACACCCTTGATAGGGAATTGTGGCAAATCCTGGGGACGGTCCACGTCCAACGACGGACGTTAAAAGACTGATGACGTTGATTGCTGAGATGAGTGAACTACGAAGATCCTTCTAAGATGGTCGTAATAATGTGCTAGATTTAGGCGCTTCGAACCTTTCCATCAACCAGATGTATTGATTCACTCTCAACTATGTTCTTTTTCGCAGATACCTTCATCTTTTATACAGTGAAACAAAGATGTTTTCGTACTATTGGAGTGGATTAATAAAAGGTATTCATCATCTTTGGCGCGGTCTGTCTCCGCTCTTGACATAGTCTTTCTTTTCCCCTGTGCTCTTTATTGATCATTGTTTGTTGCTTGTGTACTGTTGACGTTTAGAAACAGAGCAACTAGATCGGCTTTTCAACGACATAAAGATCATGAGAAAAATATAACTGCGTCAGTTCACTTTGTCAATACGTTCATAAGTACATATATGGAGGCACAGATAGATAGATAGATAGATAGAGAGTGTGAGAGAGAGAGATAGAGAGAGAGAGAGAGATAGAGAGAGAGAGAGGCGAACTGAGAATTATAAAATGCGTTATATTATATAGATACTTATTTGAAATGATCACCCGTCATTATTGCTCTACTTAGAGACAACGTAAATAGAATAGACAATTAGAGAAAACGGGGCTGCTGCAGCGATGCTCTTACCATTGAGCCAAACAGACACCGGTAATACAAAGTCCCAAATAACTGTATTCACACCAAATTTATTCAATTTATGTTATCTAAGGCGAGTGATACACTAACCGTTTGACGACGAGAGATAATTTCAAATAAGTTATTATATAATATAACGCAATTTATATTCATTGTGTCGGATCATATATATTCATTTTTCAATACATAACTTTCGCGTTGAAAGAAACGAAAAGAGTAGATATAGACCAAGAATAAACGAGATAAGAATTTGAAGTGAAAACAGTTATTTATGCTTTTATATCAGCAGCAGCTGTTTAGCTCACTGGTAATCATTGAAGTGGCGACTTTATCGATCGCAGGTTCGATTCCTGTAGTAGTCATTTATATATATATATATATATATATATATATATATATATATATATATATATATATATATGAATAAATTGTTTGGCTCAGCGAGCGAGGATTATTGGGGGTTTCCACTGCAGTAGGGACATGGGCAGCTCGGCTTGTGCGTGGAATAACCCTTTCAGCTTGATCAATGAAGTTTTAAGATGAAATGCACCGTGCCCAGGACTGACCCAACCCTTTTAACCCATGGTCTGTATTGCGGTCCATAGCGCTTGGGTTGTAGGTTTAACAGAAGTAACCTTCCCTTTGCAGATTCCTGAGCTATCTATGCCCCTGCCGCCCCTTCGTGGGAATGTTCCGACATGATGGCTGGCTTGTGTTGAAACTGCATAACTTGAACACTCCGTCATTGGTAGATGCCTGAGCTGGCTATCGGCTCGTTCCGTCCCTTTGAAGGAGAATCAGAACATTACTGCTGTCTCGACTTCAAGCATTGATACTCTAGACAGTATGACTGTCTGCAGCCTTTGGGCATCGTTGGGCATCGTAGATGGTTCGACACGAGCAGATGTGCACTGACTGTAGAGGTCTGCTAACCCTTCAGAGGAGTAACCCGATAGAGTAGCAGCCTGCGCAAGCCCAGGCTGAGGTTAATCTTCTGGGAAAAAAGAAGGGGGGAAAGAGGTGTAATGATGTTGGCGAATTGTAGTTGATTATGGTTCTTTACTAATGTCGGATTAGTTTATTAGAGTCTTAGCTTGTTCGGAGTCCAGATTTAGGTTGATGTATCGATTCCAGTGTTTAGATAGTTTGTTTTTTTTTACTCATGGATAACCTTATCATTGACTGCTTCATTGTTTCAGTTATAGACTTTCTTCTCTGTACTTATTCATCTGAATGAGACTTTAGTTTACTTTTTCCCCCTTTCTACCCTGCCTGCAATCATGTTTACCAAAGAGGAAATATAAATGGTCGATCAAAATGACGTCAAGTAAAAACATCTATCTATCTATCTATCTATCTATCTATCTATCTATCTATTTATCCTAGTCTATTCATACTGATCCATCGAATAGACGGACGTGTGTGAAAATAGACGGAGGTACATCAAGAAGTCCGTAGACAGATAATGAGAACTGCATTCATTTTTCATACACAACAAGCATATATTTTACAACTATTGGAAAATGCGAGTGTGCACTGCGTGTATTCAAGATGGACAACGATGACGTGTCCTTATCGAATGGCAAACATGTTTGCAGACTGTAAAATCAAGTTGTCTTTGTCGCCGGAGGACAATCTGCATTGTCTCAAACATATATCGGTGAAGACGACTACTTCAAAGAAAATGATGGGCGTTTTTACTGACCTGCAAATCTTTTCGGACGAAACGATTGACCTCAATGTGTTTGACGCTGGAAACAACATTTTTTATATATTTGTGACACAAATATGACTCAGCTCTTTCTTCAGCTCGCAACGTATGTTATCTATATCCTTATCAAGAGGCCTTTCCCATAAAAGGTCGTTCACAGCCTGTGGTCAAAAGAGTATGCCGTGAAGCAAGCCAGCCTTTGTTACTTTCACCCAGAGACGGAAGGTCCTTCACTTTCTCTCGTACCCCAGTCAAGTCTGCCGTCCTTGGTCATTTTCCTCTCCTACCTTGCATGAATCGTGTTGCGTTTTCTGATATCTGCAGAACCCCCGAAGTTGAGAAAAGGAGAAACAAAGAAGACGCTAAATCGTAACAACGACATTTCCTCCTTTCTTTCGTCTCTGCTACTTTTCGCCTTTCCTGAGGACAAGCAAATCACGGGTCCTACCTTTTAGCGCCGTATCATTTCCCTCGATAGCTCATTAGGCAACACAACATAACCTAACGCTTCTCTATTGATCAAATAGTTGATATTTATTGTCGAGGAAAAATCAATCAAAAAGCAGTACAATGTTGCCATTCATCAGATGCTTAATCAGATTATGAACATGATTTTTTTTGCAATTCATTTACTCTTTCATATATTGGCTACGTTCTGCTTAAACTTGAGCCAGGCTCAATTAGGTGCATCAGATTTGAGAGAAAAATTGTTGCGTCAATAGTTCAAGGGAGAGATCGCTTGGTTTCTCTTTGAAATCAAAATTCAAAATTTTTTTTACTCTACCTGGACTCGAACACTGAGGTCCACTCGGATAGTATAATGGTTAGCACGTCTTGCTCTCACGCAGTAAATCCTTGGTATGACCGACAAATATAGAAAACTCTCCATTAGCACGACTTTTCCTGAGCAATCAGTTGCTAATAGAGTACACTAAGCTATATCATTAAGGCAGAGGTATCCCTTCAGTGGACTTGCACCTTGCCAAGGGGTTGGTTATGAACACTTGTTGATATAAAGTCGTGGTCTCGACCAGACATTAAACTTACAACGATAACTAAGCACACTCATTCAACGGAAGCCAAGACTTCATTACCAACTATTATACCCCATTAAGAGTTGTCACTTAGGAGACCTAACGCTTTACTCCCTTTTTTTACCGAACACCCAGAACTGGTGCTGTTAGGAGATGGGCAACAAAGAGATGAGAATCTCATCCAGCTGGTACAGTTCGTTGGAACGCGTTAGCTTTCCCGAATTTGTTTTGTCAGAGTATAAAAACCCAGTCAGTTCATATCTATGGGCTATTGTAACGACACAACATTGTAATCGAATGATTCCAAGTTAATCAATATAAGTAATTGCAATAAAGGTTATATTCTAATTATTAATTTAGCTTGTCATTTTTTTCTTTCTTTTTTCTAAAAAAAATTCTCGAATGAAATTTTAAAACTTAACTAAAGAAAATCGATCTTTCATTAGTTATTTTAATTAAAATCATATCGAGAGAAAGGTCGATGTTTCTCTGTCTAACAAGGTAATTAAAATATAATTAAAGTATTATCTGAATTGAACGAAAACCTTTTGCTGTCGCCTTTTTTTTTAACCAGTTTGAGTAACGATTTCTTGTTAGAAATTGTCAAAAACGTTTTTTTCAGTCTTAAGCTATGTAGTTGGCTGGTTTTGTATATATGCATTGTGCATCCACAAACACATATACACGAACACACACAAACACACACACACACACACACACACACACACTTAATGATCTTGATTATGACTGGTGAAAAGTCGAACATAGATTTTCGTAGATTTTTCTATCAGATTTTTTCTTGTTTTCGCCGTGGAAGACGTATACTTAAATTCATAAAGTATAATAGTTGTCCAAAGGTGTTTGAAAAAAGTTGTTCAAAGGTCTTTGAAAATTTCATGAACATCATAGGCATTGTTTTGTTGATGTAACGTGGCGAATGATAGGCGAAGTAAATCCTTAGATGGGGGAAGTTTGAATTGCAAAATGCATTCAAAACTCCCTGACCCTAGCTGAAGAAGATTTTATTGGGTGTTGGATTTCTCTTTTCAATAACTAAGGCTCCAAAGTAATTTTGTACAATTCATCTTGTATACTATATGGGTGTCAACTACGAATGTCTCACGACATAAGAGCATATTTGTATTTATGTATTGTCTTAGTCTGATATGTGGCAAGATAGGGGTCTGGATAAAGCGTCAGTTATATATGTATATATATATATATATATATATATATATATATATATATATATATATATATATATATATATATATATATATATATATATATATATATATATATATATTATAATACACCCCCCCCACACTCATACTCCAACATATACGCATATATATATATATATATATATATATATATATATATATATATATATATATATATATATATATATATATATATATAAATGTAAAAAGATGCGTGAATGTGAAAAATTAAGATCAAAATAGTACATTTCCATTTTGTTCGCTATTACTTCCATGTATTTTTGGTGAACATAATTCTCTTTTTTTGAATCTTGTGATTATGTGTAGATATTTATAAAAATTAATACTCAGTTCTAATAAGGGGACAGTCTGTGAAGATTGAAGTCATTAAAATAACAGCTATCAGTGAGACTAGCTTACCAAGTAACCTGCAACTTCCTGCACTTACATGTAAAGATAAATTTACATTCATTTTGTCGAGAGGATTAAACATTACTAGTAATTTGTCTGTCATCTCTGGAACACTTGAATAATCCCAATGGGATGATCTTCCTTCCCGAAACGTCTATCATTTATTTGTTAGAATTGTAATATACATCTATACATCTATCGGTCTTCGGTCTTCTCGATAGTGAATTTGCGCATACAGGTTTTCCCCACTATCCAAAAGTAGAACATTCCTATAAAAGATTTCGTTAGCCGAAATGCTGTAGATTGAAGAATCCATCACCAGTGATTTATACGAAAAAATGTTATGAGCGTCCTAAAAACCACAAAATGATGATGATTGTTTTTTAAGCTGAGTTGTTGGAGGTTAGGTTGATGGGCGGCACAGGAGACTATGATTTTGGAGAAAGATGAAGAGGATGCGCGCTGCTACTATAACAGATCATTTTAAAGCAATCATTGAAAGCAACTTTCGCTCTATTCCTGGTTTCGCAAAAGTGGTGCAAAGTGAACTTTAGAAATACAGACTATATCAGCTTTCGATTGTTATCGATAAAGGCTTGAATGGTAAACGGAAATTTCTATGAAAGGCAAGATTTTCCCCTATCCTCTGAAATCATCATCATCATCATCATCATCATCATCATCATCATCATCATCATCATCCTGTTGAAATTAGTCGTTGGACATAGACCTTCCCCCAAGATTCGCCAGACCTCTCTATCATTGGTATCGCGGAGCCAATACTTTCTGAATTTTCTATTTTTCGTTTCTTCCTCTCTTTCTTACTTTCAGCTGAGATAGTTTATCATTTGCCTCCTGCTACCGTTGTTGACATCGAGCCCAGGTTAAAACCATAATACCGAATGCTGATTCTCGAAGCAGGTGAATTTTGAAACTTGGCACAGCACGATTTTCCCAGCTCGCTGGCATTCAGTACATCTTTGTACTAGTAAAATCGGTCTTGAAAATATCTATCTATCTATTTCCCCCCCCCCCCCCCCACCAAAAAATTCCTCAAACGTGAGTGGGATTTTGAAGAAGAAGGGAGATGTGCAGGCATATATTATTAAGGGATCATTCAAAGCAACAAAAAAGGTTAGCCGTACATCAAATAACCAAACTAAAAACTAAAAAGCGAAAACGTATTAAAAAGGGGGAAGCGGGTTTCCTTCTAAAAGTGAAAAAAACAAACAAACCCAAAGCTGGACTTGAATACATCAGAACGAAGACAACAAGAAGTTTCTCGTCAATCTAAGGGAAAATAAGTCGTATCTGGGATTCTTCATCCTCGCTAACTTAACCATTCCTCATCTGTACGGATTTTTTTTCATCGCCTCTTTGAAATTCTTCCACAGGAGATATTGATCTGCTCTCTGATTAACATTAGAATCTTTTTTGAACGCTATACATGATCTAGAAGGATCCGGGCCGACTTGCTCTTTGGAGTAATAATAGCTGGATGTCGTCAGCTCAAATCTTTTGAAATTATATATATATATACATATATATATATGAGTGTGTGTGTGTGAGTACATATATATATATATATATATATATATATATATATATATATATATATATATATATATATATATATATATATATATATATATATATATATATATATATATATGTGTAAAATAGACCAGGAGAGATTAAAAGAGTAATATAAGAGAATGGAAGAAAGCTGAGTTAATATAAAAAATTACGAGAGAGAAAAAAAGAAGAAGAATAAAAAAGCTATAAAAAGTGAATTGTTGCTTTTTGCTGTTTTTGTCTAGACATATTGTTAATTTTTTCCCTCATTCATTGGTTTTCCAATCATTGGAAACTCGTTGGAGGTACGCACCATCTATTTTATTTAAAAGCACTTTTTAGCAACTACTTTATCGTAATTTTCAATGAACTAATAGTCTTTTTTAAAATTCTTACGGTGTACTTATCGGAGGAGAAGGGCTATGCTCAGAATTCAATGTTGGATCACTTTTACCCCCCCCCCGTAGACTTGGGGTGGGGAGTTAAAGTAGTCCCCTTCAGGAGCGAGGATGATGAAATGATCCCTTTTATCATAATAAGATGGATCTCTTTAATATCACTGTGATCACAGTGTATAAATTTTGGAATAGCTTTTCTTTCATCGTAATTTCATTTGTTTTTCATTGCAACTAGACTTTCAGTCAACGGCCGTTTGTAAATAGCACGGACCGGAAATAATAATGGTTGACAATGCTTCATCTAATACAATTCCAAGATAATATTACTCTTTATACGAAAGGTGTTTGTAAAAAAGGCAATAGCATTAAATAAGGCGAGAGATAGGGGGAAGAAAGGAATACGTTTATACGGTGAGATTTGGTCCTCTATGACTGCTGGCTCAAGTACTTCAATCTGATCGAGCAGCCGCCACAGCAAGATGGGATTTTCGAGGCCAGAGGAGGCGAGTTCGAGTTTCACCGTAAGCTTATTGATTATTTCCAATCTGTTCTATTTAAGAAATACTAGTCATATCATATTATTTAAATGGAGAAACCTCTTTGTAGTTATAACCCAGGATCAAATCTTTCTTTGACCTGTGATGCATCAGGTCGCTAACTCCATCAGCAGGACCTTTGCAATGAAACCTGTAAGAACTGGTTTACTGAGCTGTCTCAATCAAGCCCAAATACACGGGATCCGTCCAGAAAGTATCTCTAGAACAATATTGAATATCTTGAGAACTAGTTGCACGGCCCGGGTGTAACTTGGCGACCAATCAGATGAGACCTTATGGTGTATGTATTAACTGTTACATTCCACTGCCGTTACATAATCGGATGAGGGACGCCATTGGTTAAGTTTAATTACCCAGTGAGTGTCGCATTGAAAAATGACTGTGAATATTTCTTCACGCCTTGTGCATTCATTTTTTGGGTAAAAAATCACACCAACTGAGTGTTCAACTGCCCCACAGTCTGGAACTGACTCACTGCTTTTCTGGAGAAATTTCAGACGGTGGACAAAATAAAAAAAAATTGCAATGAATCATCCGGTACGATCCCAAAACAGAACTATTTGGGAAAGTCGAAGGGATGAATGTGTGAAGTACAAAGGGGAGTGCTTTGAAGTGGACTAAGGCGCCATTGCCTTGCGTAGACCATTTTCTCGTTATTACTCAATGTCTTGAGCCCTTCCAGACAGACTTTGTGAGCCCAGTAATTGACAGACAAAGAAAAACAATGCTTGCTTTTTAAAACCGATGCTTATCTCTGAATTTCCAATTAAAAACGGAAAGTGGTGAACTTAGTTGCAGTCTCAGATCTACGATTTGAATACATTCTTCATGAGTTTTTTTTTAATAGGAAAATCTACTAGGATCAAAGACGAATGAGCGGAAAGAGAGATTGTCTAATTTAAGATAACAACCTGAACAGAATACAGTGACTAAATTGTAATGTGATTAAGAGGAATGATTAGAGAAACAACACCTGTTCGCTGGGTGGCAATAATTTCTTATCTGCTAATGAAATAACATGAGAAATAAAACGCCAAGCTGACAAACATACGCACAAGCGCCTCCTTATATATATATAAATATATATATATATATATATATATATATATATATATATATATATATATATATATATATATATATATATATATATATTTGAAGTTACGCTTTCCCGTTGCAGATGAAGTATTTTGCTTCAAAACACGTTCGGAACAATTTCATACAAATAAACAATTTCATACGTACGACACACTTATATATATATATATATATATATATATATATATATATATATATAGACACACACTCATATATATATATACACACACATATATATATATATACATATATATATGTGTACATATATATATATATACACATATATATATATACATACATATATATATATATGTACATATATATATGTATATATATATACATATATATATATATGTATATATATATATAGACACACACTCATATATATATATATATACACACATATATATATATATACATATATATATGTATACATATATATATATACACATATATATATACATACATATATATATATGTATATATATATATATATATATATATATATATATATATATATATATATATATATATATATATATGGGTTTATATGTGTACAATATGTATACATACACCGATTCATTTATAAGTATCAACTAGGATTTGCAACTACCAATCGATGGCTCCACAGTGTTAAAAAGCTCCAACTGTGCTGCTATTTACTCATCGCTAGGGAGATTGATTTATGCATTTCCCAAGAGATTCAATGCATATATATATATATATATATATATAGATATACATATATATATATTTAGAGAGAGAGAGAGAGAGAGAGAGAGAGAGAAAGAGAGAGCGAGATAGTTAAATGTTTTTTTTCATTAACTGAATTTATCCATGAAATTCTAGTATATGTATATATATATATATATATATATATATATATATATATATATATATATATGTATACATATACATATTCATATATATATATATACACACATACAAACACACGCACATATATATATATGTATAAACATACTAAAAAATCCACCTCCACAACACTACCCCCTACCTTGACACACTCTGCCCTCCCCAAGTCCAACTGCTGCTGCTTTACCAAAACCCCAATACCTTCTGGTCATTCTAACATTCAGCATGAGGCCTCTAGTAGCCCTGACAACAAAACTTACCCACAATGCATAGCCGCTGGCAGTTGACTCTGGTTCCACATGGTACATTTTAATTCACACTCACACAACACGCACCACTGATGATGGGAGAAATCCCGAAACATGTATGGACTATTGACATATAAGGATTAATAAAACCTTACCACCAGAAACTTCACTCCCGAGTCTGTCTCACTCTCTAAAGTACACATTATATATATATATATATATATATATATATATATATGTACATATATATATGGAGAGAGAGATAGAAAGAGAGAGAGAGATATAGTTAAATGTTTTATTTTTCACTAACTGAATTCATCCACAAAATTTTAGTACATATATATATATATATATATATATATATATATATATATATATATATATATATATATATATATATATATATATATGTAATGTTAAAGGGCTCCAGCTGCGCTATTTACTCATCGTTTAGGGAGGCTGGGATATATTATGTATTCTCCAACAGCTTCCACCAAAGCATACATACATCATGCTGTTACAACATCCCAGAGAATTTACATTATATATGGATGTGGATACACATGCAAACTCACGCTCCAAGTGCAATTTCATGGATAAACACATACACACACACATACATAACCACACGCACACATGTGTATTCATGTGTGTGAGTATAAAGATCTTTATTAGTTTCTGTGTGTGTACATATAAGTTTATATATGTTTTTGGCACTTTATCTGAGTCGGTTTTTCCTTAATTCAAAATATATTAGGTAGCAGGTGGCAAATAAGGTCGCTAATCTTTATTGATCTACCGGCAAGAGAATGATAAAAAAAATCCTTGTAAAGAAGAATAACGTCAAAACAAAGGAATTAAGTTTTGAGGCTAAAATGACTTTTGAAAAAAAAAACCAACTGAACCAATGAACGAAACCAGGAAACTGAGCGAATATTAGAAACATTGAAACGGTATTTAGGAAGAAAAAAAAAAAAAAGATTCTTCTACTTCTTTTACAGACCTTTTTTTTCTCTCTCATTCTGTTGCCAGAAATCGAAGTTGAGTTGCCATTTTCGGAGAAATTTAGGCAAAGACGGACAACAAAATAAAACAAAAATTTGAAGGATAAATGAAACAAAAAAAAAAATGGAAGCCAATAATAAATTGAGTTAAAATCAACTTTAAGTAGATCTTTAGTAAACTAAACTCAAACTAATATCACGTCGAAGAGATACAGGAAGATTGTGGTGTGCATATTTCCTGAGTGGGAGGAATAGTCGAAATCCTGGTCTCAAAATTCAACCACCAGCTCCAGTGGAAAATGCGTAGGTATTTTCTCTATCAAGTGATTCGGTTCTTTCTCTCTCTTTTTTCTCTCCCCTCCCTCTCTCTCTCTCATATACACACACACACACATACACTCACTCACACACACACACACACACACACACATATATATATATATATATATATATATATATGTATATATATATATATATATATATATATTGTGTCATCTACAGACGGCTGTTTCGTTGTATTATAATCATCAGTGTGGCTATAGAATATCCATTATCCCGTCCAGTACCACGAGGCAAGATCGAAACCTTAGCTTCAGAGGCTGATATCCTCCCTCTACTCCACGGAACTGGACAGTCAGTGAGGTTGAATTTAAGCGATATATTTATTTGTCGCATATATTCCTCATCCACCAGAGTGCTCCATTCCATGTTGGAAGAGCATTGCATAAGCTTACAATATATATATATATATATATATATATATATATATATATATATGCATTATTATGCTATATTTGAAATGACCTCTCGTTGTTATACGGAGGATGCGTCACTAAACAATTTAAGAGATATTGGGGCTATTGCTGGAATCATTTCCTAATAGTGTTATTATTGGCGTTAGAAACAAAGCTGACACGGGCAGTGGGAATTATCAAGATGTGAATAGCCGGCATGAAACGATTATTTGGACCTTAGCCTCTCAGTAAGACTTTTTATTTTAGTGGTCAACAGCGTTGCTAGGTTGGAGCAGCAACTATATTGGTCGCAGGTTCGATTCCTGCAGCAGCCCCATTTTTCTTAAATAATTCGTTTCCATTTACTCTGTCCAGTAATTCATTCTCTGTCTAACAACAGGGGGGTAATTCAGACAGAGTTCCAAATAATATAACTCATTCATAAATATTCTGTCATATTATTTATCCATTTCTGAATGATATATATTTCATCAGCCGTTATGAGCGGGACAAAGGCCTTTTTCATCTCATCCCATAACGACCGCAACAGCACTGAACTCTAATGGGCAAAACTCTCTATCTAAATCTTCCATCTTGTGTCTGGTCTTGGTCCTGGGCACTGATCAGTTAACCTTTTGCTCCAGTTGTTGCTATCCCTTTTTGCTAACTGTCCAGCCCGTCTCCATTTTTATTGCTTAGTCATTAGCATAATATTCTTCACGCTGGTCCTCCCTCAGATCCATGTTGATCTGTTTTTTTATCTCTCAGAATTATCTGTGGCATTGCTCTTCATGCGATTCCAAGTCGGTTTGTTTTCTTAATTCCATATTTAGCATCCGTAAGTCATAGCTGGTATTATGCATTCATCGCATGGTTTACGTTTTAGGCACATTGGCAAGGTGCTCTTCAATATAAACACGAAATAAAACGATGCATAACGAGAGGTTGGAAAGCATTTGATATATATATATATATATATATATATATATATATATATATATATGTGTGTGTATAGTGCACTTCTGCGTGTATATGGGTGGGTGGGTGTATGAGTGCAAAAGTAATTAACAGGTGATATAACTCATGGGAAATAATATTATTTTGAGGTAAATTATTTATTGTTAAATTTGCGATCAGGGGAACGACAAGTGTTTCCTTTTGATGTTTCGTCAGTAAAAATTTTAATTTAGGAGAAAAGTTGTATCTTCAATTCAGCCTCTTATTGGCGGGGCGAGGATGAAGCAAATACGTTTCTTGGGTTGAGTGCTTTCCTCTCACTTTCATCTTGTGAAAGGGAATAGACACTTGATTAAAAGCAAACCGGCAAAAAGGGAAATTCCCTGATGAATGACACGTACAACACAAGTGCAGGTATCTCCCTCAACCCGCTTTTCGAGAGTTAGCTTTACGCAATTTTACTGCTTTTACAAAAAGGCGAAAAGCGAAAAAAATGTGTGGCGTTTTTAATTTAATTCATTTTTTTGTTCCAGCAAAATGTCAAGGAGGCAGTTTGTATCACTTTCCTCTCAGTCTTACAGCTCCTTTTTTCTTTTTTAAAATACTGCCTGCCACGCAAACTCCCGACGACTTACATTCCATGATCACCACCTTTGGGGTCTCAGAAGGCTCAAAAATATTTCCCAACATAAATTGATCTTAATTTCTTCTTTGCTTACGCCATTTTGGCTTAGTAGAGATTTATACGGTAATGCTGCACTTTTGAAAAGCAGGGGAAAACCTAAGCATAGATTGTATGGCTATGTAGATATTTATAGTTGCTGGCAATCCCATGCACACAATCAAACGATCTTCTGTGTATTTAGGGTAAACGCTCAAATGCACAATCATTGAAAATAAAACAGAAGCAAAATCAAACGAATATTCAATGAGGAATTACAGAGAAATAAAACAAAAATACATGCTCCGTTGCTAAAAGTATCGTAAAATATACAGAGAAGCACCCGCACATAGAATGTGTTTATGCAACATTAACGTTACTGAATTCATGTGAATGAAAACGCATAAGTAACGACAATTTCAATAACACGTTTGGATGGAGCCAGTAAAATGTTGCAAAGAGGATACAAAGTAAAATCAGAGTCTCTGCAGCAATGAAAAAAAAAATCTGGAGGAAC
The DNA here is from genome assembly GCA_963457665.1 of Thysanoteuthis rhombus. Classification (NCBI taxonomy): domain Eukaryota; kingdom Metazoa; phylum Mollusca; class Cephalopoda; order Oegopsida; family Thysanoteuthidae; genus Thysanoteuthis; species Thysanoteuthis major. Next base: position 30,598,327 of record OY735208.1, read on the forward strand.
GTTGCTTAATAAAGGAAAATAGAAAAAAATGAAATTGTCATAAAAATGAAATCGACGTAAATGAGGAGAACCAAAGATTAAAGATGTATCTTTTTAAATGTAAAAAAAAAAGACTCCCCAATCGCACTTTGAAGTACGTTGAGAGAGATTAGATAAACTAAAAGGCAAAAATAAAAACAGAAACAAAAAAACAAGTATTGAAATAAACCTGAAAAAGCAAAAACAAAAACAAACAAACAAAAAACATTTCTATTCGTTTAGGAATTGCGCATTTCCTCATGCTAATGATATATCATAACATTATCATACATACATACGGGAACTTCTTCTTGCGTCTACAATTTTCTATCAGTTCGTTTTTCTTTTGTTTAATAGTGATTTTTTCTTCCAGAAATTCTTTAATGTTTAGTTTTCCTCCTAGGCACGATAGGCATTTTGGGTGTTGTTCTTGCATGTTAGTGTTGATTTTAAAAAATCCCATTTTATCACAAGTGTTCTTTTTTTCGATTCCATAAGTATCTGGATGAGGCAATGTCGTTTTGGTATTTTCCATTGTTGAACGATTTTTTTGTTGACAAAAGTTGAAATTCTCATTCAAGAACAACGACAGAATGAAACTTCTAACGACTAGATTAAGATACACAAATCAAAATACTAATGGGATCATAAATACAACGAAAATAAGAAAGAAATGTAAATAAACCTTAATTAAAATTGATAAGAAATGTAAAAGAAAAATGAGAAAAGGACCCATCAAAATAACTAACAAGCTTAATTTCAAACAATGTTGTAAAAACATTAAAAAAACTGAAAATGCAACCATAACTATGTCAACATATGAGATGGTGAATAGATAAGTCACCTTTTAGATAGCTAAATCCTTATGTAAAACTTTCTTTGTATAATCTTCTATCTGATAACTGCGTCAATAAGGAAGGAAACTATGTTGAAATATAAATATTCCTAATATAAAACAAATACTTTCATCATTAGGCTTCCGATATATTGATGAACCTGCGTATTGGCCGAAGACAATGACGAAAGCGATCTATCTCTTGAAAAATATCAATATGTATTAAAACCAAAAATCCATTGACTTGTATGGAAACAAGGAATGATTAATAAAAAAATTGAATGATTCTTCTTGTCTATAATTTTCAATGAAAGACATCTCCATGAGGTAAATCAACTAAAAGAGAACGTGGCAGAATATAAAATGCCACTTGCTATAACATTCGTTGACTCAGGTTTTTGACTCAGTGGAAATCCCCAAAGATATTGATGCTGAAGAATAGATCCCGAATAAGTCAGAGTATTGTGACATGTATGCCGTCTCAACCGTTTTCTTCATCAAGCTACATTAGATTCGGGCCCATTTCAAATCGAGAAAGTGGCAAGACAAGTGGATACAAATTTACTCAAAATCTTCACGGCCCACTCTGAGATGGACTTCCAAAACCTTGACATATAAAGGGATATAAAGGAATCAGAATAGACAGTGTATACCCAAGTAAATTCAGATTTGCCGACGACATCGTTGTTTTTGCTGAGAACCTCCATGGCCTCCGAACGATGCTAGAAGAACTGAACGAATAGAGCAAGAAAGTTGGTCTTCACATGAACTTCAGAACAACAAATGTCATGTACAGCAAACATGTTGAAGACAAAAGCACAACAAGGAAATTAGATGGTTCCACGAACTAGACGAATTCAGAAAATACTGGCTCTGCGATGCCCATGATAGAGAGATCTTGCAAATCCTTTGGAAGGTCTTTATCTGTAAACATCTATCCATCTATCTATCTTTATAAGCATACACTCTCTTTTTCACACACACACACACACACACACACACACACACACACATATGTATATATATATATATATATATATAGAGAGAGAGAGAGAGGGGGGGGAGAGAGAGATTTATAACGAATTAATAGTAAAGCTAAGAGCAAATTCGTCACTCTTTTCAATTTGGTTCAGTCCGGTCTTTCACTCAAAGTGAATGTTATATTAATGTGAACATTTATGTCCCAATAATCCCACTATGACAACATTTAAACAAGAAGATATTGGATGGCTGATGGAGTGATAAGTTGATCTATCTATTTATTTATCTATTTATCGATCTAAGTACGTTTGTAGCTATCCATATTTGCACCTCAGTCATTTCAAATCTGTCTAAGGATATTCATTCAGCCTAATCTAGTCTGTTACAAGACCAAATAGTGGAAATTAAGTGGAGAGGCCCTGTTCGCCAGCCTGCTCCACAAAATTATCATAATCATAAAGCAGGCCTGATTTATCTGTGTATCCTACCAATCCACAGTTAGACCGTTTCAGTCAAGTCTACCTAACTTTAATCTCTCTCTCTGCCCTGTCTCTCTCTCCATTCATCTGTCTCTCAGCTCATCCAGCTATATGTTCACTCATATTTCTGTCTATATCAGCTTTCATATCTATCTATATATCCCAGTTCAGGACCTGCTTAGTGTGTAACAGACTCAAGTTCTCACATCATCACCAGTTGTCAGTGTTGGAACACCGGTATTGTTGACGGCAGTCTTCAATGTAGCCATGATTTTGTCTGTTTTTGTCTCTCGTAATAAATTCATTTTTATTTGCACAGACTTTCTAATCAAAACATCATGTCTAACCGTTTTACACAAGAAAAGAAAAAGCAACAGTTTAAACACTTATCGATGTTCCTTTCCACAAGTTCCATTTTCCTTGCTTCTGAATTTTTTTCCCCCAAGGTTATTGACGATACTCAACGGTTGATTAATCACTGGAACAATAAGGAGCTGAGCAGACTTCTAAGAAACTCCATCGATTGCCCTAACATTGAGCAAAAAGATGGCGCGGGGTACTTTTGCATCTAGCTAATATTGATTAAAAAAAACATATCTATGGAAAGTGATTCTCATTCTAGTAACTTTAGCAACAAAGTCCATTTTCCCAAACAGAAATACCTATGGTATTTCTACGTGTAATTCTGGATGCGGTATGCAAGTTTTAGACAAGGAAGTTACGAGATTCCGCTAATGGAGTCAAACTGATGGCATTAACTGATGAAAAAAAAAACAAAACTTTTCCCAGTCGTCATGAAGTCCACTATGACCCCCGTTTTGCTTTCCCGCCACGATCAAAGTGACCTGCGCATAACAATCGACATAACTCGCTCTGCGCATAACACTTCGCGATTTGGCACACATTCTAATAAAACGCGCATTTCGCTTTTCAGCAAGAACTTCAATTACATTTATAGAGGCGTGCAGTATCGATCATTCACATTTTTTTTTTTTTTTACCGAAGTAGTATTGATTTGGTTCAACTTCTCTTTTTCGTGTTCAGCGGGTTATCTTGGGAATCCAATGCAATCCACAGAGTCAATTGTTAATGCTGGCACAAAAACGTTTTTTCTCGTGGTGTATGTCCAATTGAAAATTTTTTTTCATCCTACCCTCCTCGTTTTCTTCCTTCAGTTATTATTATTATTATTATTATTATTATTATTATTATTATTATTATTATTATTATTGCAGTTGTTGTTGTTGTTGTTGGTGGTGGTGGTGGTATTAATGTTATTATTATCAATATTTGTACGCATTGATTACACCAGTGGCAAATTGTGGCTTTCACTGGATATCAAGTGACAGCAAGTCTCTTCGATACTGTTGCTCACTTCTCATTCGTCTGGGTGGTTTCCATTCCTCCTAAGATTTCCAATTTTTAAAAATTTCTTTGCAAGTCTGTTCGGGACTGTCACAAGGAAACCAAAATTGGCGGACACCATTCTCACCTTCATATTGCGAATTTTTGTGTGTGTGTGTGTGTGTGTGTGTGTGCGTGAGAGAGAGAGAGAGAGAGAGAGAGAGAGAGAGAGAGAGAGAGAGAGAGAGAGAGAGAGAGAGAGAGAGTCTGGCAGAGTTTTGAGAGTTTTCCAAGCTTTAACCTTTTTGGAATTTCATTTTTTTTAGTTTGCTGGAACAACTACAACAATCACTAGCAAACAGATCTCGCTTTGTTTACAATCTATAGATCTGATCTTTTGGCTTGGATAGGGTGATCATTTAAATTCTCAAGATCAATAGATTTTTACTATTTTCATTCTCCCAGAAAGTTTCAGGGTTGTGAATATATCATTGATTTACAATAGCAAAATCCCAGTAATTTTCTCGATTCCCGGTGGATCAACTTTCCTAACTAGCCATAATTATTTTTTGTATTTCTAAGGTAATTTGTTTCATTGGCTTATTATATGATTCGTGGTAGATGTGGTATTATTATTATTATTATTATTATTATTATTATTATTATTATTATTATTATTATTTGTTATGTATATTTGGCGTTTGAGCAGACACTATTCTCAATGCTCCACGAGGACTTATCAATAGGCTGAACTATTTTCCCTTGCACGGGCCAAAAAACGACACTCGGGAAACGCACCGTCCTCTTCCGACCTACCGTGCAATTATAGATATGAAATAACATAGAGTGTTTTGTAAAACGCCCATTAATTAAATATATGAAGACACATTAGGAAGACAGCCGCAGGAATGAAAACTGTTATTTCCTAGGCAAACAACGAGGTATACAAAAATGAGCGAAAGAATCCGAGAAATTGCAGAGAATTCGGGAAGAAACGGCGACCGACATAAATGGAAATGGAAACACAAAAGACGAAGCCTAAAATCGGAAGGAAGACAGGAAAAAAAATAGAGAAATTCGAAAATTAGCTGAGTAGGAAAACGAAGCAAAGGAAAAAAACTCGGAAAGACATAGGTAGAGGGAGGAACAAAGAAAGGAAGGCAAAGAAAAAAGAGGAAGGAGTGTCGAGAAGAGAAAAAAAGGAGAAAAGGAGAACAGGAAAAAAGAAATATTGAGAAACAAGAATTTGAAGAAAAAAAAAGAGAGAAATGGCAGAGTAGGAAATGGAATGAGAAAGAACAGAGTAGAATACATAATAAGAGGAAGAACAGAATAGAACACATAATAAAAGGAAGGACAGGGTAGAACACATAATAAAAGGAAGAACAGAGTAGAACACATAGAAAAAGGAAGAGCAGAGAGGAACACATAGAAAGAGGAAGAAAAGAGTTGAACACATAGAAAGAGGAATAGGGTAGAACACATAATAAAAGGAAGAACAGGGTAGAACACATAGAAAGGGGAATAGAGTAGAACACATAATAGTAGGAAGAACAGAGAAGAACACATAATAAGAGGAAGAACAGAATAGAACACATAATAAAAGGAAGAACAGAGTAGAACACATAATAAGAGGAAGAACAGAGCGGAACACATAGAAAGAGGATAAACATAAACACATAATAATAAGAAGAACAGAGTAGAACATGTAGAAAGATGAAGGACTGAGTAGAACATGGAAAGCTAAAGGACTAAGCTAAGCTTGTAAATATTGACACATCACTGTATAGCACTGCTTACAATGCTTATTCCAGTGACAATTAGTCCAGAAATGAATTCGAATTTTCCTGGCGCCCACAATTTTGGCCTTGTGACAGTATAACCTAAGCTTTTGAAATATTTATTTCACCTGTGCTAAGAGCCGAGCTATTAGTGGATATTTCCCGCCAGCACAGGAGGTCGATGCTTGAGTCCAGGTAAAGGTCAGAATTTAGAATTTTGCTTTTCAGGGCAGGCAATGCCCTTTTGAAGACTTATGCAAATCTTCCTAGCCCCATTTTTGTTTTTTCTTGCCTTGTGACTTATTAAGCGTACTAACAGTGCCAACCTTGACTCAAGCCCACAGTCATAGAACACCATTTATACTAAGCTTAGTAAATACGGACAACTTCCACTATCGGTGATAAGAACGTTCCTATAAGAACTTTTCATAGCCACGATGATGTAAATCTAAGAGGCCATTACCATCATTTTACATGAGAACAATTCTTTTAGCGTTTACAGACTCTTACCATAATCTACTGACTCATACAAAACACGTAAAACTTGAAATAAATACTAGAAAAGTGGAATGATGTCAGAGAATTTGGGTATGCACTGCTTCTGTAACAACATGATGGAAAGCAATCACTGAAAACCATTTTCTCTTTTCGTTTTTTTTTTCGCGAAAGCAAAAAAAGTGGCGTTAAGCCAACTTTCGAAAGGTGGGTATACATGTATCCATGAATATGTGGGTAAGTATTATTCAAATATCATAGAATAAAGTTGGTATCCTCTCGCGTATTGTGAATGAGACTTTTACAATCATGATAATACACTATTGTTGACTGCACTGACAATGAAATGCATACAGAGGCAGCCGTGATTGGGAATGGAACAAAAAGCAGTCTTTCAAATTATTTCCTAGTTTTACACTTCCAGCAGCCACAACCAAGGGGAAAATTCTTGAAGTATTCATTGGGAAGTACGTTTGCTATGAGGTAGAAAGGAAAAAAAAAAGTGAAAAAAAAATTGAATGTCCGGTTTGCTGGTGCGGGTAAACTGTCCAATGTATGTCGTTCCAAATTCGTACTAATTAGAGTGAACCTGAAGAACTCTCCTGAAAAAAAAGGATGAAAGTAGAAATAGAAGAAGAAGAAGAAGATGAACGTAGAAATAGAGGGAAAGATAAAGTGGGACGGAGAGAAAAAAAAAAGGGAGAAAGAGAGGGAAAGATGTGAACAAAAAGAGAGACCTTTCCCCGAACATATTGTTGTAATTTTTCGCCGCACATAAAGTTTCGACGGTATCGCATCAGATGGCAACTCAAACACAGGAATCAATGAGCGACTGCGAGAGAAAGAAAAGAATTGAAAAGAAAAAGAAAGGTATAAATAAAAATCATTTATGAATCGAAGAGTGAGATAGACAGTGTTAAATGGGTAAAAGTACGAAATAGGATGATATCTAAAAGAGAAACTAGTACAGTATGGTTAAAATTATTGTGTACTTTTTCAAAATTGTCTCATTTCATTTTAAAACCATGTTTAAACTATAATCATGTAAACGGTAATACTTGTTCTTACGCATTTTGGATTCTACATTCATTTTGATATTTTGTACAAGGATATTTTAAGCTATTGTTGACCTCATGTGACCTTTGGTTGACCTTAAGCAAACTTGACCTCATACTACCAAATGATGGAGATTTACCTTGTGAACTTGCATCCCATTCAAAAACTTCTTGTTTCCTACTGTCTACCTATGTAACCTCATTTATAACCGATCACAAATCAAACATGTCATTCTTGTAGTTGTGATTGTAGTACGGACTCGTCCAATATTGTCATCACGAGATCTATGAACGAATCCAGCCAAAGAAAAGGTGCCAAGTGGAAGTTTATTTGACAGACACCTCCTTAAGTTGCTATGCGATTGCAAACAATTGAGAATATCAAGGAGAACCATATTCTCATGAAGATAATGAAAAATAGTGAAAATATGTCTCTTAGGGCTGTCAGGCAGTGTGTATGAAAGAGTGTTTCAACTCACTGACAAAGCAGAATGTTGGTTGTGAAAAAAACAAAACAACGATCAGAATCATCTAAGAAACTTGGCAAATCTATGCAAGGCCTGTAGTGTGCAGTGTTGTCCAAGTACTATAAGAACAAAGCTTTGTCGACTTGGCTTCCGTTTCTGCAGACCTCTGAAGGTGCCTAGACTGTTAGAGGCAATGAAGAAAAAAAGACTGGCTTGGGTGAAAGCCCATCGACACAGGACATCTGAAGACAAGATGTAGGTAATTATTTATAGTATTGTATAATAATGTATATAAATCGCAATTATATTAGTATAGATTTTCAAATTAACATAGTATGATTTATCATACTGTACGTAGAATACTAGGATGAATGCAGAATCCTTAATGCATAAGAACTCGTATTATCATTTACATTTTTTTTTACTTTAGATAGGATTTTGAAATAAAATAACTAGTTTTGACAGTACTGTGCTTACTAAAAAGAAAATTTGAATGAATTTATAACGTGATTTATGGTTACTATTACATATTGATTTATTCTATCCAGTTGCCTAGAACAAGACATTGTGGTGAAAAGAGGAAAGGTGAGAGCACAAATTCAAATGAATCAATGTATGATATTGGGTTATTGTAACAGTTCCCTGTTTACAGGGTTTCGGAATTTTGAAGCTTGGGAAATAGATTCCAAATAAAGTCTTTTCTGGATAAAATAGTCACAGACGATAAAAAATTGATTTGTTAAAAAAATGTAAAACCAAGAAAACCATGACAAAACCCAATATCCCAGTTTCATCGGAATCTACTTCAGAGAAATGTTCTTCTCTGTATTTTGTAGAGTTTCATCATCATCAGTCTTTCAACGTCTGTCGTTGGACATAGACCTTCCCCAGGATTCGCCACACTTCTCTATCATAGGCGTCGCAGGGCCAGTACTTCCTGTATTTGTCTAGCTCGTCTCTCCATCTAATATTCTACCAGCTTCGGTTCTGCATGTGATTTTAGGGATCCATATTGTGAGTCACGATGCCCATCGGTTGTCTTCCATTCGTGCAACATGGCCAGCCCACTTCATTTGTGGTTTTTAATGGATTCTATGAGGTCCCTGACTCTTGTCTATTCCCCAATGTACTATGCTGTCTTGTGGTCTCTCCATGTGAGGCTTAGCATAATATTTTCATGAGCACGTTCCATAGTTCTCAATTTGCGGATCTGTCTCTCGGTAAGGTTCCATGTTTCAGCTCCATAAGTGACTATTGGGAGGATGCATTGGTTATACACCCTTCTTTTTAGGATTAATGGGATCTTCTTATTTTTGAAAGATGAGCTTGCTATGCAAAAGGCTTGCAATCCTACTGTGATTCATCGCTTGATTTAAGGAATTAATTATTGCAAATAGTTAGAACCCGTGCAAAGTTCCACTCTGTGTATTCTGCGACTTAGTGTTCCGATCGAATTTGCCTCTCAAATACTTTTGCTACAGCTTTGTCAAAGGTGCACGTTTTACACGCTGTTTTAACTGAAATTCCAAATCAATCAACCAAGAAAGAACTATCAATTAAAAGTCCAAATTGAAGACAACAACCTTTGTGCTCCCCGATGAACTGGTGTATCTCTTGGGGGCGTTTCTGAGTTACTATACTTTTTCACATGCTGCATGACACTATCCCTTGTCATGCTGGATGTCACACTATTTTTCTGGTAAGCAGTTTAAAAAAAGCCTAAGATATCAAAAAAAAAATGCTTGAAGAGTTAATCGATTTAGAACTAGAGTCTTCCTTTTTCGATTGAATACATGCTTGACTTGAGAGATGGCATACAATTAGAGAAAGTGGAGAAAATACTTTTACGTCTGAATAATTATGGTTCTCGATGAATAAAAGATTCTGTATTCTTTTATGAATTCTCTTTTTTATTTTTTTAGACATCATATGGGCTATGTCATTCTAAACATGTTTTTCCATGCTTTTTGTAAGCATACCAAAAAGAAAAAAAATTAGAAAACAATTTTTTTTGTTGTTGGTGATATTTAATCATGGTACCCAATTATAATGTATGATATAAGATTCACATTGGATGTCAACATTTCGTGCATAATGCACTCTTCAGCAACTGGCAATATTTTTTTTATTGCTGAATAGTGCATTAAGCGAAGAAATTTGACTTTCACCGGGTTATTATTCCTGTAAATATCTTATATATATGTGTGTGTGTGTGTGTGTGTGTGTGTATGTGTGTGTGTGTGTGTTGAGATGATGTTTAAAAAATCAAAGGAATAACAAAATTTCGAAAAAGAAATTGGGACAACAGGAAAATAATTTGACACCGTACTTCCATTATAATGGCGTAAAATAATGATCCAGTTAAGTGTTATAATTGCATTTTAAAGATAACACCTTCATAAAAACTTTATTTTTTTCCCCCTGAAACTAACAAATTTCCGGATCGTCTGATGGTCAAATAAGTTAAAGTGCCAAAAATTGAAAGAATATTTCTTCTAGAATTACAACTGAAAACGTTTTTTCTGCTGATTAAACATTCTCTGCAATACTTTGTATAGAGTTCGACTCGTTGCAATCTTGAGAAGTGCAATAATAACACGAATTCATCTAAGAGAGTGCTGTGTATCGCTCCTATATATGTCTTCCATAGTTCGAGTCGTCAAAGCGAATTTTGGTAGAAACAAGCTATGCGAATTGAGGATAAAGCATTGAAATTAAACCTAATATTCATTGCAAACACAGACCCATGACTTGTGTATATATTTTCGTATGGCTTTTATTTAACATGGAAATCAATCAAGTGACAAAAGTTTAGAAACAGATGCCTAAAAGCTTAACAGAATAAAGAAACAAATTCCACTCTTTTAGTCCATGAATTTGAGAGATAAAGGAAAATATCCACTACTTACCTCAAATAATTTCCCATCTTCTACATCTTTATCCCGGGTCCCGAAATTTCGAGATAAACGGTATTTTTTTTACGTTTACAATTCATTTTTCGGTTCAAAAGTTTCCACGCTCAAGCTATGAACTTACCACGCGTGATTCAATTTTTCCATTGACATTTGTATATTGAAACAAATTCAGCATGACTGACTTATTAACGTATTACTGGATCCCTACTAGTGGACCCAGATGATCTTTAAATCATGTCATGGTGTTTTGTTTATGTTCCTCGTATCACACATTACTTATAAAACCAACTTTGATAACGGAAACCCTTTATCGAATATTGAAGGAACGTGATTAAAAGCAGGAATTTATATCTATAAAAATGAAAACATTTTTATCAAACTGAATGTAAGTCTTAATCCTGCACGGAGACTCCAAGTCGTTTGTACTTTGGGTACCTTATGCAGTGTGGGTTATCGCTGTCTATATGGTCAATCAAATCATCACAATCGATTTTGGTACTTTTCATGTACGGTTCGGGCCGATATTGTCAGAATCCTCATTCAAACAGAGATCTCGTTAGGAATGTATTGATCACAAATAGTCTAGATGATCACTGTCTATTTATGTACGTATTGAATAAGATAGCATTTATTGTGATCCATGAAGAGTGTCTCAGTAGCAATGAGTGTTTTCCCATGTCTGGATAGTTTGTTCGACGGCAAAATATTTCTTTATGGAGTAAGAAAGGTAGGAAGTTACACACCTCACCGAAGAGTTGTTGATAACAAGCAAGCCTATTTACTAAAGTTATAATGAGTTCGATTCTCACCTAATGTCTTACATCTTTGCACTTGCACGTAGTGTGATTATTAAACATCAAGTAAGAAAATTCAGCTAGTGGTAAAAAGAAAGATATCCAACCAATGCATTCTCCCGATAATAACCTATGGAGCTGAAACATGGAACTTGACCAAAAAGATTGACCCCCAAACTGAGAACCTTGCAACCCGCACAAGACAGAATCATGCTCAAAATGATAAGAAGAGATCACAAGACAGCACAATATATGAGAAAAAAATCAGGAGCCCAAGATATCACCATAGGAAAAATCAAATGACTATAGACTGGTCATGTTGCAAGAATGGCAGGCAACCGCTGGACATCATGACTTACAACATGGATCCCTAGAGATCACATGCGAAACCGGGTCGTACAAAATATAAGACGGCATGACGAACTAGATAAGCTCAGAATGTACTGGCTCTGCAATACCCATGATATGGAGGTCTGGCGATTCCTGGAGATGGTTTATGCCCAACGACAAAAACTAAAAGGTTGATGATGATGGTGAACACAAACACTATTTTTCTCGCTGAATGTTTTTCACTAATCGAATTAAGACTGTTAACAGATAAAATCACACTTTTGCAAGAAACTTACTACGATTTTTCAACCGACTTGTTGATCTTGATATTCACTAACTTTAGCTTGATAGTAAGCCACAAAGCAAAGTGAGTAGAATATGGTTAGGGATATTGCATTGCACCAAACTTCCCAGTGAAGAGAGACTACCTGAAAATTAGCGTTGGAAATACTGGAATCTAGCATCGACCAATGACACCAGTGGGAAATACGAATCATCGCCATCATCATCATCATCATCATCATCATCATCATCATCATCATCAGTCTTTTAACGTCCGTCGTTGGACATAGACCTTCCCCAGGATCCGCTACATTTCTCTATCATGGGCGTCGCAGAGCCAGTATTTTCTAAATTTGTCTGGTTCATCTGGCCATCTTGGATTTTGTCTGCATGTGATCCCTAAGAATCCATGTTGTGAGTCATGATGTCCATCAGTTGTCTGTCATTCTTGCAACATGACCAGCCCATTGCCATTTGAAAACAAACGTTAGATTATATTCAAAGACAGACATGACTGAGTGGTAAATTCTTGCCGCCTCCAGCCGGGAATCGGACATGAATTCTTTAGCAAAGCGAAAAGAAAAATTCAAATTTCTTCAACTGCTAAAAGAAACCCCCAAATCCCAATGCCTAGCAATAAACGGATGAGTACAACTGAATTTGCCGTATTTATCTATTTGTCTATTCATGTTCACTTGTTCAGCTTTGTTTCAAATTTCACTGTTGGTGTACTTTAACTAAGTTAAAAACTCAATATATAAGGGATAGGTATTCTCAAGTTTAAGCAACCCATCTTGCTCATGAGCTACGTCTAAATCCATCAGACTTGTTAGTAATCCACCAGCATAAAGCTGGGCCCCGTTGTAAACGCAAATAGGCGAAGATAGGAGGTTGGCTGGGCTGGTTTATCAAGAAACACATGGTCAACAGATGAAATGAAAAAGGAAAAAAAAAAACAACTCTCAAACCTTCATTCTCAATCTTTTATGTTTCACCCTTTACAGCGCTGTGGACACACAGACCTGTCTGTAACTAACCAAGAGAAGATATAATGGTTGGTAAGAGCTGGTGGAGCTCAAGGGCCACTCCTAACGACACCAAGTAGTGATCACTCCAACAGACTCCCTTCCAACACATCATGGGCCAGCGTCGCAGGGCATGGCCCAACACTTCCCATGACCTTCACAATGAAAGCTATTTTAGTACGATACCTTTATTTGCTGCGCTTAGCTCAGTGCGACGCAAGGACTTTTATTTGCAAAGCTTAACTCAGCACGGTCCAAAGGAGAGTGTTCAAAGAACACTCTCTTTTGATCTGATTCACTACCGTGGGAACGGACTGCTAAAATAGTTCAGTACGACACAAGGACTTTTATTTGCTAAGCTTAGCTCAGTACGGCACAAAGACTTATTTGCTAAGCTCAGTTCAGTACAACAAGAGGACATTTATTTGCTGCGCTTAGCTCAGTAGGACACAAGGACTTTTATATGCGAAGCTTGGCTCAGTAAGACACAACGACTTTTATTTGGTAAGGTTAGCTCGGTAGGACACAAGGACTTTTATTTGCTAAGCTCAACTCCCAAAGGCACTGTATAGGAGCACTCTGTGTAGATTCGATTCAATATCGTGGGGCTGGTCAACTAAAATATCTCGTTAATCAATACTCCACAGTAGAGCGTCGGTTTATATATGTAATCTCCTCTTCATTAGTAACCAAATGTAATAATGAACCGTTCTGAAACTGGACGGCATACCCTTCGTTCCCCTTGAGCGTATTTTTATCTGATAGATACTGTAACAAAGGAACCTATGATTACTTGAACAGTAACCCCTGTCTTCCACCATGCGTAAACTAGAACGACTTGAATCACCAAATTGAACTCTACTACTGACGTCATTCAACTATCCAACACATTGTCCATGTCTTTCTTCAACAGGGGAGGCCGATTATGTTTTGTTTGTAACTTTACTTGCCATGTAAGCAATTCTTTCCAAGGAATTACAGAACTTGTAATTTCTTCCTGATGATACTGATCTGCCTTTTCCACGGAAAACATGTTTATCTTGCTCAATTATTCAGTACTGTGTTTATTCTAAGAGAACTATTTCATATCACAGCTTTCGAGAACCGAAGTAATTAACAACAGTTACGTTTTTACGTCTCACACTTCATCTTTTTGCAGTGAAAACGTTGTAAAACTTGTTGCACTCAAGCTGGATGATATATTATGCATCGGTTTTCCATACCTGTATCTTCATTTTTGTTTTCTTTCTAATAATAGCATTTTGTCCGACTGTGTTTTTCTCATAACTTTACACGGATATTGTTCTTCGCAAAGAATTTCAGAACTTGTGACTTCTTAATAATGCCGATATATAATTATGCACGATCTGACGAGGTGATTGAAGTCACGTCTCTCAGGGAAGAAGCCGGGCTTTTACCAGCACTTTCACCCACTACGATATGTCTTGGGAAGAATTGATGGTTCCATGTTCTAATGTTACCTAAGAAGGACATGAGAAATGACAGGTTAATGAAGTAGAACAACATGCAGCCGTAGATCAAATGAAAGGCCCCGTTTGATATCCCAAGAAGATAACCGTATGTGGCAGATGTCTGAGAAAGACTACAAAACGAAGAAACTGGTCTGAATGAATAAATGAAAAATATTAACTTCTTGTCTCAGAAATACAGACAAAAACATCACATATCAACGTGTTTAGCAACTCTCCGATAGTAAAATAAAACTCGACATCTGCTTAAAAGAAATGTCATTATAAAGACTCTTTCTCACCACCATCTCTCTCTCTCCAATGGATATATATATATATATATAGATATATATATGTGTGTGTGTATATATATATATGTGTGTATATATATATATATATGTGTGTGTGTGTATATATATATATATATATATATATATATATATATATATATATATATATATAATTGTGTTATAATTGTGTCATCCACAGACAACTGTTTTGTTGTACTACAACTCTTCGGTGTGGCTATAGACGATTCAATATCCCTTCCAGTACCGCTAGGTATGGTTGAAACCTTCACTCTAGACGCAGGGGCAGATGCTCTTTCCATGCCCTATGAGGAACAAGACGGTCAGTAGGACCGAATTTAGCGATATTCATGCATAATTCCCCATATACCAGAGTGCTCCATTCAAAAGTTGGAAGAGCATTACTATCGTAGCTTACAGAAGAGCATTGCATAAGTTTATAATGAACGAGTTACCTTACTTAAAGAATGCTCAACCCCAGATAAGTGAGCGTTAATTATAATAATGATTAATGATCGTGTCAACCACCGACAGCTGTTTCATTGTATCACAACCCTTCAGTTTGGCAATAGACTATCAAATATCCCTTTCAGTACCGTTTGGTAGGGTCGAAACCTTCACATCAGATCCAGCGGCAGATACTCTACCCCTGTCCTATGCAGAACTGGACCGAATTAAGTGATACATTTACTTTCCAGGGTGATTCATTCCAGAGTCGGAAGAGCATTACTATGTATACATCTATGTATTATACAATGAAGTGGACATTCTTGTATCCACTGCGTGAACTATTTTTTCAGGGGCGAAATCTAAACTACAATTGCGATAATGACAAGTTTGGAACTCAGATTTTCCGTAATTGACTTATATAACCTTAACCCTAACCTTAACCCTTAACATAATCCTAACACTCACCTCTCCCTACCCAAATTCAATAAAAAGGTTTTAAATGGTCTGGTTTTCTGCATTCATTTGTTCCGTAATTTACTTACATCCATTGTAGCACAAATTGAAACGCTAGTATGTTTCAATTTCAAATGGTCAAAACTGTTTACGCCGCTTCAGGATCTTGGGTAAATACAGTGACGTATTTTACGCCGCTTCAATGTATAAATACCTGGCTTGCGTAGGATTTGTTAAATTCACAAGATCGATTCAACGATCGCCAACACGTAAAAGATCACAACGTTCTCTCCTGATGTTAATATCGTCCCCAAATAACATGCACAACTTTACATGAGGTCAACACGGAGCTAAAATTAAAGTAATCGTCTGCCAAGATATCGAGAGAGCAAACAATCTGAATAATACGATTTGGTTCGTTTTCAGTATTTATCTCTACGTGTACTTTTGTGATGGTCGTATAGAAAGCTCCATTTCGTTCCTCCGTGCCAACATTGTATCTTTGCCAATATTGTAAGATCATAGCTGACAATCTCGAATATCTAAATGTCTCTCGGTTTCGAACGGAAATCTGTTTATCATCAACGATGATCTTTGGGACATTACCAATTCCTAATGGCCGTTTTTATACGTAGATGACTCAAAATAAGATTTTAAGAGTTTTAATGTAGAATTACAGAAAGATGAAACACGATTGAATTAAGTAGAGCACTAATAAGCCAATTATTGGTCTTAGGGAACTTAAAGGTTTTCTGTATGATGAGTGATAGATAAAAAAAAACAAACTCAGAGTGGTCCTTGAACTAGTTAGTAGCACTGATAATTAGTATACCCATCTTATATTGTGCAGTAAGTTCGAAGTTTGTTCTTTAATCCAAATAAATATCATAGTAACAATGTTACTTAGGTTCATGGTGACGAATATCTTTGTTTTTGTTATTTTTTATCGCAACATTTTAGCTGTTATATTTTATGGCCTCCCTCGGATTGACATCAATATTTTGTCACCTGTGTATCCTTTTTTTAAATTTAAAAAAAAATTTCTTTTACATTACGCCATCTTCCAGGTAGATTATGTAATCCAGCCTTTCAAGCTGATGTTATCGTTTCTAGCATTAATTTGGACGGAATTAAATACGTAGCAATATTATTCAGTCACCAAGATAATTTTCACGGCATTTTACGGAATTAGACCTCATTTCAAATAAGCTATGTACTCCACCATATCAGGTGAATACACGGGTGATTGCATTTTCTCCTATTCACTTAAATCCATCTGTTTATTATTCAGTCATTAAAATGATTCAATATTTGCTCCGTCCTTATGCCAAAATTCAGTTGGATTACACATAAATCATATCACGTTGGTGCAAATGTTTTTATTATCCGAATGTTCGCAAAGATTTGTAAGTCCTGTATCACCGTGCAAAAGATGGCGTTGGGAACTTCGACATCAACTTAATATCTATGGCGTCACCAACCTGCACGAACTATCCATTCAAGTGAATATTAGACAACATACAACGCATTATAGAGCTGTTGGAATCGTCGCTGTCTATGGTTACTCTCTCTCTCTCTCTTTCACACACACACACACACACACACACACACACATATATATATATATATATATATATACATACATACAAACTGGAATCTTTTACGAAACTAATTTTTTTTGCATATTTCTTAAGTGAGCATTATCGAAGCGATATAAATATATTCTCAAAAATAGACTTTCGATTCGCCAGACAGTCTGGCTAGAAATATTATTTGCGCTAATCGGCAACAAGCCAGATTTTAGAAAAAGGTTTGCGTCGGGTATTGTTTCCTTTTTACTTGAATATCTAAAAAAAAAAAAAAAGATTCAAAAATTTAATTTGTGATATTTGAGTTCCGGTGATAAGAAAAGATAACCGAGTTATCGCTGACATAAGGTTATATATATAGCCTCACTTTCACGCCGAAAGAGAGCCAGGAATTCCCAATACGAGCCAATATCTTTCGAATATTTATTCTGGGGTATCTCATGGGACCCGTACACCAAAAGAAAGTTTTTTTTTCCAAGGAACATGATGGAAACATTCCTAAATTCAGATAATTTCTAAGTTTTGAAAAAAATATTTCTTAAATGTTTCCTTTGTCCGTTGGTCATCTTTTACTGTTTCTTCGTTTGCATGTTCTCCTTGGTGTCAAACAGGGCTATACACGGTAAATACTGAATTAAACACGGTGAATACTGTACTATATAGGGTAAATACTGTATTATACACGGTAAATATTGTACTATATACGGTTAATACTGTACTATACACGGTGAATACTGAATTATTCACGGTGAATACTGAATTAAACACGGTGAATACTGCACTATATTTGGTAAATACTGAACTATACACGGTAAATACTGTACTATAC
This sequence comes from Thysanoteuthis rhombus, assembly GCA_963457665.1. Classification (NCBI taxonomy): domain Eukaryota; kingdom Metazoa; phylum Mollusca; class Cephalopoda; order Oegopsida; family Thysanoteuthidae; genus Thysanoteuthis; species Thysanoteuthis major. The sequence continues at coordinate 30,616,226 of OY735208.1, forward strand.
ACGGTGAATACTGAATTATTCACGGTGAATACTAAATTAAACACGGTGAATACTGTATTATATAGGGTAAATACTGAACTATACACGGTAGATACTGTACTATACGCAGTAAATACTGTACTATACACGGTGAATACTGAATTATACATGGTGAATACTGAATTTTACACGGTAAATACAGAACTGTACATGGTGGATACTGAATTAGACGGTGAATACTGAATTAGACACGGTACATACTGAACTATACTCGGTAAATACTGAACCAAACATGGTGAATACTGAACTACACGGTGAATCCTAAATTAGACTCGGTGAATACTGATCTATACACGGTAAATATTGAACTATACACGGTAAATACAGAACTACACACGGCAAATATTGAATTTTACACGATTAATACTGAATTATACATGGTAAATACTGAACTATACATGGTGAATACAGAACTATACACGGTGAATACTGAATTGTACACGGTGAATACTGAACTACACACGGTTAATACTGAACAATACACGGTAAATACTGAACAATACACGATGAATACTGAATTATAAACGGTGAATACTGAGCTACACTCGGTGAATACTCGGATTATACTGAACTATACACGGTAAATACCGAAAAAGAATATATTTGATATTAGCTAATTTTTCCTTAGTTTGACACTAGTCCACGGTAGTGCACACACCCAGTGAGGCTCGCACTCATAGCAACAATAATGGTCAGCGTCACAAGCTTCTTAACCATTGCTCTACTGATTTCATGAAATGACTAGTTTCCCAATCTTACTATAACAAATAAACCGGTTCTCGTACGATTATCAGAGTTGAGCAACGTTGAGCCTGGTCAGTACCAACTGAGCATACCATGTGCTATAGGCATCTGGGATTTTGTAGATCTGCCGTGGCAATCCCGTTGATCCTCCTTGGAGGAGTTTGATATCTCCACTGGGCTCGACAACGGGTGACAAAGGCCATCACGATATCCCCTTGGAACTCTTAGGCAGTTTTCCATTGTCTTTTTATTGTCTTGTCCTTTTTATCATCTAATCTCAGACCTGAGTTTTTTTTTGTATATACAGTATGAATTCTGAGACAGAATATATTTGATATTTACTAAGTTTAGCTTCCTGCTCTTGGGATTCAAAAAGTCGATATTACTTTCTTTTTTTTTCCCTTTTCTTCACATTTATTTATTTTCCTTTTTCTCTTTCCTTCCACCTCTCTTTCGGTACATTTGTTCTTTCTTTATTTTTGCCATGTCTTTTTGTTAGTTGATTCTCATTTTCCTATCATTAATTAAACCCTTGATCATTAATTTAGATTCCTGCCAATGGTTTCTTACGATTTCTTCTGAAGTTTTGTAACCATTTCTTTTTTCACTGTTTTCTTCGCGTTGTTTCACGAATTCGCATCATTTCTTCACTTTCTTTAGTCCTTCCGTTACGAATATTTTTGCTTTTCATACGTCTTTTTTTCCTTCTGTTTTCTTCCTTCCACACTGATCAGCTTTTTCCGAACTTGTTTCTCTACGGATGATGGGAAGATCTTACTGTGTCACTTTTTCGTTCCAAATCGTTTTCGTCTTACAATTTATTGTCCCTCTTCGTTCTTCGTCTTGTTTACGTCTAACCTTCCTTTTATTTCTTGCAGCCTTCCACCTCTTTCCATTCCTTCCTTCCTTCCTTCCTTCCTTCCCCCTTCCCTCCCTTTTTTCTTACCTTATTCTCCATTTCAATACTTCTTGACTTGTCTTACTCCTTCGTCTCCTCCTTCGTCCCCTCCTTCCTTCATTCTTTTCTCTACACCATGTTTCCTTCTTTTGTTCATTAGTTCATTCGTTCGTTCTTTCCTTCTCCCCTACACACCATGCTTCTTTCCTTCGTTTATTCTTTCTGATCTTGCTTAACTTCTCTCTACCTCCATTTCATTTCCCCTCTTCTTCTTCATTTTTTCTTCTTCCTGCCTTTCTTCTTTCCTTCCTCCCTTCATAATATGCTCCTTTCCCTCCTCCCCATCATTTTTTTCCTCTCAGTTTTCCTAATGTCTCCCTCTTTTATTTTTCCTCACTTTGTTTAAACCCCTCTGTCCTTCTTCAACACCCTTCTTCTTTTGTTCATCCTTCACTCCCTTACTTCCTTCCTTCCTACTAAAAATGTTGCTTTCCTTCCTCTATTTTCTCACTTTTTACCTTTCTTCTTCTTCTTCTTCTTCTTCTTCTTCTTCTTCTTCTTCTTCTTCTTATTATTATTATTATTATTATTATTATTATTATTATTATTATCATTATTATTAAAATTTCTCATTCTTTCCCCTCTGCCTTAAAATTTCTTTTTTACTTCTTGCTTTCATTCCTTTTTGATTCATTTCTTCTCAGAACACTGACGATTTAACTGTTTCATTTTTCTTGCATATATTTTGTCTTTTCATTTTGTTTGTTTGTTTGTTCCTTCCAATGTTCTCCCAGTGCTATTTTCTTTCTTTTCAGATCTTTATCGTTTCATTTTTTTTCTCTTTCTACCTCCCCTTAGACCTCACCTCCGGGCATTTCCATTACCCCTCGTACCTCCCATCGTTTTTCCTTCTTCTATCCCTATCCTGGCCTCCGATGCATCGTCCTCTCCCTATTTTCTTTCTATTACTTTTCTAATCTTTACCTCAAAGCACATGCCTCATCTACCTTCTTTTTCAATATCTGTATTTCATTCCTAGAGATTAATTTCTTTATTTTCTTACCCATCTCCCCCTTGCTCTTCATAAAATAAAAACCTTTCTTTCATTCTTTTTTTCATTCCTCCCACTCTTCCTTCTTTCCTTCTCCTTTCCCTGTCCAATAAAATGCCGAGAGTGGCAAACACTTCTTTTTCTAGCAACTGAAACTTTAATGCGGAACGATAACTCATTTGCCTGGTCGGCTTGGGATGGTATAACCACATCTGCTAAGAAAAGTTTTCAATGTTGAAGGCCTTTCTTCACTAATCCAGGTTATTTGGTCATGGATATAAAGAACTGTGTTGATTCGAATGGGATTTGAATACAAAAGCACACACACAACTCACAGATTAATTCTCAGGACGACAGAAGGTTGCACTTTTGACTTGATACTAATGCACACTGATAAGATTACACAAGAATTGCAAAAAATGCGGCTAAGTGATTTAAGGTTATATTGCAAATGCAGGATTGGCGATATTTTCTTATACGGTGAAAGCCAGGGCATCTACTCGAGAGAGTGCAAACGGGGCATTCACTAACCTTCTTGAGTGATGGTGTTTGAAATTTGGAACCGATTAGAAGATAAAAGTTCTGTACAATTCTTGTATATGACTAAAACCCAATGTGTTCATACAAAAAGATTATATTAGCTTTCTGTTTGTAACACAGTTAGCTTTAAGATATATGCATCCTTGATGACAGTCACGTCCAAGTAATAAACTCTTACTGGGAGACAAACACGAAATATTTAGCAAAGAAATATGAAAAATTCAAACTTTTTCAACTGCTAATATGAAGTCCCCCAAATAACAATGCTGCAGCAAGATTTGGATGAGTACTATTGAACTTTCAGTATTTATTTATTTATTTTCTCATTCATTTGTTTATCTTGTACTTCAATGGCTTGTTCATTCATCCAGCTCTGTATCGCTTGATTGTAATATCCCCTGTCCCCAAACCTCTGCTGGGACCTCGGTACCAAAATGCCCAGCCACATCACTTGCTTTGGGTTGGGGTGATGTGCTCCAAGAAAGGGTGACTACCCAAACACTACACCCAGAGAGCATCCGTTCCTGCTAGGTCATCAGCCCCAAGAGACTCAGCCACATCACTTACTTTGGGTATGGGCGATGTGCTCCGAAAGCAACTACCCAAACCCTTCACCAAGGAAACACCTATTCCTACGTAGTCATCGGCCCAACAGTGCCCATTGAAACATAGCCCCAAGACAATCACCAAAAGGACAATATTATACATAGGTACCTACAACGCCAGAACACTGTCAACCAACATGCACCTAACCAATCTAAAAAGTGAAATTAAAAATGTCAAATGGGATATCATAGGCATCAGTGAGGTGAGAAGACCAGGAGAAGAACTGATCGAACTGAGGAGCCGACATCTTCTTTACAGCTACGGGAAAGAGAAAGAAAAACATAGTGGAGTAGGCTTTTTCATCAATAAAGACATCAAAGATAACGTAACCGGCTTCAAAGCTGTCTCTGACCGTGTAGCTAGCGTCACCATACAACTTTCATAGCGATACAAACTCAATATAATCCAAGTCTACGATCCCACTTCGCAATCAACCCAACAGGAAATAGACAACTTTTATGATGACTTGAACTCCCCTCTCCAAGACACCAGAAAACACTTCAATGGTATCATGGGCGACTTCAACGCACAGGTAAGACAAAAAAATGAAAATTGCGTCGGCAAATTTGGATACAAAGTACGGAACGAGAGAGGAGATGATCTTGTAAGCTTTGCAACGGCTAATGGATTCAAAATCATGAACACCCTCTTCAAGAAAGGACCCAGTAGGAAATGGACTTGGAAAAGCCCCAACCATGAAACAAAGAACGAGATAGACTACATCCTAACGGACAAAAGCGATACTGTCAAGGACATCCAAGTCCTAAATCAAGTCAATGTAGGCAGCGACCACATAATGATATGATGTAAAATGCTAGTAAACACCAACAAAGAACGCCGGAAAATGTTCCGCACAAAACTGCAACCTCTAAAAGTACCAAAAGAGCACGCTCAATCTTTCAAGCTCGAACTGGAAAACAGATTCAGAATTCCTACTGAACAAGACAACATCAACATCAACAAACTAAACAACAAAATGACAGCATCTATAATTGAAGTCGCCACTATATTCAAACCATTGAACACACAACCCATTAGTAAAATCTCCGATGAAACTGGAAATCTCATGGCAAAAAGCAGAAACCTCAAGCCACCGACAACAACAAGAGAAAAACTTGAAAAGACCGAACTTAATTAATTAATCAAGAAAAAACGAGGCGAAGACAGAAGGATATACACGACGGCAATCATCAAATCAGCTCTTGAAATAGGTCGGGGCTTCAAAGCTATAAACAAAGGCCTCATTCAGGACGAAAGCAAATAACCAGCGTACTTGAAGAAAAGGGGAACCTAACAACAGACAGAGACAGGATTGTTGAATGTGCCAAGGAATTCAACCAAAACCTTTTTTCGACCAAACAAGGACTACAAAACAATGAGCAGGATACGCAAGACGTGAGCAATCAACCCGAGGACTTCCCAAAAGTAACCCCGTGGGAGGTGAAACAAGCCATTAAACAGACGAAAAAAGCCTACTCAACTGCGTATACAAACTTTTCACAAAAAGCATCACCAACCGAATCACGAAAACACTCGATGGAAACCAACCAGAAGAGAAGGCTGGCTTTAGAAGAAGCTACTCGACCATGGATCACTTGCATTCGATAAATCAGCTGGAAGAAAAAGCAGCAGAATATAAACTACCACTCGCCGTAGCATCTATCGACTTCAAAAAGGCGTTCGACTCAGTAGAAATTACTAAGGTCATGGAGGCCATCACTCGACAAGGTGTAGATCCAGTACATGTTTAAATGCTGAAACATATAAAATCACAGCAGCTCATTTATCAAGCTACATAAAGACTCGGACCCCTTTCAGCTCCAGATAGGAGTAAGACAAGGTGATACCAATTCACCCAAACTCTTCACAGCCTACCTCGAGATGATCTTCAGAAGACTAGACTGGGAGAGTGAAGGAATTAGAATAGACGGCAAGTATCTGAGCAACCTTAGATTTGAAGACAACATCGCCCTTTTTGCGGGAAACCTACATGACCTCCAACTAATGACAGATTAAGTTAATGAAGAGAGCAAGAAAGTCGGCCTACACATGAACTTAAGCAACACGAAGATCATGTGCAATAACCATATCGGAGATAAAAACACCAAGATCAAAATCAAGGACAGAATTGGAGAAAGTAGATCACTACATCTACCTAGGACAACGAATCTCCATGAGAACCTAAAATGAAGAAGAAATCAAGCCAAAAATCACACTTGGATGGCAAGCCTCTGGCAGAGCAAGCTCAACCTTCAAAAGTGAGAAGATCCCATTAATCGTGAAAAGAAGGATATATAACCAATGTGTCCTCCCAATAGTCACTTATGGAGCTTAAAGATGGAACCTAACCGAGAG
>OY735208.1:30624958-30672458 GCA_963457665.1 Thysanoteuthis rhombus
AGTTTTCCACGCTCACGCGGGAATCGAATCCGTGACTTTCTGCATGTGAGGCAGACGTGCTAACCATTCCACCATCCGAGCGGACTTTTCAAATTAAGAAAACGTAATTTCGGACAATACTTTGATTCGTATTGTATAGCTTTATATTTTCTTTTAACAATGATTCATTGTCTTTTTTTCATATCAGAGGGTATAATTTACAAGCATTATACTAGCAATAATCACAAAGGAGATAATCTATCCGCCTCCTATATGAATTTAAATGAAGTAACGAATATGTTCAACAAGTTGACAAATCCTTTTTTTCTTTGTGAGTCTCTTTATTTTAATGCAAATAACTAACTACGATTGAAGAAATCTGTGTGTCTGTGTGTAAGTGTATGCACGGTGACAATTAGACGAATGGCTATTGTACGAAGTTTGCATTCGCCAGAGACATTAGTCAGCACACAAGGCAGTGTAGTGTAAGGTTGATTTTTTTTATCATAGATCCTTTATCTAAAATTATAGATTTAAATTTATGTATAAGATATCTGAATTAGCAATAAATCTAAATACAGAATGTCTAAAATTGCCTCACTGAAGAGAACTAACCGAAATACTTCGAAACCGTAGTTTCGCGCAACGGACAGGAAATTATTTCGCATGACTTTCATGTAACGCTGCTCCACCCTCCATAAAGACTTGGCCTCTCAAAATATGCACCTGTGGAATGAACACTGCCCAGGTTTAATAATAAAGCACAACGCTAGGGCTAGTGGAATGAGAACAACAGTCATTAAATGTTCTATTACAGTGGCGCGTTATTAAAGAGGATTAAGCTTAAATATCAATTTAAAAGTGACACTTCTTGACGATTGAGATACCTAGGTTATTCCTCCTGCTTTGATCCTTTGCGTTCGAGGGCTATTGAAAGCCAAGATTTCGAATGCTGATTTTAAAGGTACAACAATCATCTTACCTCTTTACAAAAAGAAAGGTGATGGGCACTGCTATGTAACACCCATTGCACCGAGAAATTCAATGACATACATAAACGAGTAATTTGCTGATTTATTAAGTCATGGGATAATTCGATTCGGAAACGCGAAACAGACATTTTAGAGCAGCTCACTTACCGGAATATTTATTGGATCAAGTAGGGTGTGAGACAATTTCAACGTAACTCAAATCCTCTTCTCAGATGCTCACAATATCTGATTAATATTTTACCTTTAAACAAATATCAAAGAAGTACAGCTTTCGTTTGCAGTGCCACATTTACATTTCGATACTTGTACCCCTAACACACACACACACACACACACACATACACACACTTTTTGAAAGTTTGCTTTACGCCCCTTTTTTGCTTAGCAACATGCACTCCTTTCCTCTCTCCCATATTCCTTTGTCTTCTGTACCTGCCTCTACCCAATATCTGACGACTGAGCCTAACATACCATCATCATCATTTTGTAGGAGGAGTTTGAAAACGCCCCCCCAAGTTTCCCCTTATGAATTGATGGTAATTGATTTCTCTGCTTCAGTCCATTTCAAAAGTTTTCTTCAAGGGACGCTTTACTTTCAGATAGTGGGGTAAGCCTGTTATTGTAAAACACAGAGCATCGAACGATGGTCAACGACTTGTTCTTGCAAGTGTGTTCAATTCTCGCCGGGTGTTCAACTCTTATGAGACAGTTTAAACTAAACTTCGCGAATTTGAACCCCGCCTACACTGAAACATTTCCAACGAGAGGTTTGAATTCTAAAGACAATTGATTTGCAACTTGTTCAGCTTGTTCAGTGTAGAGATTATCCACAGAACGTACAAATATTGACTTCTATCTATGTAATGAAGTTCAACTCATAATTTGGATTTGATCATCTGAGACGTTCTGTCAAAAACATACCGAAAGTAATTACGTTAGCAATGGATAGATCTTGGGTTTTACTTGTACAAATCTACCGCTTGGTTGGGAAATATCTTATACACCTAAATAGAAGACAAATGGTTTACATGGGTATTTTGAGGATCCCATTGATCTTAAAGAGAAGGGTGTATAACCAATGCATCCTCCCAATAGTCACTTATGGAGCTGAAACATGGAACCTAACCAAGAGACAGACCCGTAAATTGAGAACCATGCAACATGCACATGAAAGAATAATGCTGGGCCTCACATGGAGAGACCACAAGACGGCACACTACATCCGAGAAAAGACAAGACTTAGGGACATCATAGAATCCATTAAAAATCTCAAATGGCGGTGGGCTGGCCATGTTGCAAGAATGGCAGACAATCGATGGAGATCACGACTCACAACATGGATCCCCCGAGACCACATACGCAACCGAGGCCGGCAAAGTGTTAGATGGAGAGACGAACTAGACAAGTTCAGGAAATACTGGCTCCGTGACGCCCATGATAGGGAAGTGTGGCAAATCCTGGGAAAGGTCTATGTCTAACGAAGGACGCTAAAAGACTGATGATGATGATGACCTCACCGCAACTCATCCAAGCCCCATAACTGTTCATGGACGACCCCTAGTAGCATTGAACGCGGTGTTATATTTGCATCGCTCTTTTCTTTGTCCGTCTGATACTGGGACATAGACAGTAAATATTTTCATTCATGTGTGATAACCATACACTGTGCAAGTAATTTTTTGCATCCTCCCATTAATTTATAGCTTGTTAACCAAAGCAATAACATTCACCGTGAAGCAGTGAGTAGTATGTTTGTCTCGCAAGCAGTTAGTAGTGAATTTGTTCCTCAAATGATGTGCTAGGAATCAGGTTTCTGTCAGAAGAGGCTTAGTCCTACAAATGTCTAAACAGCATGATAATTGAAAACTATAACTCTGATAGCAAAAATTTTTCATATATAGTAATTAAAAATAAAAGTCATATTTATAATGTGAGCAATGTTTTTCAAACTGATAGTAATAGCCGGGCATGTTGCTGCAAAGTAACACCAGCCATCAGCAGCAGCCATTACTTAGCAGCAGCCATTAGTTATCAGCAGCAACAACAGCAGCAACAAAGACAGGCACAGAACTTGGGAAGTTAGAGTAACACGTGACAAAATTATGCTGTTTTAAGAGGTGTTTATTCTATTTTTAAACTATGTTATAAAACTTTTATTTCAAAATATACAACCCAAATGAGGGGAATGCACAGACATCATAATGAGAGAGAGAGAAAGAGAGAGAGAGAGAGAGAGAGAGAGAGAGAGAGAGAGAGAGAGAGAAAGAGACACACAGACAGACGGATAGAGACAGAGATGAAAAGAAATGTTCTCTAAAAACAAATAATTGTTTGATATGCTTGTTAATAATGCAAAAAGCATAATACATATACATTTATTAAAGACGACGATCATCTGATCTAACCTATATCATTGATATGATGTTGGGTTAGGGTCGAGCAAAGAAGACCACAACATCTACCTAGATGGTAACTTAAATGGCAATGGGCGGGTCATGTTGCAAGAATGAAAGACAACCGATGGAGATTACGTCTCACAACATAGATTCTTAGAGATCAAATAAGAAACCGAAGCCGACAGAACACAACATGGAGAGATGAACCAGGCAGATTCAGGAAGTACTGGCTCCTCAACGCCCATGATAGAGAAGTGTGGCAAATCCTTGGGAAGGTCTATGTCCAACGACGGACGTTAAAAGAATGATGATGATGATGATGATGATGATGATGATGATGATAGGGTTTAGCTCTCAAGTTTCCCTTCGAACAGTGTATCAGTTCCAGTCATTTTTCACTTGATATCACATGAAGTTTTATTCGAACACTTATGACAATTGTGCCGAGCTTTTACTATAAGGAAAACATTGAAAATAATTTTTCCTATAGTAATGTATTTCAAATGATAACTCTATAGAGACATTCTTAATACCAGAAAAGAAAAAAGGGTTGTCAGCGGTACCAAACCAAGCTTTACTGACAGAACAGAACTATAAAAAATCAGGTACATATTAGGATTGTCAACAGTCAGGAATTCATCCAAGTGGTACGGACAAAAGACGGTGACAAGATGTAAAATTATACTTCACCAAGAATAAAGGTCATATCACCCCCTCCCCCTCTCGTATTCACTGCACTGTAACCTTTTAGATATTTGTTGAAAACATCTTTGAATTCAGTTTCAAAAAAGAACAAAATTTCAGAAAATATCAGATTGTGCAAAAGAGAAAAACAGATTTGAGAAATACTCGGTGGCAAGATAAAAGATGTACCAACAATCGACCTTTATTGATTATCTCATGTTTTTACAGGAAAGTGTACTTACGGGCGAATTGCTTTTTGTTGTAGCAGCTTTAGCATAGCGGAATAAGCGTACCTCTACCAGAGGGCAGCCAGAGAACAAATACCTCTGCCATCCACACACATTAACTAAAAACGATGAAAAATAAATAGCTACGATGCAGGAGAGGAGTTTACATCATCATCATCATCATCATCAGCAGCAGCAGCAGCAGTCTTTTAACGTCTGTAGTTGGACAGGGACCTTCCCGAGGATTCGCCAAACTTCTCTATCGTAGGCGTCGAGGAGCCACTATTTTCTTAATTTGTTTAGTTCATGTCTCCATCTTGTATTCTGTCGGCCTTGCTTTCGCATGTGATCTCTGGGGATCCACGTTGTGAGTAACGATGTTCATCGGTTGTCTATCATTTTTGCAGCATGGCCTGCCCATTGCCATTTAAGTTTTCTGAAAGATTCTATGATGTTTCGGACTCCCGTTGTCTTTCTGTGCTGTCTTGTGATCTCTCGATGTGGAGTTGGATATGATTCTCTCATGTGTGCGTTGCATGTTTCTCAGTTTGCAAGTCCGTCTCTTGGTAAGGTTCCCTGTTTCAGCTCCATAAGTGACTATTAGGAAAATGCATTGGTTGTATACTTTTCTCTTTAGGATTACTAGGATCGACTTGTTTTTGAAGGTTGAGCTTGCTCCGTCGAAAACTTGCCATGGGTGAATCTTGTTCACAATTTTGGAATACTGTCTTAATATATGATGGAAAATCTGTCAATCAAAAGAAAAATCTGGGATCCACCCCAAATCTATTGTGTATTTTATTCCATTTGAATCCACTGAAATCTTTTAAAAATATTGCACATGAAAAAAATGAAAAGAATATCTGTCAATCAGAAAGAAATCCATGGATCCTCTCAAAATCAAAACACTTCTTCCTTATCCGATGAGACCTGGAAATTTCATTGCTTTTATCTTTTGGAGATATTGTGTGGATAAACAAACGGACACAAATTAATGCACACACCTCTTCTGATGATGTTGGAAGGGTTAAAAAAAATCTCCTCAGGGGTCGCAGCTAACGACATATCTCGCCAGAAACTTGTCTGTTAGCAGCTGTCAAGATATCTCACCGGGAATGTTCCTATCCTGGAGAAGCTGACAGGATATTTCGTGATAAATTTACCTGTCTTTGAACAGCCTACGAAATATCTCACGGGAAAAGTGTGTGTCTTGCAGCAGCTGATGAGATATATTCTGCGATAAAATTTTTTGGTATCATCAGCTCTCAATGGCTGTGTATCGCGAAGTAATTCAAGACAATTGGTTTATGATAATTAGGGTAGTGAAAGGAATGATTTTCTACTCCTGGCTGATCAGGTATTTTGCCAAAATAAGACAAAAAAAATAATCTGGATTGTATATACAACTCATTGTATCGAGGGCAGATTGTTTGATCCTGTGAGTCATGTCAAAGTCGTTGAAAGTGACACATTACAAAAGAGGGGGAGGGTGTTGCAGTTCAAGTGACCAGATTTTTTTCTGTTACAATATCGATCAGATACAGATATGAAGAACTGGATGTGTCTGGTCCATGTCGAGAACAGTACTACCTTCGCTACGTGACTAACGACTAACGTATATGTAACTCTTGTTCAATCGGATGTCTCTTCTGGAACTACTATTATCGAAAGATAGTAGTCTTTTTTTTTAGAAATCATAATTAGAAGTTATTGTATTTTTCATAAATTAGCTTGAAATTACTATTACCAGAAAAATTGGCAACAGCCTTTATTAATGTTTTCCATGACATTTTTGTTGAGAAAGTGTTTTAATACATCGTTTTTAATACTAAAAACAAGTGATAAATCAATGGCTAATTGAGTAAATCAAGAGCCAACTGATTAAACTAATTAGTAATACCATTTCACACAACGTCAATATTCTTTATGGTTCAGGTATGGGATATCAAAGAAACATCACTACTTCTGTGGAGCCTAAGCGGGGACAACTGAAGCGCTAGACAGCGTAAGGTTACTACTCACAAACGTCTCCCTGTTTGTGTCCAAATCACGTTGGATGCGCTTTTGAAATCGATCTGGTTAATACTTAGATGGGTGACCACTGGGGAACGCCTGGTGCCATAAGCGGAAATGGTGAAGGGGATGACATCACATCGGTTAGTTGTTGTCCGTGGGCCTATTTCGCATATTATGATTAATGGAGCCCAATCAAGGACGGTTGACTACGTAAAGGGGAGAGACACTATTCACTTACCATACCACTTTTTAGAATATAATTTTTATACCTGTTGATTAAGCCAATTAGTATTAGTTTTACACTGCACAAAAGATTCAATTTTTTCGATATTTGATGCTGAAGGAATTTTACCTCTGCTTTGGTTTCAATTCACCCGTCGTAGAAGATTGAAAAAGAAGACCAAAAAAAAAAAAAAAAAAATTCAGAAGATTTATGCAAAGGTACATAGCATCAACTACAGCCCGCCATAAGATCTCACCTGGCCACCAGCAACATTATTTGTTCATACATTAGCAAGGAATCCTGCTGCTGCCCGGGGGGAAAAACTGCACGTTTTACAGTCTGCATTCACTCATATGATAATTAACAATATGTAGGGGTCTTTTGTCAAGCTAGTATCGTAGTAAATGGAATTCAAGCCATGCGACTGACGCAAGTTTGCCTTCTGACGTCGTAAAATAGAAGTCCATCTTCCATCCTACTGCTGAGGCTGAATTTGAAGAATAATGAAAATATAAGAAGTAATGAAAACAAAACGAAACATAGAAAAAGCCGTCTGTGATTAATGGAACGCCTTGTTCACTACAATGCAATGCATATCCATGTATCTCATGCATGTTGTCATTTTTGACAGCAAGGGTAAACTAATACATGAACAAAACATTTTCCTCAATATATGTCTTCTCACCTGTAATGACCGATTTTTTCAAGAATGTATTGATGAAGCAATCGTGAGATTCTACGACTGCCAACAGACAGGTCGTGCACTTAATTCTGAGTACTGTTGTGAAGAGTTTCAAGTATATCTTTGCTTATATTTTGTTCTTGTGCGCACAACCACACACACACACACACACACACACGCACACACACACACACACACACACACACACACACACACATATATATATATATATATATATATATGCTAAAATCGATTTCCCCCTCCTAACTGTTGACATGAAGTTAATAGGTCATTCTGTCAGAGCATTTGTCAACGTTCAAACGTTTTCACTCATTATGTATGATTACCCAGAGTAAACACAATATTGTTTCTTTGTATTTTTTTGTTACATTTCCCCTGAGTTATACGACTTATGCTGATGGCAAAAATGATTAAAACTAATCTCACTCATTTAGATTGCAAGCCTCCATTTATAAAACTGATATTTGTCTCTGGCCCTCGGAAATGTGTGAAATGCACAATGTGGCCTTCGTACTGCAAAGTTTTATTGAGACCATTGCTATAAAAAAGTGAAGATATAATCGAACAATTGCTCTCAAAAACAAATCAATGAAAGATATCGGAAATTCAGAAAGGGTTGCAATCAATTTTCGTATTATCATTATCCCACCTTGTCTACCTGGATGGTCAAGATTGTTTGGTAGACTGCACATGATTTCATGGCGCAATTTCAGTTCTCATTGATAAGAAAAAACCCATATTGAACGTATAAAAATGACAAAAACGCCTGTGGTCTTTTAAGAAAATATATGTTTATTTCACGTAAAAATGACAATGAAATGATAAAAATATGTACAGTTACAAAGTCTTGGTGATGTTATCTCATTTTCTTATCAATTAATTTGTTCTTCCTTTGTTTTCCTCTCAAGCAGCACAAGGTTACAAAAATGACGAATTCAAAAATTTTCGCCTTCCCCTTGTTGTGTTGTTATTGTGGTTTTCTGTTGTTGTTGTTGTTGGTATTTTTGTAGTTTTGTATATATATATATATATATATATATATATATATATATATATATATATATATATATATATATATATTATTTTTTTTTAAATTTCTTTTGCTTGGTAAGGTAAATAAGTAGTTTTACAGCACCACCTGTCTTCGTTTCTATACGTTCTTCATAACTGAGGCCTTGAGAAGTAAAGTCTCCTTGCTTCCTTCCCCAACTTCATCTGCGAGAGAAAATAGAAAGAAAAAATAACATGAGAAAAATAATTACTGCAACAAAGTAATATATTTTGACAAGCAATAATCATCTTTGAACTGATTTTTTTGGTATATTATCTTTCTGTTATTGTAGAAAGGAAGTCAAATCAAGTGTATGCGTATGTAACAGTAAAAGACCTAGACAGACCCAGACAGACCCAGACATATATATATATATATATATATATATATATATATATATATATATATATATATATCCCGATTTTCAAAGCATCCATGTACTCTCCACCGCCACAAAAAATCCTCGCTATTATACTCCGATATAGCACACTAATCTAAGTATATATATATACAGTTATATATATATATATATATATATATATATATATATATATATATATATATATATATATATATATATATATATATATATATATATATATATATATATATAATAATATGAACTGTAAAGAGTGAGATAGACTCGGGAGTAAAGTGTTTTGAGTTGAAGTTTATTTATCCGTAGATATTTTTTGTTGTTATTGGTCAAGACATGTTTCGGGATGTATTCCCATCTTCAGTTGTATGTACTGTGTCAGTATGTGTTTTTAGGGATTAAACGTTTCATATATATATATATATATATATATATATATATATATATATATATATATATATATATATTGAGTGAATCACCGAGGAAGGAGATTATGTCAAAAAATGAATATTTGTTGTGTAATATAAATACTGTTTCCATCCTTACACAACGGACGTTGGTATTCCTACGTGTGTGATGCAACCCCCACAATAAGATAGTAGAATTTACGCCCACGTACTCGGAGACAACAGTTTTTAGCAGTCAAAATGATCGCATCATGCACTAGTTTTTTTCAAGCATATATTCCTTTGTGTTGTATCAGCTACGTTGTTTTCTCATGTAATGTAATGTCTATATAATGAAAGGGGTTCAAACCTCAACCCAAGTTGAAGGAAATCAATTTCAGCATCCATTGTATGTGTAATTAGCATCTTTCAATGATAACGTGTCTTAAAGAAAATTTGGTTTAAAATACTTCATAAACATGTTGTAAAAAATAAGGCAGCATCTTTTTCAGATCACCTTGTATTTATATACTGAATACTGTAACATAAGAGATGAAAAGTCCAACTAAAAAATTCAAGACTCATCCATTGTAAATAAATTGATCAATATTTATAAGAAAGACCAGCGCACTAACATCTGTTGTGAAAATCCTCTAGAAAAACACGATATATTTCCTGACAGACAAAAACAAACAATCTTAAAGTAGTGTGCGTTTATATTTATATATATATATGCATATATATATATATATATATATATATATATATATATATATATATGTATATATATATGAATATATATATATATATATATATGTATATATATATGAATATATATATATATACGTATATATATATATATACATATATATACATATATATATATATATACATATATATATATATGTATATATATATATATATATATATATATATATATATATATATATATATATATATATATATATCAGTGTCAGCTGTCAATAATATCGAGATCGAGATAAATTTAAGTAGATGAAACAAAGTTAAAAAATAAGGAACTAAAAAAAAATCTTGAAAAATGAGAGGAAATATAATTACTTTCGGATAGAAATTCATTAAAAACTCACTTGAGATCTACATAAATAATAGATATTATCGACTTGTTTCTGTTCACGTGAGAACGCGACCTGTTTTCGCGTCCCTATCGAATTTACTCTTCATACGGGCACTTTCTACACACAAAACTTTTCATTAATTATAGATGAATGTTGGGACAGGGAAAAAATACATGGAAGAATGTTAAGGGGGAAATTTTAGTAAAAATGGAGGTCAGGCGATGGGGACATTTCATGAATCAAATGGAGTACAAAGACCGAGGCAAATTGCAAAAAGGAATCAATGGGCTGCAGTATAATTGCAAATGATGTGCGATGTAATTAGAATCGTACAGTATATTTGAAAATAGGCGAACAGAATTTCTGGTATGAAAGATGGAAAACGGAAGTGACGATAGAGAGGAATGAAGGAAAGACGGGCTGAAGTAAAAATGGACGGAAGGGTGGGAAAAGTGAAGATAGTGATAGACTGGAGAAAAGAAGGGGGAAAGCAGGATGGAAGGAAGGACTGATGAAAGGGAAGAATGAAAACAATATGGAATGACGAATGGAAGGAAGGGAAAAAGAAAGGGAGGTAAGATGGTAACGGGGATGGAGGGAAGAAAAGAAGGATAAAACGGAAGGAAAGATGAAATGAAACGAGAGTAGAAGGAACGAAAGAATCAACGGGGAATAGGATAGGAGGAAGTGAAGAAGAAGAAGAAGAAGAAGAAGAAGAAGAAGAAGAAGAAGAAGAAGAAGAAGAAGAAGAAGAAGAAGAAGAAGAAGAAGAAGAAGAAGAAGAAGAAGAAGAAGAAGAAGAAGAAGAAGGAGGAGAAGAAGAAGAAGAAGAAGAAGAAGAAGAAGAAGAAGAAGAAGAAGAAGAAGAAGAAGAAGGTAGAAGAGGAAAGTTAAAAAGAAGTACAGATGAATAGAGGGAAGCTTAGGAAGGAAGGAAGAGTAAAAGTTGCCTACATCATAGCTAAAATAGTTCTGTATCTCCTACCGACACAAAACATTGGTGCCCGAGCCCAGGTAAAACCGCGATGCTGATTTTCAAGATCGGCAGGCTCTCCTCATTTAGCTTGTTGGTGCAACAAATTCTTTCTAATAATGCACCTTGCTACGGAGCAATGGTTAATAATCTAGTCTCACAGACCATTACTACTGTAGAGAGGTGGATCCTTTCTGAGTACTCAAGTAATGCAGCTCTGTGCGAAGCTAAGCTTATCCAGTATCTACACACCTTGCCGAAGACCTAGAAGAGTCACACATTTTTCCACTACAGCCAAATTCCTATACTTGAGCCCAGATAGAAGATAGGATTTCGAATGCTGATTTCATGGCCAGTAGGCCTTCTACAATTGGAAGATTGGCGTAAAACAATCTGCTTCATATCATCGTCCCATTTGGTTCCATACCGTACTAAACTTACTGAAGTAAAGATCAAATAGATGATGATGATGATGATGATGATGATGATGATGATGATGATGATGATGATGATGATGATAGCGCTATTTCCGCCAGTGGGAGAAAACATGATTCCAGAGCTCCCACCCATGGAAATACATCTGCCCACTAACATCAGAAGTCGGCAGATAAGAGATTCTGCAATAATGAGGTGGGGATAAGAAAAGCGCCTGTGAAACGTAAACATGAACCCCAAGAAGACTGCAGGGTAAGGTTTGATACTCAGCAGTTTAGAGGCTCCAAAGACGTTCAGATGGTAACAGTAATGAGAGACGCGCATAGGGAATAAAGGAACTATAAAATAAAGAATTGAAGAAATCCCAAGCCAAAGAAAACTTGGAAGAAGGAGAGAATAAAAAAGGAAAAAATGAGAAAGAAAGAGAATGCAACAACGGACGTGTTTTAGTTGGGGAAAAATGAATGAAAGAAAAAAGACTGGTAAGACTTGAAAGAAAAAGAAAAAGCAAAGAATATAAGGGAAAATAAGTTTGGAAGGAAAAGACTTGGAAAAAAAATGTTGACGTAAGACTGGGCAACAGAGCAACAAAGATTCACTGGAGTAAATGAAATAGAGAATAAGATATGAGAAGAACCAAAATCAGAAAAATGAAGAAAAAAAAGGAAAGAAGTAATGAGTAGAAATAGACAATAAAAAATTTAGAAAAGGAAAAAAAAACGAGAGTTCAGAAGAAGAAGGAAATGAATAAGAAAGCTAAGGAAACTGGACATGTGAAATAGATCAGGGAAACCGAAGAAGATACGAAGAAAATAAGACGAAAATGAAAAGAACGAAGGAGGATAAAGACAGAGGTAAAGGAATTTAGGATAAAGAAAAAAAAGTGGGGGAACTGATGGGAAGAAGAAAAATAGGAAAAAAAAAGGATGGTGCAGCGGGAGGAAAAAGTTGTAAAGAAGGAGAATAAAAAGAAAACTGAGAAGGAAGAAGAGAAGAAAAAGAAGCCATAAAAGAAAGAAGAAGTGAAAGAAGGATACAAAAATGATTAAGCAAAGGAGAAGAAAAGAAGCAAGACAACTAAAGGAAAAAGAAAAGAAGGAAGTTTTAAAAAAAGAAGAAAAAGTATGTGGAAGAAAGAAAGAAAAAAGACAGAAAGAAATAAAAAAAGAAGAAAAAGAAAAAGAAAGCTGGAAAAAAAGAAGTTATGAAGGAATGTATAAAATGACAAAAAAGGTGAAAGAACGTGAAACATCGATCCGAAAGAAGAATGAATGAAAAAAAGGGATAGAAGAAAGGGGAAAGCGAAAGAAACAGAATAGAAACATGAAAATATAAAAGGAGTTACTTCAAAGGGAGAAAAAGTAGGTGAGACACAATGAGAACCGAACATGACCGTCTTTTGGTAGCATGTTGCGTTGGGATGATCAAAAAACTGGTATATAGGGTCATCAAGGAATAATTTACTTCCGTCGCCTTTTGTTGGGCATTGATCACTAAGAAAAATTTTTAATTTCCCAGAAAGAAGCAAGATACAAACTAAGGGATGAATTCAGCATAAACGAAGAAAGCAAATTGAAATCCCCACTATAAACTTATGGTAATATTCGGGAGTATTTTCGAAAAATAAGAGGAATGTTTTTTTCTATACACAATAAGGAGTAAATTTCAACTCTCAGGCTCTATGTGGTGTGGCCTGTACGCATGATACATAAATAAATTACCATTTAACTGCCATCCAGCCAGTTAAACCAACTTGAGAAAAAAAGAGAAAAAAAGAAAAAAACTGAAAAGATCTAGATGATAGTTTTGTGGAGAATTTTGATTTACAGTTTCTAATATAAGAATGAATAATTCTTAACACAGAAACATACAGAAAAAAAAATAATAGATGGAAAAAAAAAGAAGCAGATAAACGAAGAAAAGGAAGAAGACGGGGGGGGGTTTGCATGATTTTACGAAGATTTAGCCAGACTGGGACTCTAAGTACAATTCATTGAAAAAGATGTCTGTAGGGTTCGATGAAGTCTATTGGGAAGCATATTCCAACTTGGAAGCAGTGTTCCAAAAATAACAACGTGACGTACGTTCGGGTAAAAGAGAAGTAAAAGAGAAAGCAAAGGGGGAATAACAATAAAAAAAATAAGAAAAAAAATAAGAATCGAACGGGGGAAAATGTCCCCCCCCCCACTCCGAAATAAATAAGAAGAAAAGTAAGAAGAGAAAACACACGCCATTCAAAAGATGATAGTTTTTTTTTGTTTTTTTTTCACTATCGATCTTTTCATTTTATTTTACATTTAATCTTCGTCAGTCTTCTATCCAGGAGTGTAATCGATTGTTCGAGAGAAAATTAAATCATGACAATGAGATGTCAGCATTTACATTATCGTACGTGTTATACAAAAAGAGCAACGTAGATATATCTGGACACGGTCAAGGTTGAACTTGGTTGTAACAGATTTAATTTTACAGTTACCATTGCCCAAGTAGGTGAGGTTGTCATGGGAGAGTAACTTGTCTGAGTGTTCAAGTTGTTATTATCTGATGGTGTCAGACGGTTCTAAAAAGCAATCTTTCATGAGCTACAGTGGTTTTCATAATAGTGAACGCTTTCAGCAGAATCTGCTGAGATGGAAAAATATGATATGAAATTTTTCGTTATTAGGAAGTGTTCATCAGACTCTTGATGAATAAACTTTCACTGGAGCATTCGAACATCTCTCTCTCTCTCTCTCTCTCTCTCTCTATATATATATATATATATATATATATATATATATATATATATATATATATATATATAGCAAAAATGATTTGGCAGCATTTACTATTGATTATTTATAGATAGATCTGGTTAGTCACTCAACAGAAACTGTCACATGAACAACATCTTCCAGTAGCGAACCCTGTTAGGGATGAGCAATTAAAACGTTGGAAGAGGGGTGATCAATGAATAAGTGACTTCTCTCGCCTTATGTTTGGAAGTGATCACTAAAAAATCTCAATTTCCCCAAAAACAAACGTGAATGGTGCTGGGCACAAATTAAGGGAACAATCCAGCACATACTTACATTGCGAATAGAACCTTCCACTGAAAACCTACTAAGGGGATGGGGTTATAATTTTTTTTTTTTTAGACGTAGACCCAAGGAGAAAATGTTCTAGTTTTCGACTCTCCAGCTCTATTGGTGAGGCTTGTACGCGCCATGCATATAAACAGTGCCTGCCTGCCTGCCTGCCTGACAGCCAGCCAGCTATGATGGGATATCAAAGTGTTTTGTTTTGAAATATGTTATGTTCGAGGTCTCTCCGTAATGTATCCAACCATTTTCAATATCCAAAGAACCGGTCGTGCAGCCTTGATATAACTTGGTAACCAATCGAAGGTAAACTTGCTGTGCTTGCCTAAACAGATATTCTCCAGTGGGGTTACTCTGTCGGCAGTGAGGTACCATTGAACGATTTGGTATTCTGTGTGACTGCCGCATCTTCAATCGTTCTTCACATTTCGGCAAAAAATCACTTTACCCAGGTTTGTCTGTCCATCTCCCCCCTATAGTCCAGATTTGGCTCCCTGCAACTTACGTATTATTTCAAAGAGATTTCAGAATACAACGAAGTAGCAAATGATTACCCTGAAAGACAACTACGTATCAATATATATGCATGTGTATATATGTGTAGGTAAGAGACATGACTTTTTCTGTTCATTAGTATTTTAGTGTGTATGACTGTTAGTCATATTGACATGTATATACACGTGTGTGTGTGTGTTTGTGTGTGTGTGTATATATATATATATATATATGCATCACTTTATCACCACACACACTCACATACACATAAATATTACTGAATACATATACAAAGATATATATATATATATATATATATACACGCGTATATGTATCGATTCATATATAACATGGAAAAATTAAAAGAAAAAACTGTTTATGCTAGAGAGAATGCATAGAAATGTCTATATATCTACAAGTATAATCATTTATTCACAAACATCAATGTATACGTTTATCTCTACATCTTCATCCTGGTAGATCCCACCACATATCCGTGTCGGCAGAAACTCTGGTCCTCATTTATTTTAATTCACTTATCAATTAAACCTCGTTTTTATTTCAGCGTTTAGTTAACAATCCAACTGTGTACTAACCTTGTTTTTATGCTTAAGCAGTGAACACGTTACTTACCAGGATTTATCTCCTTAGATCAATTCTGGTAATTTTTGCCAGGACCGGATTACACACGGTAGTGGGCAAAACAATGGCGATAATCGGGAAATAAGGAGATATACCTCGGGTGGGAATCGAACGCACACCCTTCTCCATGAGAGCGTTTACGTAGCCTAGGCTTGAACTACCGAGACCCTTAAGATGTTCAGAAGTCTGAATAACGCCCTTAACTCATTCCACCCTTCTCTGGTCGCTGGCCGGTTCCGTTTTTGTGTTGAACTATTTGTATTTTTCTGAGTATTTCTACTTTACCATGTCGACAGTAAGATAAGTAATGGATTATAGTATCCGACATAGTGAATAAGTATGTGAATAATAATAATAATAATAATCCTTACGTCCTATATATATATATATATATATATATATATATATATGTCATCCACAGACCGCTGTTTCGTTGCATTACAACTCTTCAGTGTGGCTATAGACTATCTGTCATCCCATCCAGTACCACGAGGCAGGATTGAAACATTCGCTTCAGATCCAGAGGTCGATATCCAACCTCGGCTCTAGGGGACAGGACAGTCAGTAAGGCTGAATTTAAGCGATATATTTATTCAACTTAAATTCCCCATCCACCAGTGCCCCATTCCATGTTGGAAGAGCATTGCATAAGCTTACAATGAACGAGTTACCTCACTTAAACAGTGCTCAACCCTGAATAGGGGAGCATTAATATATATATATATATGTATATATATATATATATATATATATATATATATATATATATATATATTATTCAGTGTCCATAGTTAGTAAGACGCATTCAATTGGCGATTTTCTGTATCTCTTCCATCTAAAACCTTTCCCCAGATCTTCCCTGTGCATAGCTCTGGGCTCGGAATGTTTATTTTATTTTGAGTTTATCGGTTGTTCGTATCTACATTGTTGTGTCGGAAAAGGTCGATCTCAACTCAACAGGAAAATGATTTACAAACTTTGCTACTCCATTGATCATAGAAAGAAAAGCAAATTCAAGTAATGGCCGCACATAAATCAAGCATTCTCTCGCTAATCGTATAATCCAAAATGCCCAGTTTTTTTAAAACTGCTGTTCTTATTATCATCGAACCACCGGAGCCATCAAAGATTAAAAAAGGTTCAACCCCTCTTTTTTCTTTTGTTTTTTAGATTTTTTTATTTGGGTGTGTTTTTTTCTGTGTTTCGGTGCTTCTGAACATACCATTTTTATCAACAGACTTGAAAATATTTCACTTATTCTTTAGGGATCGGCTGTGTGTACAGACAGCTGACACGTTTTTTGGAGCATTTCCATCCTAAGCACCCTTTTCTGGCTTGCTATACCTGTCGAAGCTTCACCGAGGCCAGTTATCCATATATCATCTATACTTTGTCCGTTGCCCACCCTAACGACGCTGCTCGAAGGGTTGAACTAGTTTAGAATCAGTGTTGTCCGTTTCCTAGTCTGGTAGTTAACCAAGTCTGAAAATCCCAGTCTGCCCTGCTACACAACCACAGCTGGCGAGAACGAGATGAATTCATTCATTTCCTGTAGGTATTAGTGCGAGGTGAATAGAAACTCAGTCGGGGTTTGAACTTGGCTCGCCAATTCCATTCTCTTTGCTATTAACCATTAGGCCACACGCTCACTCATTGTCTGAACCTACCTGTCAGGGCTGGGCTCTCGATTTCAGGGGGATAAAATTCACAGACTATTTGTCGACTTCTGCAGTCACTGATTAGTAACCCATTATAATTATATGTTACCAGGGACTTCATCATTATATAAGTCTTATCTTCGTAAATACAACCCCACAAAAAGTGCACAGATGACATTCCTTTGTTTACCCACGAGAGCTGATATAGAATTTGATAAGGGAGCATACGTGCAGGTCTCTGCGACATGACTACTCTCAATTTTCCTCTTCTGGTGCAATGGAGAGGTGCTGCCTGGGAGTTGGAACTTCCAGGCATTAGGTACACATTTCTTCGATTTTGTATCTTGATAATTCTTTTCAATCCCCCCCCCCGTCTGGCTCTAAGACAAGGACAAAGCTGACCCCAAGGAGAAGGCGCGTTTGTAAATCAACTATCTATTCACTTTTGCTTATATTTTGCACTGCTTCAAAAGACTTGCAATGTTTCTGAGCCCTTACGAATATTCAATTATTCGCACAGGAAGCAAAATCAAGATTGATCATTTTTTCCAAAAAAAAAAGAGAAAGCAAGCATTATTTAGCTGAGTTGTTTTTATCACGATTTACCAATTGTTTACAAGAAACATAATTGAAAGCTTAGATTAACTTAACTACGAACTGCCAGAGCCAACCATGTTGAAAAAATGGTTCGTCTATACACACGTTTTTTGTTTCCGTAATGATTCAATTCTTCACCGCCAGAGAAATAACAGTAGGGGAAAAAAAGCAAGAAGAATTGGGGCAGATAATATCGCACGTAATCTCAGAGTTGATTTTATTTTATTGGGGCGCCTCAGTGTACTATTTATCTGAAAAAAAAATCCAATTTATTAATCTGGTTTATTTGTGCGCAATCGTTTCTGTCATAAGATAAGAAGAAAAAGCATTTTCTGGGGTTAAAAGTGCCTGAGAATAGCAACATTGATAAACAATTTCAATTTATCATCTGATAACGTCAGGGACTCAGAGAATCGTATCTGGAAAAAACAAAAAGCTTCTTCCTCCTAAAAGGAAGAGGCCTGTCGTCTCCCTTCTGTTGAAATTCAAGCTAGCAAAAGACGAATTATTTATTTGGTTCATTACTACCTAATTGTGTTTCTTTGGAGATCGATAATTTTTATGTGGTATCGATGCACACTTTATTTACCTGATATTCAAGCAGTTCTATTTTTCATGCTAAGATTACCATAAGAAATGATATTAGTCGCAACAATAGTGTTCCAATAATGTTTATGATTATCATTCTACGTTAGTTTAGCATAGGCGTACTCTAATGAGGCACCCAGAGGGGGAAAATTCACAATACCTACAGAGGTTTGCAAGACTAGAGTGCTAACCATCACCCAATGGCAGGTCTCCAAAATGCTTACAGATACACATCTCTAATCCAAAACCAGTGGGACCAGACATTTTCCAGAAATTGAAATTTTTCGGATCTCGGAATTAGAGTATATGAAGGTTAGTCGATTGTCAGGAAACTGCAATGTCTCTTAAGTGTGTATATATATATATATATATATATATATATATATATATATATATATATATATATATATATATATATATGGCTCTATGTCTCTTCTCGGATGTACTATGCTGTCTTGTGGTCTCTCCATCTGTGGTCCAGGATAATTCTTTCATGTGCACGTAGCATGGTTCTTGCAACGACTCGGACTGTCAATCTATGCCTACGAGTGGAACTGAAAAGTTAGCACTTGGGCAAATCATTCTTTCAAATACTAAAATAGAATATTCAAGTACTTTTTTTTATTTTCAAGTCAAAAAACAAAGACTCCGAGGACCAGTTATCATGCTAATATATACATGTAGAAACTGTAAACCAAAACTGTCATTAAAACTGTCGAAATAGGCTTCTTCAGTTTCCAAGTCGGTCCTGCTGGCAATGAATGTATGTATCATGCGTACAGGCCAATGCAACTAGAAGGCTGATATAATAATTAATGCTCCTCTATTCAGGGTTGAGCACTCTTTAAGTAAGGTAACTCATCCATTGTAAGCTTATGCAATGCTCTTCCATAGGAATAGAGCACTCTGATGGATGAGGAGTTTCTGCATAAATGGATATATCGCTTAAATTCAGCCTAACTGACAATCCAGTTCCGTATTCCAGAGGTAGGATATCGGCCTCCGGGTCCGGTGTGAGGGTTTCAACTTCTATAGTCACACAGAAGAGATGTAATACATCGAAATAGCTGTCTGTGGATGACACAATGATATATGTATTATCATGTCTACAAAAACAGTATTTTAAATACCCCCTAAATAGGTTTTTAGTGGGTATATCAGTTTACAGTATAAGTTTTTGCTAAATAAGCCCCAACTTAGTGTCAGTTTTGTTTTTTAAACTCGAGAAAACTTCTTAATGATTACTGCAAAACAAAAGGCATGAGAAGTAACTTACTCATTGATCAACCCTTCTTCCAATGTTTTAATTGGTCATCCCCAACACATGTTGCCAGAAGATGTGAGTCACGTGATGGTTTTTATTGAGTTATTAACCAGACCAGTCATTTTAATATCTGTATATATTATCTGTAATATCATTGCCAAACTCCATAACTGGGGTTGACTTGATTTTTCTACTTTGATAAAAACAAGAACATAAAGAATGATCCTCACCAAAATTAGGGGTATTAATCGATGTGTAAATTAGCATTCCCCTACCGTGGTTCGAACCCACGACCGACCAATTGACTAAACTAAATTGAAAAGTCTGATATATATATATATATCATCTAATGATAATAATCCATAGCGAAACAAATCGACCTGATTTGGGCTTTAGAAGTAGGAATGAATCCGTCATCAGTTTTTGCGTACTTCATTGTGTTACCGTTCTTAGTGAATGACATCCGTGGTTTTTAGTCATTGTCATTCGTCATCCATCGTTGTAGTTACATACAAAAAATATAGTCAAAACTCAAAAGTAGGAGTTTGACGAAAAGAAAGAACGGAAACGTCAACTCAGCCTAATGATTCATCCGTCCCTAGTCTCAAAAGCAAGGAAGGGAGAAAGACAGAAAATGCGTACTCGGTCTAATGGTTAATCCGCCACTGGCCTGGAAAGCAATGAATAAATAAAAAGCCTACGGAGCCTCGTGGTTAATCTGCCACTGACTTCGAGAGCAAAGAAGAAAGAATGCGGCCCTCCTGAACGGATTCGATTCCAAGCCCTATTAGTTACAATTCGAAAGCCTATAACTAATGATGCACAGATGAGTCGATAAAAGTTGCAACTTATTTGTGGTTATAGATGATTTTATAGTTTGATTATGAATTGTTTTAATGACATACTTGATAACAGAGTAGTTTTAACCGAAGTGAACATTTAAACGAAGTAAAAACAAAGGCTACCAAAGAAATATTTTATACTTCATTTTGCATTACTGGGGTATCAAAAGTGAAGACACCTACTTTAAAAATATTTCTACTTAATCTTTATTAAAATAAAAATAGTTGTGGACGATAAAACCTTTTCGTAAATTAAATAAAACAATTGCTTATAGTTATCAAGTTTGAAACGGTGACTAGTTTATCTTTAAAAAAAGAGAAAACAGCGAATCAAATAAATAAAAAATAAAACGTATTTATTGAATGAGCAATGATCCTCACCCTCACTACTTCGATTTTGACCAATTGTAATGAATTCTGACATGACATCATTCCATCTTTCTTTATTTTCACCTCACCTCTCAATATACTACTCTGAAATCGAAATATCTTAAATTCGAATGTCTGACTAATTGTGATAATAAAGGAGTTTGATAATGTAGTTCGATGTAATAGAACGCCATTTAGTTGAACGAAAAACTTTTACTCTCATAGACGCAACAGTAACATAACTCCTAAGACATTTGGTAACTTGGACTCAATGCCAAATAATCCATTATTAATTGGCAGTCCACTGAGTCGCTGAATAAATCAACTATGACAAAAGTCCAAATACGACAGTAATGTTATAATATTCAATAGTTCCCTTTACCTGCAGGGAATATGCTCTGAGACCTTCAGCAGATGCCGAAATTGCGGAGAGTACCGGAGACTATTTATTCTACGTTTTCCTATACATACGGAACTACGTTAAGTTTATTTCATACATAATGGTCAATAAAAGAATTACAACCATAAGAAGTAATAAAATAGAACAAGTATACCCACGTGCTGTAATAAAATTAAGATAAAACCTCAATATATATTTTTTTTCGTCCCTTATCAAGTTGAGCTTTCGCCTTTTGACTTGAATGAAGCACTCTCTTTTTTGGCATATCCGAATAGCCAGCGTCACTACTTTTGCGCTTCGAGGGTAATTACTGAGTAAAACTTATGCGGTGTTTAATTCTTGGGTTGATTGCAGGTAACCTAAACTATGGAAAGCGAAACCTTGGCTTGGGGAATCATTCTATGTAATGATACACAATATTCACCCACGATACGCCTATGATAAAAAAGTATTCGTAAATTGTTATCTCATTGTATATTGAAAACATTTGTTGATTGGAAAAATATTGATGCATGTTTTGATACATGCAGAATATGGTTTATTTATTGAATAACCATAGACACCAAATGTGTCGAAGGGTTCTAAGCTTTTCTTAAAATTTTGCTTGTCTTTGTGTGTTTACATGTTTGTGTGTTTGTTTATGTGTTTGTTCCAGTACTCCTATCCATACTGTTTTGTCTACAGACTTGAAAATGGGCATCAGTGCTTCACAAAACTGTTTTTAAAGAAAGATTTTTTGATTCAAGGGGGAAAAATTTTTTTTTGACATTTTGGACAGCCTTATTTTCAGAGTTTGATTGATAACATCTAGTTTCTCCAGGATATAGACATTTCTTGGCGTTTAGCTTTACTCTTTTTTTAAATATTTTTTTCAGTGGAAAATGCTAGTGATGTCATAAATATTATCTATTCTGACCATATCAATAGAGTTTTCCTCGTGACTTCAAATTTTGACGCTGCAGTTGTTCGATGATTGACTATGATGGCAAGTTATTATTCATGTTTATGTTTAGTTTCTAAACACGTTTGTCAGAGACGCATCTTGTTTGGGACGTGAAATATATTGAGAATCTGAAAGTAGAGGGTTCCCATGAAATTATTTCGTAAGCTGGAATGGCGACTACTATTAATTTTTATGGGGAAAGATTAAGCTTTCACAAATCCCCCAAATGGTTGTGTTGGTATGTCAGTCTAAGTTCTTGGAGATTTGGGTAGTAGGGGGTTCAAGACACTGGGTTGTTGATGAGGGAGAAAAAAAGGTGCACTCTGTCTGTAAGGACTCGCTGCAAAACAAATGTAGGTCTATTTTCGCTTTTCACCTTATTTTTTTTTTTTTTGTAAAAGCTAAAAAGTAGAGTAAAGTTTTTTTTTTAAAAGCGGAAGATACCTGTATTGTAGACATTTTTGATATTGGAATGGGTAATTGCAGGGATCTCTGGAAGAAAATCCCCAATCGAAGCCTTTGAAACAAAAACAGCATTGTTGAAAACAAACGAAGAGACAGACACGAAATAAACGTAGAAACAGATACAAAAGCGCGCAAGCAAAGGTATCAAATGTGCTGGATTGATGCATTCAGGAACAGACGATAATTTGGCAGACGTGCAGTTAGAAATAAGACGAAAAGGTCAACATTGAAATTTAACCTATGAAAAGATGTGAATGTTTGAATCTTAAAGGTTAAATTCTGGTAAATACCATACCTTCAATATGCCTTTCTTTGCAACATATAAAACATTTTTACTGGGAGCAGACTACCGAACAATGCCACTAAATTCAGTGAAAAGAGCTTTTAAACATTTCAAGCTGACGTTTTGAAAATAAAGCACTATGGATACTAGCTTTCGAGGCGGTGAGGATTAGGTCATATGCTCATGCTGGTAAAATTATATCATATATAAATACAGCAACCAGATGCAATGGATTATTGAAGTTGTCAAAAACTCCTGTGATTCGAAATGAGTTAGGGGCATTATGAAATCATTTTGTTGTTAGGGAAAATAACACTAGAATTTTTGTCGACATTTTCTCACTGCACCTCTGAGACGGTATTGCTGCTATTATACAATAGTTTTTTTCACTTCCATATCCTCTTCATTGTGGCTTTTATCACAGCGTTTTGGCCGCCATACTCTCAGACCTTTCTTGAGAGTCTAACGCATTCAGTGATTGTCAGTGAATTTAGAACGGAACTTTTTATTTGAACAGTTTTATTTATTATTTCAAGGCAATCGGGAACGTGTTCCTCTAACTCTGTAACCTTTCGTGTCTGGCAGGTTCTGGTAAAATACAAGAAGCAACTGAAAGCCATGCGAAGCGAAGGAGAGATGTTTATTAACATAATTAACTGAGCTTATCAATGACTAAACCTAACTCCAATACTTTAATTAGTCATCATAATTTTTTTTATAAATTAGGCTCCCTTTGCTTCTCATTACGTCTTGAATTTTATCACCACCATGTCTTTAGTGTCCTTCCTATGCGACATAGCCTCGATAAACCCCAGCTGGTTTCCTGGAGGTCGGGATTTCAATCCCTGTGTCAGAAACTGCCAAATATACACCAGAAGAAAAATAACATTCAAAAGTTCCGAAATTTTCAAAGAAAAAAAATACTAGTAAAAAAGAATTGGAGTAACACTGCTCATGAATTAAGGACAAAATAGGTCCGAAATGTATCCAGCAATCTTGAGAACCGGTTGCACGTAACTATGCAACCAATCGGGGGAGGGGCTAACTGTATTTGCGTTAGAAAGCACTCTTCCGTGGGGTTACTCAGTCGGTAGTTGGACACCACTGAGTGGGTTCGTGTACAGTGTGACCGTTTCATTCATAATGGTGGAGTCAGTCCATTCCCCACGTATCGTATAGGTTTTATTTTTGGAAATAAAAACAAAACAAAACATATTTTCAATCAGCTAAATCACTAATTTTAGACCAACGACCAGATCAAGTAAAACGGAACAAGTCCAGATGGAGGACTTTGCAGACCATTTTGAAAAATTGGGGGGAACTCGAGGGTGAATGTGTGAGGTTACAATCGGTATACTTTGAATGGATTAGGGTGACATTAGGCTAATTTGTTGTCAGTAATGAATAGCTAAATACTTAGTGGGTGTACTCAGCACGCACGTGCGCACACACACACATACATATATATATATATATATATATATATATATATATATATATATATATATATATATATCTTGGTGGAAATCTCAACATGTTAACAGCATGCAGTTTTTCTTTGTACCGCTGAAAGTTTCTCTGAAAAGGATGGTTGGCAACTATCGAAACGCATCGAAATGTGCCCACGTGATAATAAAAATTTTAGAGGTGTAGCAACTGCTTTTCTTTTAAAGTTTTTCTCTTCTTATTTCAATTGTCAATTGCACCAACATTTATGTCGAATCACCTCTACACTACACACACACACACACACACAAACACTCACACACACAAATACACGCATGGATATACAAATACACACACACACACACACACACACATATATATATATATATATATATATATATATATATATATATATATATATATATACGTAGGTTGGATAAAATAAAGGACAAATCTGCAGTTGAAGAGATACAACTGTATCTCAAACAGCACCAAGTTGTTCAAATGCTAGTTCTGAAGAAGTGATTTTTCCCTACTTATGTATTCATTTATGGAGATTGTCAGTTCAATTCTCTTTTTTTACGCACAAATTTACTAATGAATTCTTATCACTTATTTACCCATTCATTTATCTATCAATCAAATATTCTGCTTAATTCGATCATTTGATTCTTATCTATCCATTCATTGTTCTACTTTTCTGAATATTTGGCTTTCCTTTTTTTTCTTTCCTTTGTTTTTTTTTCTTTGTTTCCTCACTCCTCTCTTTCTTTCTTTATTTACTGTTTAGATAATCTGTTAAATTTTTTCCAGAGTTCGGGAATAAAAATAGACGAGTGTTGAAATTTCCTCCAGAAACTGTCACCTTCATTCATCATTCGTTTTTCTTTAGATATTGAAGTGTTTTAATTCACAAATTACGTTGCCACTTGAATAGAAACAACAACAACAACAACAACAATAACAACTTTAACGGCCAAACAGCGATAATAATGATAATAATAATAATAATAGTAATAATAATAATGATAATAATGATAATAATAATGATAATAATAATGATAATAATGATAATAGTAATAATAATAATAATAATGATAATAATAATGATAATAATGATAATAATGATAGTAATAATAATGATAATAATAATCATGATAATAATAGTAATGATAATAATAATAATCATGATAATAATAATAATAATAGAAATAATAATAATAATAGAAATAATAATAATGATAATAATAATAATGATAATAATGATAATAATAATAATAACTGCAAAACAAACAGACAACAACAAGATCCACGTGATTCGAGGAATAGAAAACTTCAAAACGAAAATATGAAAATAAAGGAATTCAAACTATAGAACTTGAAAATGAAAAGCAAAAAACAAAAAAACAAAAAACAAACAAACGCACACACTTGACAGATATAAACAAACTGAAGATAGTTGAATTAATTGCCAAAATCGATAAACAAAAAAAAAATTACTCTTTTACGAATGAACAGCAGATTCTAGTCATTTGAAAAAAAAAAGAAAAAAAAAGAAGAAATTATTTCGGTTAAAGACATTTTCATCATGCGTCTCCCGAAGGACATTTGGAATCTACGCTCTGATCAACAAAGACAGATAACTGATATGTTGCATCCGGGAACTGAACAATAATTCACGAGTTTTCTATATGATCAACGTGAACGAGAGTAAACGACCGGGCAGACTTCGCATTCCAGAAAGAAAAAAATAATGATAATGTCACAACATTGATGGAGGGATAAGCTGTAAAAGGCGATGGAGATAAATGGAAGATCGGAAAAATTTACAGGAAGAAAAAGAGCTGCGTTGAAATGGTAATGATGCATTCGGTGTCAATACAGAAATACGCTAACAACAGATAATACTAAAGCGACAACAGCATAAAGAGAAAGCAAATAATTCTCCGTACAGATAAAATCGCTGTTTATTTGTGAAAATGGTTTCGGTTATTAACACCCTATTATCAAAGAAGAGTACGTATTTGACACATGAAAAAAATATCGGTCTTCTCCGGTCGAACCATGACTCTTTTCACATTTTGCATTACAGGGACCTCCTGCTTTACGAAATTTCGTTTTACACCACTTCGGTTTAACAAAAACGCCAAGCCTCTATAGCTTTGATATGTGTCTGTGTTTTGTTTCGATTTGATTTTTGGGTCTTTTAAACAGATGTGTTACAAGGTATCACAAAAGCCTTATAGAACCTGAAGAAGCGTTAGTCTATGTAGAATAGGAATACATAGAAGGTCATTCTTGCCTCTGGGTACTCTAGAAGATTTTTCTCTTGTAAATCAAAGGTGATGTTGTCTTACGAAATGTTCCATGGGAACGTTCTATTTTCATATAGCGGGAGAAAACCCGCACCTTGGCTGTAGCAAACTGTGCGATGAAGTTTTTATTGGTAACTAAGTACTGGTTTGGAAAAATACATTCTAACGTAGTCGAAAATTTTGGTATTGTTAATTGAAACTGAATTGCCCAAACGAAGAGTTGCCGGTCCAATTGAATGATTTGTACTTGGTTAGGCCGTAAGTTAACTTTTCTGGAAGAGAATGGGATGTCAAAATAAGAAGAATATTCTCTTTTGAGAATCTTTAGAGAACTTATATCTCTGACACTGTAATTGGATTTAGTTGGAATTTTTGAGATGATGAATGAAACCAACTAAGGTAGAATTTCCAGATCAGTTCCAAATTTTTTGGGGTGGGGCAGGCCTTTTTCATGAAGGCGTATTTTCGTTGTGGTGCTTCGGTATGTTCATTTCATCAAGCAAGTCTTTTAGAGCTTTTTACAACCAAATGTTAAAAAAAAAACCTTGACATGAAACACCTGAGTAGATTAATAGCTATAACATGAGGAAGATAATTGGTTTTGAGCCAAAATTTGATAACCTCTTAGGCAGCCTATTACCCACCCTTCTTCAAAATTTAATTGAAATTAATTGAGGACTTTTGGAAAAATTGTTTGGATTGACAGAGAACTTCTGGAGCTATTGTTTGGTGCGAACAGTTAGCTTGGACATGGCTATGGATTTACACTTACGTTTTCTGACTTTTTTGTAAATTATTGTCCACTCTTATACAAAGATTCATTGATATTCCTTGATAACATTGGAGATGTCGTGTGGACAGACTGAAAAATCTCAAGATATTATGTGGTCTGGGCAGATAGATACTGTGTAAGGAAAGTAATTGTGTATGTATCCACTCTAAAATTTTATCACAATTTTCCTAACGTTTTTCTCACGAATTAAAAGCCACTAATCAAAAATGTTATTTATTATTTCATCATCAGTCTTTTAACGTCTATCGTTGGACATAGACCTTCGCCATAATTCTCTATCATGGGCATCGCGGAGCCAGTATTTCCTTAATTTTTCTAGTTCATCTCTCCATCTTGTGTTCTGCAGGCCTCGGTTTCTCATATGATCTCAGGGGATCCATGTTGTGATACGTATTGTCCATCTCTTGTCTTTCTTTCTTGCAACATGGCCTGCTACGGTATTCTAAAAGTAAACACGCTACTTCGCCCTGAATTACAAATTTACATTGCGAACTTTCCTCAAGTAATAATTCATTAATTAAACTAGTGGCATCAATGAATTCTCCTGTCCTTTTGAGAGGAATATGTCCCCTGCGATGGATAAACATCAAATTAGTTAATAACTATTGCTCTACCCGGGATATTAACTTGCTATTTATCCAATCTGTGCTATTTGCACTCATATCAATAAGCATACGTTGCCGGGCGCTAATATCTCCACTTGTATACAGCAGACACTCGTAAACAATACGCGTGTACTATACAACATTGTTCGTAAAAGAAAGTCTCAAATTACTGAAGCCATTACCATGAAATCAAAAAAACATAAAACTCTAGATCTTCTTCACTTTTTGAACTGGAATTTAAACGGATAATCAACTGATAGATACATCTAGCCCAATGAAGAATTTTGCTTGTACGTCACCTCATGCTTGACGTCATCAAAACGCATACATGGCAGAACACCAAAGTGAAAAAAAACTGGGATACGATTAGGAACCTCAAAAACACTTGATCAAAAACGTTAGGGCAACATTTACATTCATTGGAACCATACATGCGTTATTTTGTGCGTAACGAAAAAGTCAACTGAAAAATTTAAGATATTTTTTACTGTTTATCGACTTAAATCTATCATATATATATACATATATACATACATACATACATATATATATATATATGTGTGTGTGTGTGTGTGTGTGTGTCTGTGCGAGCGCGCGTGTATATATATATATATATATATATATATATATATATATATATAAATATGATACGCTTATATATATATGATACACCTATATGTATGTATGTATGTATATATGTATATATATGAGATACGCTTTTTAATGTTCACATATCAAGCTCTTTCAGATAAGTGTGCATGTAAATTCATCTATCTATCTATCTATCAATCTATCTATCTATCTATCTATATATACATACACACACATATATATATATATATATATATATATATATATATATATATATATATATATATATATATATATATATATATATATATATACATAGTAGATATCGATCTATCTATCTCTACATTTTAGAGCTCAGTGATGAAAGAATATAGACACCAACAAATAAATAAACAATAAACAAACAACAAACAACAGAGAAACAAAAACATAGCAAAACATTACAAAACACAAAAACAAACAAGGCGCAGACTGGGTAACTAACTAAAGGAAAACAAAAACAAATAAATCTTAATACAAAGAGCAAGTAGGTGGATTATATAGGAGGCAAATCAGACAGAGGAATAGGAGGAGGAGGAGGAGGATAACGTTCATAGCTGGATTGTGTGGAACTGATAGAACGGGACACACTTACCCTATAACCTCATTTCGTCCCATGAAAGTCTTCCTATAATAAGGAAATACAAAAAAGAAACTACATGAAAAAATGTCTGCCCATTGGCTAGCAGAGGAAAAGTAAAGAAAATACTAACTGAAAGGGAAAATGTTATTGTACTTCGTTAGAAAGACAAAATAAACGATTGAACTTAGTAGGTCTTAATGTCATAATGGTAATCTTTTAGCACATGTGCTGGAAATTTTGTTTGGGCGGGAAAGAGAGAAGAACTTGAAGCGATGGAGAGTCGGGAGTGGGGGTAGAAGAAAGTGGGGTGATATTCACACGTGATGAAGGAAAAAGCAAAAGGAATGATTGACAGATAGGGGAGAAGGGTGAAATGGGAAAATATTTACGCAATGTTGAGATAAGGGAGGAGTAAATCACAGAGAGGCAGGGAATGTGAATGAAATGGAAATATAAACAGGTTGAAGGTGTTGATGGGAGAGAAAGAGAGCAAGAAAGAGAAAATGATATAAAGAAGGTAAAAGGCGTTGAAGTTTTCATTTTTGTATATTTTCAGATGAAGCATTTTCACAATTATTTTTTTATTACTAGGTTCAGTAAATCTAGGATGCAAATTTGTGTTCCGTCCAATCATCAAAGTCCCCGTTGCCAGAATGATTAGAACGACGTCCATGAAAGATGGATTTCTCAGGTTCGAGATGAGAGTTTAAATTCCATCAGAATCTATTTATTTCAGAATCGGAGCAGTTGAGGAGTACATCAATGAAGAATGCCGTGATGAAGGACAACAACTATGAAATAGAACAAACTGACTGATGATGCATAATAAAAAAGCAACATTAATAAGATAGAGTAAAACTAGTAATAAAATAATATCATTGAAAAATTCTTTACCTAAAAAGCAACTATTATAAGATCAAATGAACCTAGTAATGAAATAGTAATAGAAATGCTTCATCTAAAAAACAACAATATAATACTGAATGAAACTAATGGTAACATATTTCATCCACAAAGCCACAAAAATAAAATTGGGTAAAATTCGAGGTGTTCACCTAAAATCAAACAATGATAAGGTAAAGAAGAGATAGTAACGAAAAAAAAATATTAGTGAGATTGTGTCATTTAAATAGTCACAAAATAAAAAAAGAATAAAGTTAGTAATAAAATTGAAATAGATATAGGTCAGTATATCTCTGAATTTTTGAGATGAGGTATTATTATTATTTCTGTTGATATTCAGATTTTTCATACAACGTTTCGGCCGTTGTACTCTACGGCCTTCATCAGGTATCATCTGGTAGGTGTGGGGAAGTAACAAACCGAACCCTTTATTTATCTGACGGGGCTATATTGACCGTACTCCCCTCTTAGCATTAGTAGTAGTATTATATTGTCTCACACTAGGATTGAACCTAGAACCATCAGATTACTTTGCAGTAATGTGGACACATATACCCCCGTCGGATAAATAAAGGGTTCGGTTCGTTACTTCCCCACACCTACCAGATGATACCTGATGAAAGCCGTAGAGTGCAACGGCCGAAACGTTGTATGAAGAACAGCCAAGATGAGGATGGTCCAAATATCAATAGAAATAGATATAAGTCATTTGATGAGATATAAATTTGTAAATAGTTGTAACAAAGGAAGGAAATGCGAAGAAGAAGAAGGATACTGTCCACAGTTTTGAGGAGGGTTATTAAAATTCAAAGGGTTTTGCTGACAATTGAACCCTTTCTTGTTCTTAGTGTTGATAGAAAAAGCCGTTAGAATCTGAGGAAAATCGAGGAAGCAGCATACATAAACATGCCGGTTAGGTGTATCAGACAAATTCTAGTCCTAACAAAGGAAGGAGAGGAAAATACCCGAATCCAACGTTAGAAGCATTTCTAACGTTGAAGAAGGGAAAAAGTCTGTTTGCCACCAACACATTCAGGTGGTGCACCTGGAGAAGGCCGTTGAATGGATCGACCGAAAGGTCATGTTTACAACACAAACAAAGAGTTCAATCGTCAGCGAAATTTTTTGAAAGGAGGATATTTTTACAATTACAAAATTAAATGCAAAACAAAGAAGGAAATTGAATTATTAGATTCAAAAGCATTTCAAAGACTTGTACATAAAGATGCGTCATTTTTTTTTCAAAGTGAAGCTGAAACGAAAATAAAACATATGTAATCAACAAAAAATCCTGTCTTTAACGGAAAACATTTTTTATGTCTATGATATATGTTGATGCTTTTTTGTACTCAGTCGCATATACGTACGGATTTGTAGATAGATGTGCATATGTTTGCATAGAAAAATGTGGTCAAGAAATGTTGGTTAAAGGTGCAATTATACGGAGATTATTATTAACACGTATACACATTTGCAGGTATATTCCTGAAATACATATCCAGCTTTGTCTCCAAAAATCCTAATTAGATGATAACTTTACGTTCAGGGATTTGATGAAAACTTATATTTGATTTTGTCAATTTAACCAAGATGTTTGTATCAAAGGTTCACACACACACACACACACACACACATATGGACATTCAAACACACACACACACACACACACACACAAACTCAATGAGCATATCTTCTGATGAAAAGTGTTGATTTTACAAAATGAATATCTATTTTTCTAACATGATCTCTTTCCCTGTCAACGCATTTAAATCAGTGGTGGATATACTTCGAACCTTATACAGCTGATAACTACGTGTCAATCAGATTGAAGTAACCCTGCCTTATCTTGAGGATCGCCTCATTTGGTGAATTTACTCTCAAAGCTGAATTAAGACCTCTGCGTCCCAAGAGACAACATATTTTATCTTCATCATTATTATCATCCTCAGTCTTTTATCATCTGTCGTTGGACCTACACCCTCCCCAGGATTTACCACATCTCCCTATCGTGGCCGTGGCAAAGCCTGTTCAATTCATCCCGCCATCTCTCATTCTATCAGCTTTGGCTCTGCATTCGATCTCTGGGGATCCATGTTGTGAGTCGTGATGTTCATCTGCTGTCTGCCATTCTTACAACATGGCCAGCCCATTGTCATTTGAGTTTCCCAATTGTTTCCATGATGTCTTATACTCCTGTCAATACTTCTGTACCATCTTATCTCCATGTGATGTTGAGCATGATTCTCGAATGTGCACGTTGCATAGTTCTCAGTATGCAGGTCAGTTTTTTTTGTAGATTCCATGTTTTTATTCCATAAGTGACTATCGGGAGAATGCATTGGTTGTATACTCTTCTTTTAAGAATTATTGGGATGGTCTTGTTTTTGAAGGTTGAGTTTGCTCTATCGAAGGTTTGCCATCCTAAAGTGATTCTTTGCTTTATTTCTTCTTCTTTTGAGGATGTTATGGAGACTCGTTGTCTGAGGTAAACGTAGTGGTCTACTTCGTCCAGCTTTGTGTTTTCGATTTTGACCGTTTGCGTTCATTTCCGACATGTTTTTGTACATGATCTTTGTTTTTCTGAAGTTCATGCGAAGGCTAACTTTCTTGCTTTCTTCGTTCAGTTTGTCTAGCATTATTTGGACGTCGTGGAGGTTTTCTAGAAAAAAAAATGATCTAGTTAGCAAATCTGAGATTACTCAGGTAGTCGCCGTCTATTCTGATTCCTTCGTTTTCCCACTATAGGTTTTTGAAGATCATCTCGAGGTAGTCTGTAAAGAGTTTAGGTGTGCTGGTATTTTTGGGGGGCTGAAAGGGCTCAGAGTCTTTGTGTAACCTGATAAAAGGGCTGCTTTGTACATCTAATGCAATACTCTGACGTTTACGGGGTCTACACCTTGTAAGGTGATAGACTCAATGAAA
This sequence comes from Thysanoteuthis rhombus, assembly GCA_963457665.1. Taxonomy (NCBI): domain Eukaryota; kingdom Metazoa; phylum Mollusca; class Cephalopoda; order Oegopsida; family Thysanoteuthidae; genus Thysanoteuthis; species Thysanoteuthis major. The sequence goes on from OY735208.1 coordinate 30,658,320, forward strand.
TTGGGAAATTTTACCGTATCGAAGGCTTTCGTGAAGTCTATAAATATTACTATAAATGACATTCTCTATTCTCTTGCCTTCTCTTTTAGTTGATTAATCAAATGAAGATTGTCCATGGATGAGTAGCTTCGTCTAAGGCAAGTTTGTTCCCGTGGCTGGTTTTTGTCTTGCGCTTTGAGACTTATTAGTCTGTAGTTGTTGAGGTCTCTCAGGTTTCCTTTTTCATGTAACAGCATTATGATTGCAGTGCTCCAATCTTTCTGTGACTTTACTTTCTTTTAGGCATAAGTTGAATAAAATGGCTAGTTTTCTATTGATCATGATACGTTCACTTTAGTCGGAAATCTTTTGATGCTGACAAATCTGATGAAAAAATGTCAACACGTTTTTGTCTCTATCAGTAGTCTTAAAGCACATGGTGGTCATATAATGTGGTTCTGAAGTGTTTTGTAGAGTCACTGCATAATCTGGTACCGTGCGAATGGTAACCAAATGGGCAACCTAACCTGGAATTATGCAGGTCAGACTATAGGACTTGCACCTGTACCTATTGTGGTAATTTTGAATAATGTTTCTTATTTGCATTTATTTGTATGCGCATGCATGGTGGACTTGAGCGCATAATTCTAGGGACAAACCAGACACAGCTGTAGATAAACAGTACATAAAATATATATGGATTTGTAAATCATGAAAATATATTCATATTTAAAAGTAAAAACTTGACATCGAACACAAACAGCATTAGTAAATGTATATATATATATATATATATATATATATATATATATATATATATAGCACATATAAATGTGATGATTCAAAAACCCATGATTTTAATTGGTCTCACAAGGACGGGGATGGCGAAGAATCATTATTAATTAATCATCAATTAATACTGAGTGCTCAGGGCAGTTTGTGTCGAACACTTTACACTAAACCCAGGGATTGAACCCCACATGCAATTCAGACGTGCTAATCATGACATTGTCCGAGTGGACGCTACAATTATAGAATACAACTCAATAAAAGCAATTCGTAAGACTAGCTTATTCATCATCATATTCCAGTTAGCCTTTTACTTAGATATGTGTTAAACTTAACTAAGTATGGAACTGAGACAAAATAGTTTCCACTTGCAGTGTGGTAATTTCTTACTTATCAGCTCAATATAGTATGGCACAGGACAATGGCAGTGGGATAACTAATGAGGCTTGCGAGACAACTGTGTTAGCAACAGCTCTACAGTCATGGTCATATCGAAGATGACCATTGTTTCAGTTCTGAAGAGTACATCGCTGAAGTGCACTGAAGGGTCTGAATTCAACATTTGTGCTAGGCTCACTCTCATTTCTGCTTGTCTAGATCCAGACGTCATTAGTACAGCTGGGGACAGTCAGGAATACTCTGCGTATTATGTCATGTTCTTGTATTCAACATCACGTTGGTATTGAAGCAGAGTTGTCTGTCTCCTAGACTGGTTACCGAACATGGCTAGAGAACACAGTATATCCGGCCATTCACCCATAGCTGGGACAGAAGGAATGTATTCATGCCTTTTCCAAGGCCATTAATGTGAAATGAACAGAAACTCCCTGAACTCGACTCACCATTCCCTGTGCCACTAATAATTAGGTCATCCAGACCTCTGTAAAGATTTTGATAACAATACCCGGAACTTTGATAGTAATTTACGGTAGACGCTCGAAGACTACTTGTCGATTAAGTTAGCTAATTGATTTCTCCAGTAGAGAGCTCTCGGATCTTGTTCATTGGAATTTTTTTCCCCCCAGTCTTTTATATATTTGAACAAGATTTTTTTTCTCGATAACCGGGACATGCAGACACTTTTCAATGACGAAAAGAATGAAACAAATTCCTTGAATCTTTGATCTAAGCTATCTAATTCCTTGTAGACTAAACCCGATCGATGCTCTCACAATATCTCGAAAATGTTTTTCTTAATGATAGCATTGGCCTTTCAACGATCGATGATGTAATCTATTAAAACGAAATCTGCATCAATGCCTTCATACCTTCTTGGTATATATTCACTAAGATGAACTTAATTCTATCACAGGACCGAAAAACGTACAAAGAAATTATGCTAGTCTTCCAAATTGGGAAATTCTGCCGGCGCTGAGGATTATCAGTCAAAAATGTCCTGGCTTTTACTTGCGCTAGAACTCCGACCACTGACCCTAGGTGATATAGTCCCCATTTTTATTCAAAATGTATTATTGGATTTCCTCATTTCTTGAGAGACCTCTGCACCTTTTCATGGGGTTTAGAGTAATGCTGTTGTTCTACGGAATCCTTCTCTCTATTTCTTATTATTGATACCGGACACTAGCGATGTCAAATCACTGTGAGGCTATTTCTACAAACGTTGCTTTTCATACATCCGGATCTACATACATTTTGTCTCTAAAGGGAGAATGAAAAGTGCCAACCAGACAACAGGGATATAACATATGTAATTGTGAATAAATGAATAGAAGAAAAAACCATTCAAACGAACTACGCAGCTAAGTAACAAGGAATATTAAAGCGGATAAACCCATAAAAATAACGACAGAACTCCTACAAATTGATGAAAAGAAAGAGGAAGTAGGCTTTGTTCGCCTGGTTTCATTTAGCGTAGCAACGAACTGTTTGATGGGTTCTTATAAACTCATTCCTAACTACTGCTTTCCATAACCCAATCATTTTTTCTCTCTCTTACCCTCCCTACAAGTCGGTTGGCTATATTTAAACCAGTCGCTTCAAAAATAGAAACAAAACAAGACGGGGGAAAAATGTAGACGGAATAAATAGGATGAAAAAAAAAAAAAAAAAAGAAAGTATGATATAATAAAAGTCAAAAGAGGCAAAAAGAAAAAAACAAAAACAATAAAAACTGTAAGTAAAATAAAGAAAACTTCAAACAAAATTACTGTATTTCCCGGCGTCAAAGACACTATTTTTTTTCCCCCGAAATAAGTTATCGAAAAATTCGTGCAGCTTCTTACAGGCCAAAGGTTACATTTTGGAAAACTTAAAAAAAAAAAAAAAAAAAAAAAAACAAAAAAAAAAATGAAAAAAAAAACGTCACAAAAGTCAGAATTGATGTGCGTCCTTGTGGCTCAAGCGTTTTCGACGCCAGGAAAAACGGTAATTACAAAAGAAATTTGTGTACACCGATCAACATCGATGATAATGAGACTGCAACACGATCTACAAAAAAAAAATGATGATGATGATGATGATGATGATGATGATGATGATGATGATGATGATGATGATGATAATGATATTAGTAATAAAAACACAAAGTATTTTGTCAGATCGTGAATCCCACTGGTCTAGCGGACCACTGAGTAGAATTAAGGGAGAACGAACGTCTGGATAATTTTCTAGACTCCACCAGGCTACTGAAGAAATAACGAAACATAAGGAGGACAGTTGTGCCAGTCGTCGTAGGAGCATTGCAGGAACTGGAAATTCGAGGAAGAATCGAGATAAATGGCACGAGCAAGAATACAGAGGAGAGTGCTGGATTATTGGGGAGACTTGCTGTCACCTCATTCCCCATGAAAAGACACCGGATACTACAGGTACCAAATAATTGACGTTATTGTGATGAAACGTAAATCATGAATGATTGTAGCAAAGTAGCACAGAAGACGGATAAAAGTGACTTGACAAGCTAAGGGTATATAGAATTGTGCAAACGACTCGTGTCTGACCTTACAGACTTAAGGATCGAACACAAACCAGAATTCTCATAGAGAAAAGGGAAAATAAGATTTCAACAGATTTTGAAATTCAAACGAATCACACAATGCAGACAAGGTGTCTAGATATAGTCGAGGAAGGTGAAAAAATATGCTGGATAATAGATATCGAAGTTCCGGCAGATCACAGAATGACGTTGAAAAAAAACAAAAACAGTCGGACTATAACTAAACCTCGCCAGAGAGTGAAACCCCCCCCCAAAAAAAAAAGCACTGCCGAATCTGAATGTGACGATTGTGCCAATCATTAATGAAGCGTTTGGAACAATCCCGGAGACGCTTCTAAAAAGTCTAGTAGAATTGGAGATCTGTGGGAGAATTGGAAATCCATAGAGCTGAAACTATTCAGACAATAGAATTGTGAGAAAATTGGCAAAAATACTCGGGTGAATGTTTTAATTTGGGATACTTGTTGTCACTTGATCCTATCCAGACAATCGATTGAATGTTGTGAATTTAGGATACTTGTTGTCACTCAATCCCCAGTGAGACTTCAAGATACAGTTGGTGGGAAAATTGATAACACTATCAATGATAATGGGACTGTATGCCGTTGATCAAGAACAAAAACTATACTAATGCATAGAGGCAGAAAGAGTAAACCCAGAGAACAAATTTGTTGCTAGATGCAAAGGAAATATCCCAGATGATGGCTGATCTAGTGATGTTCCAACAGTTGAGATAAAACTAAAGGAATCCAAAAAGAATTGAAAATCATCAAGACCTTGCCTGAGAATTGCAAATATCGTGGAATATAAACGTGAAAGTCGCACCTATAATCACTGGAGCACTGGGGCAGTCTTGAAGACACACACTTGCAAATAGATTAAAGGAATTGGGAATTCAAAGGGAAAATTGGGACAATTCAGCTCTGCTGAGTTCGGCGAATATACTGAGAAAGTTGGATATTTGAAAGCCGCCTGCAATGACCAGGATAAATATCATGTAAGGATATAAATGATAATATCAAGTAGTGGGAAGAGGGGAATGTTTGGATAGGAACAGTGATCCATGGGGATGCGTGCAAACGACAAGGATTTGAACGTACATATCAATTGTGTGTGCACAACCAATCCTAACTAGATGACGTGACCTATTCGTCATAAACAGAGATGAGAAGATCTATTAAATGACGGATGAATAAAAATTGGAAAGTTTGGATTTTGACAGGGAACTGGAAAAGTTCCGGCTGACCACGGAATGAAATCACGAAGTGGCATTCTTAACTATCATCACCGGTTACTTCGAACAGAGCTCTGCAGAAAGACTGAAAGAATTTGTAACTCTTGCGGGAATTGAAACAAAATAAGCTAGAGCAGTGAGAAAAGTCCTGGAGATTTTAGACTTGTTGTACTTTGATCCCCAGCAAGAGCTACCAGACACTATGTGTATGTTCGTGTGTGTGCAAGTGTGTGTTCGTTGACCCAGGCGTAAATAATCCCTTATATGATAGTAATAATAATAGCTAACACTATAACTAAGTAACAATACCTAGCTTGCTTCGATCAATAATAACGATAGTAATAGTAACATTGAGCCAATACAATAAAAAAACGAATGATCGTAATAAAATCCTTACTTTAAGTTGTAATAATAAGTAGGACAAAGAGAAACTGGTGTAAGTATCACAGCTACTACTTTTACAAATAACAATAATAATAACTATAGTAGCAAACATCAAAGGAAGCCATTAAATGACTAACCAACCATCCCAACCAGTAACCAACAAACTATCAAAAGAAACAAACAAACATGTCTTCAATTGTTTGTCTTGAAGCAGCCGTTCTTACAGTATTCGCCCTTCGTTTCGGCCCTAGAAACGCAGCGTTCATTCATCCACCCACACCTCGCCTTTCGAGACAGGATTATTTTCGGGCTGTGTATTTAAAGATAGGTGTATTGTTATGTTTGTGTGGAGAAGGCGATGGGCTACGACGGGGTTGGCCGTCTGCGTTCTGTTGTGGTCACTATTGACCACACACTTGTAGAGAGTCGACCAAGCAGATCTCACACTTGGTCGCACGCCAATTCAATAAACCAAGTTTTGCACACAGGGACCACGTTATCTTTTAGTTCTAATAGAGAATAAAGAACGTATTTTGGAAGGGGGAGAAAGGAGAAAATTACAACAGGAGAGGTACAGGTGAGAGAGGATACAGAAAAGGGATATATGAAACTCGAGGTAGTAGAGGGGGTTGAAAGTGGAATGGGTATAAAACGAGTGAGAAAGAGAAGGAGAAAGGTATGAGGTGGTATGAAAGAAGAAGGGAAAGAGAGACTTTGGAAATGAAAGGAATGTATGAAAGAAATGAAGAGAGAGAGAAAGTTAGGAGGATGAAGAAAGGGTGTGGAAGGAGTAAAGGGAGAGAGAGAAAGGGGGTCTGGAAGCTGAAAAAAGAGCTTGGACGAAATAGAAGAGGAGAGAGAAAGTTAGGAGAATGGAGAAAGGGTTTGGAAGAAATAAAGGGAGAAAGAGAGAGAGAGAGAGAGAGAGAGAGAGGGAGAGAGAGAGAAAGTTAGGGGGATGAAAAAAGTGTATGGAAAAAATGAGAGAGAGCTATGGAATAAAGATAGGTTACAAAAGAAATAAACCCACATACCGGAAGTTCGGGAATAAAGACAGAGTACGGATAAAGAGAGAAGGTTATGGTTAAAAAAAGGAAAGTTTATTAATCAAATTGGACATTGAGATGATTATCAAAAGGCCGGGAAGAAATTGAGCGAGGTACAAAGGATCATGGAGAAATAGTATAATCGATGGGATACACATTGGGTTTGAGGAAGTGTATAAAACGAAATTGAGGAAGGGTGAGAGAGAGAGAGAGAGAGAGAGAGAAAGAAAATGTGTACGAATGATTCCCATCATATGGTGATATGAAAAATTTAAATCGTAAATTGATGATTGCTAGTTATTAATACTTCGTTATATCTGTTATTCCTCAAGTTGTTTCGGGGAAGAAAAGAGATAGAAGCACATACATATTGATACACGCACAAAAACACACGTGTGCACATACATATAAACACACATACGCATATGTGCGTACGTGAACAAGTATTTGTGTGGACTCAGTGTAAAGGATGAACGTTACAATGAAAATGTGAGAGTGATACAGCTCCCCGGGTTTTCCCTGGTTTCCCGCCTTTCGGATCTGTAAACCAATAATAGAAGGCTTGCGACTGGGGATCATCCCTTCTACAGCACCCAAGCATTATACAAAGATGGGTTAAGATCGAGTTCTTTACTCAGATTTTTTTTTTCAGTTTTGGAAATACATTTCTAGTACTAATGACATTTCTTGCGTGAAGGACTTTTAAAAATGACTTAGCAAGAAAAATGCATGGATATTTCAGTAGAGGACAGGTCAATGTGTAAGTAATTTTAACACCGCAGGGCTGAGAAGAATTGTATTGGCAGAAAAAAAAGTCGGGAATTCGACCGAAGAAAAGATAATCATTGGAATTTGCAATGGCGAACAATAGCTATAATGAAGCTTTAATAGATGTTTCAATGGCCGAAGACATTGGGCAAATCCTACATGAAGTAGCATAGATTGTGAGCTTAGTTCGTCTTAGGTATCGGGTGGGCATACTGTCTCTCAGAACCAAAAAAAAATAAGCCATGTGTCTCATTCAGTCATTGTCAAATACTGAATAAATCTCTGTGAAAGTAAGACTGAAATATATACTTTTCAGATACATACTTTTCTAACCTATTAGATACATTTAAAAAATGAATCAATAAAATTACCCAAATATTTCACTTTGCCCAATGCGCTGGTATTTTGGCCGTACGCTAAAGCTTCAACTTTGAGACCACGAAGTCGAGATTATTTGCATATTATAGAACAGCAAATATGGTTAACAGTATCAGAATAAATATCATAAAGTGCGGTTGCTTTTGTTAACATTTCAATCTTACATAGAATCAACAAATAATTGACAAAGATAAAAAAAAAAGTTTCCACGTCAGCAATTAATTTTTCGTCAAATCTTGGTTGACAATGGTTGAGTAGGTTCTACTTTTAATTTCGGAGGTTTACTAATATCTTTCATCAGTTTGATACTAAGACTGATTGGGGGACTGAGCTCTTATCCTATGTTCACCGATTTGGCGAGTTCGTCTCTCGCTCTTGATACTGTATCAGTCATTATGTTACAGTTGTTAATGGTTGACTCGAAAATATGATAGGCGATCTTGAACTATCGGGTATGGCACACAATACACTGAGCTACTTTTCTTCTACACTCATGAAATTTTGACAGTTGAATATTTAGGTAGTTGGAGAATGACGTCAGCAGCGGTAGTAATTATAGGCTTGTAAGTCGACTATTACATTACCATTAAATATGAAAATAACTGCTCTTGTTTGTTTGATAATCACGTACCCGATTGTGATACATGTGTATACGATATCTGCAAAATATGTTTCTGATTATGATATTTGTGAGGAATCCTCAAACCATTTGACAGTGCTTTAACCACTGACCTAAGTAAGCAACAACAAAACACTTGGTCTAGATTCTGTGACCGTAGGTCAATAACAGTCCTTTGTTCGTATTTCTTTTTACTTTTAAATTTTGGGAATACCTTTCAAGTACTAAAGACTTTTCTTGTGCGGAGGACATTTAAAAAAATGAATTAGCAAGAAAAATGCATGAATATTTCAATAAAGGACAGGACAATAGGTGCGTAATTTTAATACCGCGGGGCTGAGAAGAATTGAATAGGCAGAAAAAAAAGCTTGAAATTCGACCAAAGAAAGAACAAAAACATAATCAGAAGAACTCGTGACGACCAAAGAATAGCTATAATGAACTCAAGTTCATATGACTTGGTTTAAAATGAAGAAAAATGATGATGACGAAATTGAACAAATGGTGGTAGCGGTACAATCATAGAATAATGATAATAATGATAATGATTATAATAATAATCGAATTTTTCCTTTCGATGTTTAGTTGTATTCGTTTTCGGCTTGAAATTTGGGGTAGGCAACAATGTTATGACATAATAGGCATCAGTATTTTTTCCATCATCATCATCATAATCATCATCATCATCATCATCATCATCATCATCATCATCATCATCTACAAAAGGTGAGGGTCAGTACAGGACGGATATAGGAGTCTACACCTATTTATATAACTGGAAATATTTACGTGGCAAGTGCTTTGCGAAGAATATGCGTAGTGCCTGTGACGACAATTTTCTGTGTCTCATAGATGCTTAGTTTTCTCAGTATTGCACCTACATATTTGTTGGTCCCCTTTTTTTATGACCATCGTCATAAAGCTCCCATGATAACAGGTATTGTTTATTATGGTCTCTAGTCGACACATTTTATGATCTCAATTTCCAGGTCTTTCTATTCAAGTATTATTATCATTATTATTATTATTATCATTAGAAAAGGGAAAATAAGACTTTTTCTAATTTTTCAAAAGGATGATATAATAAGTACACTAAGACAAAAATGAAAATTTCCGATAAGTCGCATATCGTTTCCGTCCAAATGTAAAAACAATTTTGAAAACGATACTGTTTCGTTCTGCAAAGAGAGGATTAGCGAAATCGACTGCCATTGGAGTTCCCGTAGCTGTTCTTTTTGTCTAATACAATTCCCTCAAAAGTTGAGGGTATTGCTCATCAGGATTCGTTCGACATTTGAATTTGGCTGGAGTGGAACGGACGGAACATTATAACTAGAGCAAGCAGGATGAGAACACCAGTCCAAATAGATCAGTGTATAATAATGAAAACTCCCCACCCAGGGAAAATTCAGACAGAGATCGTTTCCTTATTCTTATTTCAATCCCTACGTGATGGTCACTGCAGTGCACTAGCCCACGTTCATATTATGTTGGTGCAATGCTACGATATTAATGGAGGAAAAAATCAAGTGAACTCGTACATGACTGATCCTATGGTTCTTAATGTTTAGCGCATGATGAATTTCGAAACCTTTCACATTTTATTTTATCTTATTTAATAAACAATCGTTTACCAAAACTGTCATCACAACTATTGATATTGGTGTCTTCAGTTTTTGAGGTGGTCTGTCTGGCTATGTCTATACGTATATACGGGCTGCAGCACCGAGCTAGAGAGCTGAAAATTTCAACTTGTACTTATTATTTTCAGAAAGACTTTTTTTTTGAAAATCCCCCATATAATAGATTTTTTTAGAGGGGCTTCAATTTATAGTGTAATTTGTGTCTGGTCGCATTCATGCTTGCCTCTCTATGAAAATTTAAACCTTTTGTGATCACTGCCCAACAAAAGGCCACGGAAGTAGCTTATTATCTATTGATAATCCCTTTTTAAAATTTCTAATTGATCAACCTCAACACGGCATTGGTCTCATGACGGTTTCTATTGAGTGACTAAGCATAACTGTTTATTCATTTACTTACGACCTCATCTCATCTCACTCAGCTTCCCTCTCAACCCACAGCAATCGTGAGAACCCGAACAAGCTAAGCCTAACTTAGCTTGGCATTGGCCATGAAAATTTCTTTCTCGGCTGTTTCTTTTTGTCTTACCAAAACATAAAGTATTTGCATGGAACCTAACCAAGAGACAGATCCACAAATTGAGAACCGTGCAACGTGCACGTGAAAGAGTTAAACTGGGCCTCACATGGAGAGACCACAAGACAGCACAGTACATCCGGGAAAAGGCAAGAGTTAGAGACATCATAGAATCTATAAAAAGACTCAAATGACAATGGGCTGGCCATGATGCAAGAATGGCGGCGGACAACCGATGGACATCGCGACTCACGACATGGGTCCCCTGCAATCACATGTGCAACCGAGGCCGGCAGAATATTAGATGGAGAGACGAGCCAGACAAGTTCAGGAAGTACTGGCTCTGCGATGCCCATGCTAGAGAAGTGAGGTAAATCCTGGGGAAGGTCTTTGTCCAACGACGGGCGTTGAAAGACTGATGATGATGATGATGATGATGATGATGATGATGATGATGATGATGATGATGATGATGATGATGATGACGTAAGTATTTGATTCTCAGTTGCTCTCGTTAAGTTTGTGGGTGCAATTGAGAAGACTTATAGGTCTTCAGTTGTTGTGATCTTCTCGTCTCCTTTTTCATGTAATAACGTTATGATTACTATGTTTAGGACAACGAATCTTCATGATATCCTCAAAAGAAGAAGAAATCAAGCGAAGAATCACTGTATGAGGGTAAATCTTCTGTAGAGCAAGAGAAGAAAAAAATCCCATCAACCCTAAAAAGAAAAGTAAACAACCAATCCCGATAGTCACCAATGGAGCTAGAACGTGGAGCCGAACCAAGAGACTGGCCCTCAAAATGAGAACTATGCAACGTATACAGGAGAGAATAATGCTCAACATCACACAGTGAGGTCACAAGATGACACAATAAACTAGGGGAAAAACTGGGGACCGAGACATCATAGAAACCGCTAGGAAACTCATATAGCAATGGGTGGGATATGCTGCAAGAATGGCAGACAACCAAAGGACATTACGACTCACAACATGGATCCCTAGAGATCGAATGCAGAATCAAAGCCAGTAGAATATGAGATGATGAGAAGAACTGGACAGGTTCAGAAAATATTGGCTCCGCAACACCCACGATAGAGAAATGAGGTGGATCCTGGAAATCCAACAACAGACAATTAAAGACTGCTGCTGATGCTGCTGATGCTGATTCCCGAAAAACCTTACTTCACATCAGGGAATTTTCTTATTTTGACTAATTTTATTCCGCTCAATTTATTTATTTTCCCGCTTTTCCTACTGCCTCGGTCACATGACAGGCGTTTCTAGCGCCAAGTGCCTTGACCAACTTCCCAAGTTGCCGGTCCCTAGGGCCGGTCCTGGACTTGTAAGAGAATTAATGGTCAAGTGTATTGTTTGAAGTTTCGAGATTAACTAGATTCATCATTCCACGAATTATTCAGACCTGTGTGTTCATAGTTCTTATCGGAAAGCTGTAAACTGTGGAGACACTTTAATATCAGGTATGGCTGACCATGCGTAGAAAGAGAAGGGGACTCACAAACCTTTATGGAATTAAACTAATTTGATAGTGGGTGAACAGCATTGGAGAATATAACGTTGAAGGAGTCCGTTCACATACTGTGCTCAAATCATTCGATGAGCTAAGCACAGATATAAATAGCATAAGCTGGACACCTATTCCGGTTCTGAAAACATGATCCCGAAAATGAAAATGTTTGTGAGTTTAGCGAGTCCAGCCAGGAGGACAGTGGGACCGGAAGTGATGTACGTTGGTGTAGAAGCATATGTCCTTTCAGAGCAAAGTTTGAAATTCCAAAATGAAACAGATTCCTATTGAAAACCGGAGAGTACAGAAACCGAAACGTTATGATCACAAAAAAAAAAAAAAATAGATAAATAAATAAAAAAAATACCAAGGTGATGAAACTAGACCGAAGTAAACAAAATACTATGTGTACTCGTTTCGACCGATGTGATGTCTTTTGACCTCCATCGACTGCATGATGTATCGGGTAGCATTTGAATGCCACACAGCATTCTTTCGTTCCTCGATAGAGAAACAGGTTTACAGTTTATGAATCTGAGTATCGAAGTCACGTGCATGCACGAGGAAATTACACTGATTACATACTGTGAAAAAAAAAATTCCCCAAATAATGTCCCCTCCCTCTTACAGAGATAAAAAAAAAACGAAAATCGGGTTGCATTCGAGTGTCATACAGCATCTCTCGTTCCTCAATAGGAAAACAGATTCACCGTTTACGAATCTGCGTGACGAAGTCACGTGCATGCACGAGAAAATTTCACTGATTATATACTGTAAGAAAAAAACCCCCTAAAATAATGCCTCCTTAAAGAGATAAAAAACCAAAAACAGGAAGAACCCTCAAAAGAGTAATCAGCGCACAGGGTGATATATTTTTGCACAGGGTGCAAAAAAAAAATGATCACGGCATACTTTAGTACAAAATCAAAGTTCTAAAATTGCAGAGATTTAGGCTTTGTAGTTCTTGCATTTAATATTGTAATGGTTCGTTAAACAAGAGAGAGCGAGAGAACGAGGAATTTTTTTAATCTCCAACATGACACTAACTATAAAACGGGTGAATAAAATAAAGTAAACTAGAAAAATGAAGTAAAAATTCATCAAAATTTGGCTAGGAAGACAATCCTAAAAGAGAAAGATAAAATAATGATAAAAATATCAGGGTAATGCGAAAGTTCCCAGCGCTATCTTTCACACGATATTGGGGAAATTTTGTATTGTAGGTTTATTGCTTGTGTGCGCGTACTGGTTGAAAACCGTAGGTCAAAAAGTCATAACTTCATTTTATTTGGTGAAAATCATGGCTGGATATGAATTGCACTCTCAACATCTTTACTTTTCATGTTTGATCTGGTAACTAGGGCAAAACAATCAGTCACTGAAGCTTATGTAAGTAATTCAGTAGGTGCAAGCACGTGTCAGAGATATTTGCCAGGTTTAGAAACGGAGATTTTCCAACTAAAAACGCCTTTAAACCTCAGAACTTAAAATGATGAATTGAGAGAACATTTGAAAGAAGTCACAGCACAAACAATACGTAAAAAAGGAGACCTGTCTCTTCCCTAGCAAATTATTCACCTGACGAAGATTCTAGATTTGATCGGTCGAAACGATGTGGTATCAATATCAGCAACATAAAGAATTAGTTCAGTCATTAGAAAAAATCTTGGAGTGTCCATTATCCTTTTCAGAGTCATTGACAACAGAGTTTAATGGAGAACACATTGTCGGTCCCTACCGACGATTGCAAGATTGTTATGATGCAGTCTTGGAGCAGATATAATTTCACTGCAAAATATTTCATACCTATGTCTTCGTTAGAGAACTGATGAATTAGGAAGATTATATAAATCGAAAAGTTATCATAATGTAACCTTATAAAAAAATGGAACCTTGTACCTAGCTTATTTAAACAAATATATTTTTGTTCTAGTGGGAAAAAAATATCCCATAAGATTCACCAAAAGCCGTTCGTAATTACTAGGGACGTTCCTCTTTCCTCTCAAAAGTACTTTTTATACGGAATTACAAGAATTTTCCTGGTTGCCATCAGCACCTTCTGCCTCCACCATTAACCTTTTGTCATCCTCTCTATTACCGCCTCTACCTCCAACTCAACCATTGCACTATGTCAGTCGTCTTTTTGAAGGAGAACATCTTTTTAAAAATTTGACTTCGATACCAAACATATTGTTATTGTATCTTTTTCCATCACAAATTGAACGATGGAAGAATACCGCGAGACAATTAAGAACAGATAACGAAGTAGTAGAGAGAGTTAACGGGTAGGTAGGA
>OY735208.1:30682458-30742458 GCA_963457665.1 Thysanoteuthis rhombus
GAGGTACGAACCACAGCGTGGCTGTGATAGGTGAGGAAAAATTGAGAGGGGGGCTGAAGACCTAAGGAGACTTACCTTCACCCAGCTTCTAGCAATAACCACCGGGCAACAGATGTGGAACTGTAAACCACAGCACTACTGTGGAGTTGAGGGAGTGGAGAAAGGAAGTGGAGAACTGAGGAGACTTACTGTCACTCAGTCTTCAGCTATGACTATCAGACAATCGGTGTGATTATTATTATCATTATTATTTGCAATCTCACAGCTGGGTGGTTACCGCTGGAGTTTGAGTGACAGCAAGTCTCCTCAAGTCTCCAGCCCTCCTCTCCTAGTACTCATAGGTCGCAGTAATTCTGCGATTTACAGTTTCACACCGGTTGCCCAGTGGTTATGGCTGAAGGCTGAGTGACAATAAGTCTCCTCAAGTCTCCAGCCATTATTATTATTATTATTATTATTATTATTATTATTATTATTATTATTGATAATAGTGATATCCTTATTATCATATTATTATTATTATTAATAATGATGATGATGATGATGATGATGCAGGGAAAATGATAGAAAAAACAAGACTATGGAAAAATGCAGGAAAAGATATATAAGAGAGTAGAAGATGTCGAGGAAAGAAGTGGCGCAGGTTGGTTTTAGGAAATGAGCGAAATTAAAAGAAGGAAATATGAAACATTAAAGATGACGGCAAGAGATAGTCTATCTTCCCTCTTGGAATATGTAATTCGGGTATCAGTAAAATAGATTTGATTCAGAGTCAGACTTTCCACATAATCTTTTCATTCCCGAAGATGATGATTCTGATGATTATTCTTCTTGATATGTTCAAAATGATATTAAATTGTTGTTGTTGTTATTATTATCATTATTATTATTATTAAAACTACAACCACCAGCACCACTACTACTACTACTACTACTACTACTACTACTACTACTACTACTACTACTACTGCTTTTTGATAATAAAAAGTCTCCACTGTACGTGAACATAGAGATTGATGGCCGAGTTTAAATACAGCTAGCTGAATATTCCTCTGTTTGTCTAATATCAGGAAACCTCTTTCCCTTAGACGTATTGATTAAGTGAGTTTTTAAAAAAAATCAAGGTTGAAATTCAATTATTTACAGGCATGGTATTAGCGATATGTCATTATCATCTCTATCGTTATTATGTATTTCAGCTCAGCTTGGTTTTAGGCATGAGACCACATATATGGGGCACCCAATGAGGATCGAACTTATTACTCAGTCGGAATGATCTGCGAAACCAGCTTATTGGTCATTACATTAGCCATTACACGACGACGAAGTGCACATGTCATGTATGGTTTCATGTCAACGTGAAGTTTATTCGACTTCTTTACTAAGCATTAGTATGGTTTCCTTCATAAGCACTACGGTGCTAGTATTATTAGTAAGATGAATAATACCAGCTGTAGCCATACTAGTGTCTTGCTGTAACGTCTGTATCTGGGTGTTACGAAGATTCCATGTAATGGAATGTCTCCCAAGAGGTTTTAGTCTTGCGATTTCTATAAAAGATTAATTCGGCAGAGGAGGAATGGACTGGTTCGGGAAAGGGAGTCCCTTATCAGGTTTCCTCTGGAAACTTGATTTAGATCTCCATTTATGGTACTGACTACAGAAACATGTTCACGCAAGCAGAGAAGAAGCATTTGTGAGACTAAAATGAAAAGGTGGACGGTAGAAAGGGTGGAAGTAGCCTTTGAAATCCTGGGATTTGAAACTACGGAACTTCCTAATATTTCGATTGGAGTTCCTCGTTATCACCAAGGTGTCGTCAAGAAAGAGGGAAAATTTGCATATTCAGTAGATTACTCTGACATCCCTCTCTCTCTCTCTCTCTCTCTCTCTCTCTCTCTCTATATATATATATATATATATATATATATATATATATATGTATATATGTGTGTGTGTGTATATATATATATATATATATATATATATATATATATACATATAAATAGTAGAATGTGAATTCACTACACAAACAAGCTCATGTTTCTGCCCTCTTCAGGCCTCATCAGGCGAATGATTGTCTATGTTTTTTGGGGTCTATTTTTTTGGAATTTGGTGAGAATGTTGTAAGTGTGGTAGTGAGTGGTATGGGGATATTCATTTTGTCAAGGGGTGTGAACTGGATCTAGGGGTCATCTCAGCAAGGATGCTTAGTTGTAATCTGGGAGTATTTTAATGCTCATATTCTATCAATAACGTTTGCATTACTTAAATGATGAATTGCATTTCACACTAGAAGCATCACTCAACAAAGAATGCAAAATTTGCATTTACGCGATGAGTTGAGCTCGGCTAGTAAGGCGGGATTCCTAATAATATCAAAAGCTGCGCTCAGCGAATATTCTTTCGAGGAAAAATTTTAGGACTAACTCAAAACGCACTATTTGACAATTTAAGTTACAGATTGCTTTTAGCATTTTGATTTACTTTCAAAAGGAGATTTTTGGACGAATGCCTTTTTATACACGGAACTTAGGTATCTTTACCGACGCCTGGGTGGGAAAGAATGCAAACGATTGATTACCGGTTTTTCTCTCTACATTCAGCTCACCACTCTATCGACCCCATTGTACACTGTTTGGCATGTTTCTGCTGTTCGACTTTCTGCCACATAGGATCAAGTTCTGGTGGGGTGAGGGAGAAAAGTTAAATTTTAGAGAAAGAAAGAGATGGGGTGGGGGGAGAAAGAGAGAGCAGTAGATGGGGTGGGAGGAGCCTGAAAAACACGAAAGGACCCAGTGAAGACTTTCCCGCCCAAAACTGGCGAGAAAAAGGAGTAGTGTATTTGAATATATCTACTCGCAGGTTGGTTAATTAAATAACTTGAAAATGCCTTTGGCCGAAGAGCAAAAGTTCTGGCTCTGAGAAGGAAAAAGAAATAAAAAGAAAGAAAAAGAAAGAAAAAAGATGAAAGAAAAAAAATAAAAACAACGCTAGCTTGCTAAACATCCCTTCACGGCAAACACCCTTGATAGTTATTTGCTAAGCACAACTTAGTCAGGGACAAGACTATTATTGTGGGATAATCAGTGAGAATCGGACCAACTACACTAGCAAATTGATCTGTGAGATTCGCTTGCTAAACATCTTGATAAGCAAGGCACCCAATATGGTTTATTTCAAAAACAAAGGGGCAGTACTTGTTATTCATGCTACTCCCTGTCATTCCCTGTCATATATTAACGAATTCTATCTCTGCTACTTTTTAATGAAATATTTCAATGCAAAAACAATCTCATATTAATACAGTTAGTTCTCAAAGACAAACAATCTCCTCGTCACTCCCTACCATTCCTGCCAATTCTTGAAAAAATATTAGAAGAAAAATCGAAATATTTCATTAGTGTGTGGCAGGGAGTGGTAGGGATAAAAAGGACCACCGGAAATAGAGTATTTTTACGTAATTTTCTTCAGTACTGGAAATCAGTAACTTTATAGGGGAAAACTATAAGATTTTTCACTCAAACGGTCTTGATGTCCGCCATTGTCAATGCTTTAAAAAGGCATCTTCTTTAAAAACTTTTTATCATGGTCTTTTTAGGCTCTTATCGTCTATCCTTTGAGCTGTACTTTGAGATTTCAAAACGAAACCTTTTACGCAAAATGGTTTCCAATTTAAAACGTTTAATGCAAGTGATTTCAATTCATTCAAATATATCCCTTTTTTATTTGACAGAAAAGGTCTAATTTTCAGTTATTTAATGATAATAAAAGTCCTCGTAAATGCAATTATTTTCCCTAACTTATGTCTTATTTCCCTCATTGCTATTTCTTTCTTCTTTTCCCTTCTCTTTTTTGTTTCTTTGATTCTATCTCTCAATTTCTTTCTTCTCTCCTTCATCCTTTTCTCTATCTCATTCTTTATCTTGCTCTTTCCCTTCCTATCTCTTATCTTCCCTTCCCTCTCGGATTCTACTGTATCCCATTCATAATTTTTCTTTCTTCCTTCCTTTCTTTGTTTCCTTTTTTGTTTCTTTGTTTCATTCTTTCTTTCTCTCTTCCTTTCTTTCTTTCTTTCTTTCTTTCTTTCTTTCTTTCCAAAATATTCTTGAGAAATATTCAAATGGATCTTTGAAAAAAATCTAGAAACGGAAAAGAATTACTTCTTCCTTCTTTATTCTAGTTTTTCTCTACTATTTCCTCCTTCATAAATAAAAAAAGGAAATAATAAGGTAAATATCAAAAATAGAAAGTTAGAACAAAGTATTACTTTGTAAATTTGATAAGAATCCTTCTATAGTATTATGCTGTAGCCCTTAAACACTGATACTATCACAACTTCTTTTAACTCGTGATAGTTTTAGAACATGGCTACGCTTTCTTGAACTTAGTGATGATAGGAATATGAGAAAAGGAAGAATACGAATGATTTAAAAAACAAAATGAAAAGTGAAATCGGAAATAGAGGAACAAAGAAAAATTGAGAGAAGACGGAATAGGCAGTAGGAAGAAGAAATAAAATCAGTAAATAAAGATAGAACGTTGAAACGATACGAATAACATCATTAAAAGAAGAAAAAGAAGAAAAGTGAGAAAGAGCATGTAGGAATATGCATCGGAGAATGATGAAAGAGAGAGAGAAACGAAAAGTAGGCAAAGTAAAAAAAAGGGAAGAAGGAAAAAGAAAGAAGAAAATGGAATGAAAAAAAAAGAAAGAAATAGAATAAGACTGCATAAAGAAAGAGGCTCAACAACAACAACAACAACTAAAGTCAGAATGGAACGAGGAAAAGAAGTAAGATTATATAGTGAGTAATAAACGAAAATGAAAAAAGAAGATATTATTAATTGTACAGGTTTAAAGATATTCATGACGGGTAATGAGAAGTAAATGATATTCATATAAACGAAATAAACTGGCAAAAATGATTTTAGATGCGACAAAACGAGAAAATAGAAATAATCGAACGTTGAAATTGAAAGTAAGAATGAAAGTAGATTCCCTCCAATCAAATGACAAAGAGAAGCCAGAAGATTAAATGGGAAGAGACCAGCAATTTAAGTCGTCATATTCGCTATGGAAATATCATTTCTATCGACTCAGGTTTGATCAATTATCTGAAGCAAAAAGAGAATAAAGAAAAGAAGAATAATAATAACAAAAAGACAGAGAAAATGAAAAAAATGACAGACAGTTTGCCCCAATTACATCAAAGAACTGTCCGAATTTTGTAGAACATGCTGAATTTTTAAAATCCCCAATGGAAAAAATGGCTCCAATAAAAAGACTATTTTAAACATATGCTTGTTTTGTGCGTTCATCAATTACTAAAATCTCCCTCTCTCTCAATATATATATATATATATATATATATATATATATATATATATATATATATATATATATATATATATATATATATATGTATCACTTTTTTCATGTCTATTGCAATGGCCTCACACAGACACGCACTCGCCCAAACGTACATATCTGTACATGTGTCTTTCTGCAACACAGTTACACGGAAAGAGAGACCAACATTTCTCTCTGTCAACTATGCTTTTCTTACCATACTAAAATTCCTGAAAAAGAGGAAAAAGGGAGTTGCAATATTTTGCAACACGTTATAATCGCTTCTTTTACTCCGCGAGAAATTAAAAAATAGCAAACACTGTACACAGCGTTCTTGCCCAGTCCTTTTTTTTCTTTCTCGGACGTATCCTCAGGGGTGTTTCATAAAGGACACAACTCTAAAAAAAACCCTGAGCGCACGTAAATTTTATGCTATAATCAGTCACATAACAACACTATTCGCAGAGACAACTGTACTTTGCTGTTGGAATCTTTTGTATTGTGTCAGTTGCGCAGATTTATATGTATTATGTAATGAAACCGTTACAGGCAGAAGGGAATCAGCATAATTTGTGAGGTTAAAATTTATGTGTAATTAGCACATTTTATTATCTTTTTGCTATTCGAGTCTTCAAAAATAGTTTTTGAATTAAAGAGTTAAAATAAAAAGTGTCAGAAAGATGGTTCCATCCTCATAAAAAATACCTGTATACTGGAGGTACTCATTGAAGATTTTCAACAAACATCTCTGAAAGAAGTCATCTATCAGAGACTCCCATACCAGAACTTAAAAATTGACTCTAAACTTTTAATATGCGCCTCGACAACCCCAAGACGTATCACCGAAAACGCAAGATTGGTCTGTGCCATAGAGACCGCAACATTATTCAATTTTGTGCCTTTGTAACGCAATTATTTATCCATCTTTCTATCATATTCATAGCAGTAGAAAGTTTTTTTCCCTGGTGTTTTAAATATCTAATTATTCGAGAACTTTTCTTCTTCTTTTTGAAAAAGCAGATTTGTAACTCTAGAGCCGATAAAACCCAATTTTGAACGTCAATATCGAAAGAAGGTGGATTATATCTCAGGAAAGAATTGATGCTATGAACTTACTTGGCAAAGAACACTCTAAAATCAAACTAAAGGAAAATGCCATTTTCCTTAGACTTTAGAATTGACAACAATGAAGAATCTTCCCATGAATCCATCATAA
This sequence comes from Thysanoteuthis rhombus, assembly GCA_963457665.1. Taxonomy (NCBI): domain Eukaryota; kingdom Metazoa; phylum Mollusca; class Cephalopoda; order Oegopsida; family Thysanoteuthidae; genus Thysanoteuthis; species Thysanoteuthis major. The sequence continues at coordinate 30,689,028 of OY735208.1, forward strand.
TTTTAAATTGTCAATGTATCCTGTTGAAAGGGGTCTTATAGAACTGATATGCATATATGTGCTCTTCCTTTGAATCGATAAAGTTTTGCTTCCCATATAATAGAATCTGCAAATACTATGATAATCATTATTGTTGTAACATTTTTCTTATTAAGCTGACTACCTTTCAGTAAGCTTTTGCAAATTTACCGACAAGTAGTTTTCTCCCTTTCTGATGAGATCATGATTCGGAAGATATATATATATATATATATATATATATATATATATATATATATATATATATATATATATGTGTGTGTGTGTGTGTGTGTGTGTGTGTGTGTGTGAATAAAGGAAGACAGTTTAAGAATCAAGTTTCGCTCTAATTAAATTACCCACAGTAGTGAACGAAATAACGGTGATGATCGGAAAATATTTTGCTTACAACAGTAAATGATTCGATTCGCGCTAAACTTAGTTCCTAAAATTGTATTTCTTTATTCATATTGTCGGATACATTTCTCAGCATATATATATATATATATATATATATATATATATATATATATATATATATATATATATATGTGTGTGTGTGTGTGTGTGTGTGTGTTTGTGTGTGTGTATATATATATGTCTATACGTATATGTATATACATACATATATATAATTACATATGATTTTATGAGTACAATATATACATATATATGTATATATTGTGATTGCTGGGATATAAGATAAAAAGAAGAAAAAGTCCATACAAGACAATGCAAGACGAAACGACGACAGCCAGATTTAAAAGAAAAATAAATATATAAAGATAAGAGAAAAAGCGTATACACAGTACACACAATATCAGCAAAAAAAAAAAAGAAAATAATAATGATAAATAAAAGAACTGTTGACCCGTGAGACAGAACACCCTTTCCCTGTCCAATGCTCATCTTTATCAACTCACAACTTCAGGCACAGAACATTCCGTAAATAATTGAAAAAAAAAAAAAAGAAGATACTGAACAAAACTAATCTCTCACGAGGAAAACAAAACGACACTCACATAAGCCAATACTTAAATGATTACTAGTCAACACACACATTCACGTACATATACACATACTTAGCATATGCGGGTTAGAGCAGCGGACTTCTGGCCACGAGGTCTGAGGTTCCATTCCAAGTGTCGAATGGGTGAGGCTTGTTACCACAAAATCACCTAAAAAGAACAAGAAGGAAAACTCTGATTTCAAGGCAGGGGAGAAAAGAGCCTTTCCCATTTGTGATCAATGAAGGAATTGTAGGATCCGCGATGTCCATGAAATATGAAGAATTTTCGTAGTCCTGTTTGTACACCCTTGACGCAGAGTGGGTACGAAGTTCAAGAAATATTCAATTACTTTAAGATATTGGGAACGCACTTGAAAAAAAAAGTTGAAAAAATCCTACGACACACGAACGGAAAAAAGGTTAAAGAAAAAGATAATGCACCGGTAAAGTGTCTTCTAGGCTGGGAAAATCTGGTAAACATTTCATTCATAACTATTTCTCAATTATTCGTTGGTGGGTGAATTATTTATGTTGTTTTCTGAGTACCGTATATTTCTACTTCGTTCCTATTTACGCAAGCGCAGAGAGAGAGAGAGAGAGAGAGAGAGAGAGAGAGAGAGAGAGAGAGAAGGGGGATATAGATAATTAGTAGATGTGCCGAGGAGAAGCGCAGTGCCATTGCACGAGAAATGGATCGACGAAGCGGGTTCGAGTTCCAACCGAGGCTCTCAATGTCATGTTTCACCTGAATGCCCTTTAGGGAAAAAGTGAGTCTGCGTTACGTGTCATCGTCCGTGCCTTGACAAGATGCCCTATCAATGGCAAGCCACGATAACATAGAAGTGTGCGGGTGGTCAAACACTTGGGCAATCACTCTCCCATAACTATCTCTCAACACAAGCATTAATAGCAAAAACGTGTTACACCCAATCACACGTGCACACACATTCACACGTACACACACGCATGCGATAGGTGTCGAGAGAAGCGCCCTCCATACGAATACCTGGGGAACTTGACGAGGCTAGTTAATGGTTGATGTTAGTAAATATTTAGAATGACAGAGACATTATAGATAAACATCTAGTAAAGCTGGTAGGTACACTCAAAACTGAATCATCCAATCACATCTCAAAAGGGGTCGTTTTATCACCCCCGCTTACTTGACGTAAACCAACACCCTAATGGGTGTGGTTTTCCTCACGGTACTTATTCATTGAAGAAGTGTACACGTGGGGGGAAATCGGGATTTATGAAGCCAACAGGGGTTTAACTTAGCAGGGCTGTGTTGGGGGAACTCAAAGCGAAAATGTTGGCAGGTGTCTACGGTTTTTTTGGCAGGCCCGAGGCTAAAAATAAACAAAAAATCATAACAAAAGCCAAAATAGTAACAGAAGGTCCCGTGTTTATAGAAGTAGAAGGAAACAGAGATGAAAAGGCGTAACAACATTTAATAGAAATCATTTAAACATTATGTTAAATAATACTGTTTCTTTTCAAGCGTAAACTAATATATATATATATATATATATATATATATATATATATATATATATATATATATATATATATATAACACGTGCATATATGTACACACATATATACACACACATTTATGTATATATATATATACATATATATAAACACACCCACATATATACACACACGCATTTACTTATATATATATATATATATATATATATATATATATATATATATATATATATATATATATATATCACAGTACAAATTAGGGATGCTATATAATATAATATCCGATGTATGATTGGTTTATTTCATAGAATTCTCGATACATTCAGCTTGGAATATTTTGTTGGTATACACACGCGTGTGCACGCACACACTCACACATACACATATATATATACATATATATATATATATATATATACATATATATACATATACATATATATATATATATATATATATATATATATATATATATATATATATATATACACACTTGGTGTTACTCAATTGTCCAGGTAATTGAAAGTGCACGACAAACGAATGCGAACGTCGTATGTAAGCAACATCCATTACGAGGTTGCTGTATACCTGGTTAAGGTGACTAATTAGAAGGAGATGGAGGCAACTAGGTGTTTTCTCCATGATCAATTTTCTAGCCTCTCACACATGCATACTTGGGCGTTCACTGACACTTCTCTAGGCTGAGGTTGCGAAAGGATATATTAGAAATATGCTCCCGTGGCCACACTGTTACCAGTAAATAATGATATAATAAGCACTTTTTGTTCATCTTGGAACATTAAGTTGGACTTTCATGGAACAATTGCTTGACACCATTTCCCCCTTAGTGACCGTAATGTTCCAATTTTCAAACACCCTTGATCTCAGTGAGAAGGCCCGATCCAAGGGTGTTAAGTGCACGGTATTGGTGTGTGGGGGGTGGGGCGTGCGTATGTGTATGTGTTTTTGAGTGGTATAATTCTGTACATGTTGCTTTATTATAGTACATATTTATTAACATCCATGCATGTAAATCTGTTGGACTTAGGGTCTGTTCGTAATGTAATTAGTTTTGAAGTATCGTGATCATATTTCTATTCAAAAAACGATTCCACCAAATTCACCTGAGACTGTTAACAATTGGAACGTTGTCTTGTAAACCAGACATTGCGACTGGGCCAACAGTTACATTATTAAATATTTTCTCTCGAAAGTATTTTTACATGTGTAGCAATGTAATCAACACACACACACACACACACACACACATCTTTATCTTTACACACATATTTATCTGCGTGCGCACGTGCAGTCAATATATATAAATATTTTCTTCTCAACGCTGACAATTATATTATTAAGAATGAATATATCATTAGATTGAACAGTTTATGTTCGTCAGAATGAGATAATTATAAAGACAATTTATTTACAAACATATTTCGTTCAACACCAGGATTAACCGAGTAACGAATAGCCGACCACGTAAATTTATTATCTTTATTCATTTACGTAGTCGGCTGTCCGCTTTACTATTCGGTCAGTGCCGGCGCCGAACGAAATGTGTTTTCTATATAAATTGTCTCTATAGTTATATCACACACAAACATGTATGTATTTATAGATATATACACACAGTAATATATATATATGTATATATATATATGTATATATATATATATATATATATATATATATATATATATATATATATACACACATATATATATATGTATATATATATATATATATATTTACACATATATATATATGTATATATATATACATATATATATATGTGTATATATACACACACATATATATATATATATTGATAAATACATAGATATATAGAATGATGAATAATTCGGGTACATACTACCAAAGCATCATAAAGATTAAAAACAAAAACCCGCAGGTACAAAATACCAACATTTTCCCCACGTCTGTCAACATTTAAAATTATTTTAATCGTTTTTTTGCAAGATATGTGGTTATTCCTAAAAACATATTATAGGCAAGAGGAGGCTGGCAAACATAGAAATACATCAGAAATATCTATCTATCGATTGATCGATAGGTAGACAGACATAGATATATAGATTGAGAATCAGATTTATAGATACATGCATAGATTTTATTGCTATTCTAGGGCGTGAAGGAAGATATTTTCTTCCGATAGTCACCGTGATATCTACAAATTAGAAAAAAAAAGTTAAAAAAAAAATGAAATATAAATATATTTCCAAAGCGTCTTCGTACTTAGTAAATTTGAGGAATCTGTCAGAATCTGTTTTGTTACTGTAAGCATTTAGTGTCTTGGTTAAATATCTTTAATCAATCATTATTGGTATTTTGAGCTTATTCTTCTTATTTTTCATCTTCTCATTATCATTGATAAATTCATTTTCTGAAACCATCACATCTCTTTAATATCTATATAACCTGAGTTTGCCTCATCATTATATCTTCATCTTCTGAACCCTCAGGATCATTGATATCTTCAGCATCTTTATGGTCATCATCTCTTTTGTCGCCCAGACGCCTTCACGGTATGGACTCAGCAATTTTTGCTCCTACCCTCATGTACACGTGTGCCTACGACATAGCGAACATGACATTGTGTCACATTCACCGTCGTAAAGAGGCAGATGAATATATAAACATCTCACGATGTGAGGCAAAAAAAGGAATCTGTTCATGTGATCCACTCTCTCCACCCTTGGATTGCGACGGACTGCTATGAGCGTGAAAGAAGGGTGGGGCAACATAAGATAAGCAAGGCACGTGTCGGTCGCCCTAGCTCCTAAATCGTCCTTTACGCCTCATCTTGATAATAAAAAAGAAAAAGAAAACAAAAACAAAAAAAAATTGGGGTTTCCCCGACTTCTACTTTCCCAGTCCCTCTCCACGAAATCCGAACGGAGACGCGAGTTGAGTTTTAACTGTGAAACATATTGAACACACAGGGAAGAACTAGCACATTTAGTTCGGCTGTTGAAGCACTAAACAGTTTAATAAGTGTTCAGGTATTCCCACTCCAATATTGTGGCCGTGGGGTTCGAAACCATGTGTTCATTTTAGATAACGAAAAACTGAATTAAACGAAAAACAAACGGATTAAATCACCCAAGACTCTTATTATACTAACAATGTAACGCTAATACTTGTTAAATCAGAGATCTCGAAAGGGTCTCGAGATTTATTCCTGGAATTCTCAATACCGAAGACGCTATTGTACCCCCTAGAAAGTCTTGGGATATTATCATGTGTCTGATAACCGGATAATATATTGCCACATGTAATCTAGGAGATGTATTAACATCATACTCCTTGAAATGCTGCATTCAAGCTATTTGATTTAGTAATTCTAATTTATGCAGTGCACAAAATTTTTTTTTCCGGTTTCCACTTGTAGGTTGCCTCTCTGCTGGCATTTTAGACATGGTATTAAAAGACAATTATTATAGATTGGGAGAGATAATCAAACAAATGTTGAGGAGAATAGCAGCTGTCGTCCTGCAACTGACGTGCGAAGCGTTCGCCACGAAAATTTAGCGGCCGGGCAGCGAAATTCTACGAAGGCCACCAGATTTTAAAAATAGCCATTTTTTCTGATAATCCAGGTATTTCTGAAATCCTGACAAATGGTCTGGTACCTGTCGTACGCAACGAAAGAAATCACAAGAAACCATAAGAATGAAGGGGTAAATCATTTATTGGCTCATTGACTATTGTCAAACTCCAGTTTAAGTCTTGTGTCGATTTTGTTCTTCGATCGTAACAAGAAGAATAGGAACAATCCTCATCAAATTTAAAGGAGTAATCTCTTTTGTTTATCCCACAATGTTAAACCAAACCGATAAATGAAACTGAGATTTCCATACAGTTATTTGAAATCATGGGCAAGTTATTAATAGGTGACTTTCTTACCAACTTAACCAAACCGACAAGCCGTAGATAGCTACCAAAATCTGTCATGTTATTTTTTTTCGTTTATTATATATAAAGTACAAGACTTGCAGTGATCATCTTCAGTGGGAATGGAAATGGTAATGGAGTTTGGCCCTGCAGCAGCCAGACCTGTGGTATTTATGATCATTTAATATAAAAAAAAACTTTCCATCTATTCACCAATTAATGATGGCATACTACCATATCAAGATAAGAATAAGGCGAGTCTCAACTTGTCCAAGAATAACCAGGAAATATTGACAACAAGAACCGCATTTCAGTGGTATTTCAAATTCCTCCAAACAGAGTCAGCATTTTATATCTTCTCCAACGAAGCTTTCTAAAATTATTGCATGGGCGACAATTTTCTCACGACTCATTAGATCACTTGAGTTTTGTTAACCAAGCCAAATATAAAATGTTATTCCTGCAGTTCAACGGGCCCAGAAAGGAGTGTTCTTTGAAAGTTATACGAAATTATCCTCAATTTCTCGACATACCTAGAGATTATCGGTGACACCTTGAAGTGTCGCGACACACGGTTTGGAGATCATTTCCTACTGAATTCCTGTTGCAAACAAAAGTAAAATAGATTGTAACCTGTGTCACATTAGCATCACAGATATCAATTGCACATGCAGTGAATGCAAACAAGAAGGAAGATTGCGTAGCTTTAACAATGTGAATGTTGAAAATTGGATTATCTGAAGCTGGGTTCAGGCGGAGGCTGGAACAGAGTAAATTAAACGAAATTAGGATTGACGATGATGAGTAGACGGTTTCATTGTTGTGAGTATAGAGAATTCAGTATAGACGGCTATGGTGTATTTGTCTCTTTTGTAAACAGCAAAAGCGGAGGAAAAACGCCAGCCAATAACCAGCTATCACAATCAAATGAAACCCCCAGATCAAATAATGATGAATTAGAAGCTGTATCTTATTTCGGTTCAACTTCAAAGGGAATCAGAGTTTGTAAAGAGGCTTGAACATCACATTAAAAGAGAGAATAGGACGAGTTTCGGTGAAAAGAGAGAGAGAGAGACAGGGAGAGAGAGACAGAGAGACAGAGAGAGAGAGAGAGAGAGAGGGAGAGAGAGAGAGAGAGGAAGGATATTGATGTCAAAGTAAACAGATTGCATGAGCAATTTTATGTAAACAAGGTCAAAAGTCCTTTTCGGTGGGCTTTTCCAATTTGCATTGATTGAGAGACTGCCATTGAAAGTGGTTGCAAGTTCTCCTTCATTATAATTATTATTATTATCATTATTATTATCACTGTATTAATAATGATATTATTATTATCATTATTATCATTATTTTTAATAATAGTATTAATATTATCATTATTATTATCATTATTATTATTATTATTATTATTACTATTATTATTATTTCCAACTACTCCAGTTTCAACTTCAATGTCTTTGGCACAGTTCTCAGTGCGCCTACTATTATTGGCACTACCCTGACTTTCATGTCCTACACCTTTCTCAGCTCCTGTGCCAAATCGTGGTACTTTTCCAGTTTTTCACCCTTTTCCGTTTTCACTCTGTGGTCCGCAGTACAGCCTCATCTATGATTTGGCACGTTCTCTCTTCCTTGCACACAATATATTTAGATTCAGATTCAGCTTTTTTATTATTATTATTATTATTATTATTATTATTATTATTATTATTATTATTATTATTATTATTATTCATGCTCGTTGGGTTTCACAGAAGTAGTGACTGTTGACTTTCATATAGGATGAGTTACAGCCAGTCTTTTCGATACCCCAGGTCTTTCCTAACTATCCAAGCTGATTTTCTGAATGGTTTCAGTGCTTCCCCGGATTTCCAGTTCCTCGAACTGCTTTGCTTAGCTGTTTGGGACTATTTCCCGGTCTCAGGCCACGACAAGGCCAAAATACTTATTAGGACTTTTGTTATAACGTGTGGATCTTATAAGAAATATATCAATAATGTGAAACCAAAAAAAGACCATTTACTCAGTATACGGCTTGAGTTAAGGGTTTGCTAATAAAATGAATGATCCAAAAAGTAAATGTAAATAAATCTCCAAACAACAGTCTTGCAAGAATATACATGTGTCATGACTGCCGTTAAAGCAAGATTTTATATATATATATATATATATATATATATATATATATATATATATATATATATATAGTCTGACGATTGCACCCACTTGCATCAAATTTGGCACGAACCACTGAATTTTCAATGTACGCCTATTTACAAATGCTTTATCCCCGATATCGAGCATTCTTTACTCATAGGTATCTCAACCCTCAAAAAATAATTACATATATATATATATATATATATATATATATATATATATATATATATATATATATATATATGTAAGTATACTGACTGCACTTAACCACATTTTCAATCTTGACTGGTCAGCTATTGTATTTAAAAGTTACATGAATATGACCAATCGATAGGTGCTTTTAGGAAAGTCTATACTCAGTTCTATGCTTGGAAATTTGGATAACCCTTATAGATATACCGATATTTATGTATGTTACAGTCAGATCGAAGTTTTGTGGGCAAATAAAGCTATTTCAAAAAGGGTCATTGTGTGACCGATTTGAGAAGTAAGCAGATGGTTGCATTATGTTGGCTGGCCCAGATGATTTTAGTAGAGTTATTCAAAATAAGTAAATAAATAACCTCAAGTTGAACTTACATTTATTTTCCGATCGGGTACGCAGAGCTATCAGTTCATAGTCATTATCTATAACAAAAGTCAGAAACTAATATAACAAAGGAATAAAACAGGTTGGTACATTGCAACGCAGAACTTAGACTAGAGAGAGAGAGAGAGAGAGAGAGAGAGAGAGAGAGAGGAAGAGGGGCTTATATATATATATATATATATATATGAATGTGTGTGTGTGTGCGTGTGTGTTTGTATTGTAGATGTGAGGTGGTCCGACAGAATGTTGATGAATGTGACAATATATATATATATATATATATATATATATATATATATATATATATATATATATATATATATGTAGCCAAATTTTTTTTTCATTGTTTTTATGATTATTTTTTTTCTAGGAATAAATAGATGAAATATTCGACAGTGTTATATCACAGCGCACGCAGTCTTTGTGCGCCGAGTTGGTATAGGATAGCTTTTCCTTTTTCCAGAAAACGGATCTGTTTAGTCAAGAAATTTGAAATTTGTTTACAGTGTGGTGATCAGTGTTGTTCCATTCATTTCTGGCTGCTTCCCACTGCCGGTCAGTAACCCCGATTTCCCCTCAACCAGTTTGGCCTTACTACGCACTCGAACGTTGAGATCTTTTATATGATCGGAAGTGCTCATATTTTTTTTAACCCAGAAGTGTATATATGATGAATGAGAAATAAAGGAAAAAAGAGATGGCGCAAATCTAGCAAAGCGTACGATGTCCCAACTAAAATATTTCGACAGATTGATCAATCCGTCAATACATCCAGCGTTTCCTATTTCCTGTCAAATGCTCATCTCTCGAAATTACCCCTCGAAGAAATTTAAAAAAAAACAAACATTTAAATAAATTTTTCCCTCTGAGGAAGCCATTTTGTGCCAAAGGTTTCAAAACAAGATAAGACAGCATGGAAAGACAGTTATATATGGTGGAAGTGATTTCTGATCTTAAAGTTGATAAAATTTTGATCCCATCAGGTCATCGTGGAGGTACTGAGTCAAGCTATTATTGGCCTAAAGTAGTACCTCTTAAACCAGTGAATAATTCAGCCAAGGGTGAATATGAAATTATTTTGGAGTTGTATGAAACTAGAAGGGGCTGAATGAAGGATGAATAACACAATCAACTCAGGTAATTTTTTTTTCTGTACTTGAAAAAGGTATTGTCATTAAATTGGTTAGTGATCACCCATTGTTTGTTAATGGTAGTGGAGCTGGAAAACTGTCTATCGGTGATTTCCTAATGTCCAAGTAGCAAGATTGTTCGTAAATGAACTGGAATATAATCTTTTAGGGGAGACCAAATGAACTCATGATTCAGAAGGAATGATGTATGTATATATAAGCGAAGGAAATTTAGACAGACATGATCAAAGACGTAAAAGATTTTACCCCCGCTGTGTGCGTAAGGTGAAATTTGCGATCAAGGTTCGAGGTTGGATGACGCTGAAATAGTTTCAGAAGTGCTGTCGAAAAAATGTACCTGAGAGCAGTGGTTGGCAAGCTAACCTTACAGGCCATTTCCTTAGTATAATAGTATTGTTCAAAACTGAACTTGGATTAGTAGATATCTATAACATGATTCATAGAGACGTGCAAAAATCAAAGAAAAAGTGATGTTACAAAGATTCGAAACTGAGCTGAAAATGCGTCCACGTTGTCACAATTGCACTCAGAGTTACACGAATAGAAGCAAAGACTGACAATATCAAGTGGTATTGTTGAATATTGACGGGGCATCCCAGAATATTGGTGATAATGTTTAAATCCCAAAATAAAATCTGACCTCAAAGCTATCATTTGATGAAGATTTGCTTCGGGAAAATAAAACTAAAGTATTTCTTCAGTACATGTGCGTATATTTGAATGCTCTTTGAAATATATATATATATATATATATATATATATATATATATAGAGAGAGAGAGAGAGAGAGAGAGAGACAGAGAGAGACAGAGAGACAGAGAGAGAGACACACAGAGAGACAGAGAGAGAGAGAGAGAAAGGAAAAGAGAGAGAGGGAGAGAAAGATGATAAGGAAAGATGAGGAAAAGGGAAAAATGAAGCGTGTAAATGTGTCTCCCACTTTCCAGGATTTCACTTCACACTCTTTTTCTTCTTTTGCATAAAAGGCAAAAAGCGAACAGGGTTCATTCTTTGTTTTGTAGCGAACCAATATAGAAGCAGTGCGCACCTCATCATCTTTACCCCAACACTTTAGTACTCTGTCTCCTACCACCCAAACCTCCAACGATTCAGCCTAACATAACATCATCCCTATTTGTTGGATCTGGGAAAGCTCAAAGTTATCTTTTTAACCCCTCGTAAGTTAATGGCATTTGCTTCTTCGCTTCACGTTCATCTTTCGGATAGTTTGGAAACCTTCATCTATTTACTTTCCTTCGGGGAAAAATACGACACAAGATCAGATGGGGCCACTTGTGCGAAAAAAAGTGGAGCATATCGTCAAGGAATTGAGTAAAACGAGATAATAGTCATGTTTCCGTTGGATCGTAAAGTTGCTTGAATCGTGGAAAAATCCCGGAGTTACGTTGTTCTCGTTCGTGAAACACGTTCAACAAATACGTCAATGGCGCTTGCAAAATGCTTTTTGAATGTGTTTTTCGATCATTTAATTGAATTATAGATATTTTCTCGATTAACTTGGAGCTATAGGAAATATGAATCGGCTTATTATTGACACCACTTTTTTTTTCTATTCTTTACTGTGACGTTATTTATATACTTTTCCATAGTTCAAATGTCTTTTCTTCTCCTTCGGTCCATTATTTTGGGTATTCACTTTTAAGGTTAATAAAACAACTCTATCCTTATTTTTTCTTCCCTAATCGGATGTTTCTAATTTTCTTTCATCGTTCTCATTTCTTCTTTTGTTTTCTTTCTATTTTATTTTCATTCCCTTTTCACTCCGATTATACGTCTTCGTAATCTTGATACAATACAACACAACAGTCCTCGTTATCCTGGTTCTCTTTAGCGTCCTTTTCATGATCACTATTCATCTGGATTAACCCTCTCTTTTTGTCTCATCCATCACCTTTTTTTCTTATCTTGTTCATTTTCTTTCTTTCTTTCTTTCTTTCTTTCTTTCTTTCTTTCTTTTTCTCTTTTTTGTTAATTTTCTTTCTATAAGGCTCTGTACATTTTCTTTTTTTCATTCAATCATTCTTTCTTTTTTTTTCTTTCTTCTTTTTCTCTTTTTTGTTAATTTTCCTTCTCTATGGCTCTGTACATTTTCTTTCTTTCTTTCTTTCTTTCTTTCTTTAATTGTTTTTTTTTATAAGAGAAAGGGACTTCCAAATTGATTCTATAATATATTTGACATTTGGGACTTTTCTAAATTTATTCTTCAAAGTTTTTTTTTATTTTTCATGTGTGCGTCGCTTGAGTAAATTCTTGAATGACTGACATTCCCTCCAGAAAGTTCTACTATATTTAGCGAATAAATTTGGCTTCAACAAAACGAAAATACGAATTCTCTTAGAAATCGGGAAATATACAAAGAATGTTATTCGATGAAAGTAACGTAAACAAGCTATTTTTCGTGACGAACTTGAACAAGGATTATAATGGCGAAGCTGAAGAAAAGAAGTCAGAGGAAATAATAGCAGATTGCTTTAATAATTATCACAGTCTGAAGGTGTTATTAATAATGATCATGCAATACTGGCGACATCTGAGGTAATATTAAGATGCATGACCTCTCTGTATCCACACACACGCACATGCATATATATATATATATATATATATATATATATATATATATATATATATATACAAGTTCGATTTCACTTTGATTGAATAAACTTTTGATCGTTATTTTCATCTTCGTTTTAATTGAATGATCGTTTGATCAAAATAAAACTACATACTTATTTATTGTAAAAATATTTAAACATCACCAAATAGGAAGTTTCGTCGATGGGGCATAACTTAAATTTGCAAATATATAGGTATATTGCATTTATGGATAAACACTATTGTTCAGTTTATTACTTAGTTCAATCTTTCACTATAGCAGTCATTAATTCCTTTCATTATTGCACATATATTTCATGTATTGACATTCTTGTCGATATATATATTTAACAGATTTAGTTACAATAACGAATCTCCATGAGATCTTCAAAAGAGGAGAAAATCAAGCGAGGAATCACTTTGGGATGGCAAGCCTTCGGCAGAGCAAGCTCACCTATCAAGACCAAGATAATCCCAATAATCCTGAAAAGAAGAGTATACAACCAATGCATTCTCCCGACAGTCACTAATCGAGCTGAAACATGGAACCTAACCGAGAGACAGACCTACAAACTGAGAAGCATACAACGTATACATGAGAGAATCATGCTCAACCTTACATGGAGAGAACACAAGATAGCACAGTATATAAGGAAGAAAACAGGTGTCTGTGACATCATAGAAACTATTAAACAACTCAAATGTCAATGGGCTGGTCATGTTGCAAGAATGAAAGACAACCGATGGACATCACGACTCACAACATGGATCCCCAGAGATCACATAAAAAATTGAGGCCGACAGAACACAAGATGAAGAGATGAACTGGACAGATTCAGGAAATACTGGCTCCGTGATGCCCATGATGGGGAATTGTAGCGAATCCTGAGGAAGGTCTATGTCCAACGACGGACGTCAAAAGACTACTGATGATGATGAGGGAAGCCAGCGTCAAATGGATTTGAATACTATGTTGAAAGAAAAAAATCTGTTCTACGTTTTCCTGCTTCTGTCTGTATTTGAATTCTTCACTTATTTCCCCCTGAAGTTATTGTCCGTTCTTGTTTTTCAGAAGCTGTTCTTGTGACTTCAGCGAGATGTTAAAATCATAAAAGCTTCTCCTCGAATGTTTGTCTCGTGCAGACACGTTTTCCACGTGGTCATACTACATGAGTAAGCTTGCTTTGACCATCCAAGCCAGTAGAGTTTAATATTCACTGAGCACGCTCATACAATGGCCTTGTGTCAGACTAAGCTAATTTAAGAATTATATCCCTTCATAAAACACAGAAAAACCATTATATGCACAGTTTCACGTACACACACATACGCAGGCACAAATTCATACATAGCTATATAGATAGATATATGAGTATTTATGTGTATACTTATTCATATAGGTATGCTGGGAGACAGACTCACACTCAAGGGGGATAGTGTGCGAGTGTGTGTATAAGAGAGCCAGTAATAGAGGGAGACAATGTGGGTAAATTGTAGTGTGTGTGTTTGTGTGTGGTGGGGAGAAAGAGGGACCAGACAATGTATGATTGAGGAGGTGCATGGAGAGAGAGAGAGAGAGAGAGAGAGAGAGAGACAGACAGACAGACAGACAGACAGACAGACAGACAGAGACAGAGACAGAGAGACAGAGAGACAGAGGTGGGTAGAGAGAACGAGTGTATGGGAGAGAGATAGATTTCAAGTGACGTCCAGTTCCTCTAATACTGTATAGTATGCATAAGTAATATCAGGAATAATTCACGACACGTACAGTTTTGGCAAAGGTCCGTTAGCTGTGAATAGAAGATTTCATTTAAATACTGAAAAGGACAACGCTATATTAGTATCAGTACATTATCTTATTGCCTATTTAAACGTTTAGTCAAGTTTGACAAAATGATTTTGTTCTCTTTCTACTCTCTTTTGTGCTGTAAAGTAGGGTTTATCCTATGAAAATAGATTTATCGAATTACCAATCGGTTTTACCTTTATATAGGCTTTATATACAGCTAGAGTGCGAATTATATTTGATATTAAAAAAAGATTATATGGAAAGAAAATTGAATCATCGATGAAAATGGGATTTTTTTCCACATGTTTCGCCTTCATCGTAATGTGAGGAAAATTAAATAAATTGGTAATTTTTACCAACAATTTAATTTTCTTCCCATGCTGTCTTTTTTAAATATCATTTTGTCGTATAAACCGTATCGGAATACTGATCAAACAACGCTTTATAAATATATCGTTACTGGAACGCTGGGAAAGGAGACAAAGAGAAAAGTGGGTGATCGATCTGCGCAGGTAATGGCAGGGATATGCTGATATATTAATAGCTAGCCTTGACAGGTGGAAGCCTGTGATTGGCCTGAGACTGAAATACTTTTTTTTTTGCACCCAGATTAAGGGGGGAAAAAAAGACAAGTTCTTTTTGAAACTGGTAACTCCTGCATATTTAACACTGATTTGACATCATGGAGATTGCAGACTACAGACGCAGCAGGAAAATAAGATTTGGAGATAAGTAAAATATTTTCTGCATTTTGTGGCATATAACTCGCATTGGCATAAATGTCCTATCGTTAGTCAAAGGCCTTCCTTGGTATTGGCCAAACCTCTCTATCATGGGCGTTGTGGAGCCAATACTTCCTGAAGTTGTCTAGTTAGTCTCTCCCTCTTGTATTCTGCCGTCCTCGGTTTTGCATGTGATCTCTGGGGATCCATGTTGTGAGACGTGATGTCCATCGGTTGTCTGCCATTCTTGTGGCATAATCAGCCCATTGTCATTTGAGTTTTCTAGTGGATTTTATGATGTCTCGGATTCCTGTTTACCCCCAATATATTATGCAGTCTTGTGATCTCTCCTCGTAAAGTCGAGTATGATTCTTTGATGTGCACGTTGCATGTTTGTGGGTCAGTCTCTTGGTTAAGAGGTTCCCAGTCCAGTTAAGATGTTCTGTTTCTAAATTCCACTGTGGGTCTTTAAAAATAGTCTACCATAAGAAGTATTCTCCATTTCTCTCTCTCTCTCTCTCATTCTAAATCAAAAACAAAAACTCGGATATATAACACACCCTAGATTTACCGTGTAATATTTGGGAAAATAGATTGATAGGAATACAACAGACCCCAAAGTTGGAGTTTGGTAGATCGGAAACTTGGCACCAAAACCTGACCCTCACCGTATAGCATACATGCTTATTTTGAAACACAGATTAAAACAGTGTGTCTTGAATGTCGCAAAATATACAAATAAATACTTTCTATAGTTTTGAGAAGGGTCATCAATATTCTTGGAGTTTTTTTAGGAATGATTTAGCTCCTTCTTGTTTTTTGCGTTTTTAACACGATGGTTTGGTCCATCTACTCTAACGCCTTCTTCAGGAGTACTTTCTGAATGTGATGGCGATTAATAGAATTTTCCAGTTACTGTGGTAATAGAATGATGCAATGATAGCCATGCTATAACGTTGGATTCTGGTAATGTCAATTTCTTTTTTTCCCTTGTGAGAGCTTGATTTCCATACCTGGTCCCTGTTGAGTAGTAGGAGCCTCATAAACATATCGATATGAGTCGCCTCCTTGATATTCCTATATTTAAAACAGCACTGTCTGTGATGCAAACTCCTTCTCTCCAAATATGGTCAATCATCCAAGGTCTTTCTATCTCCACTTCTCAACAAAAAATAGTATAACAAACATAACCACGAAAATCGTTGGTGGTCAAACTGATCTCTGTAAGGTAGGGTCTTAATTCAAGAAATGAGTTGTTTTGTAATTGGCCAACTGCCAAGATCTCTTATTAATCTTCTTGTCTCAAGCCTTGGAGAGCTACTTGGGTCTTGTCCCAGCATGAACTTTCCGCCAGCTACTCTAATAATGATTGGGTGGGACTGATTACTTTCTTTGATGTAGATTAAGATTTTATTCCCCAAAGGGAAACAAAAGACACCTAAAAAATGAGTGAAATGGGTGAAGACTTTGTGTAGGTAAGTCGATATATATGTATCTACAGCCTTCGATGTATTTGAAAATATATATATATATAGAGAGAGAGAGAGAGAGCGCGTGGAAGGCTTAGACTAAGGGAGTGAAAGAGAAAATCATTTCAACATACGTCAAGAAGGGGGACTCATAAACAGTCAAGAGAGAGGGGAAGAGCGCGTGCGCATGTGTATGTTTTTTTAAGGAAATTAATTCTGATGTTCTCTTGTATATACACTTGAGAAAAAAACAACCAAAAACAAACAAACAAAAAAAAAACAACAACAAAAACCAACCAAACAAGGGAATTCGAGGTATCTGCCCTCGATATCATCAGTCTGGCTATTCTTAAACAAGATTTACACATGCAATTTTGAATTTTAGCATAATTACTTGCATCCAAAAAAGCACCTGACGAGTAATAATTACTTTGCATGTGAGCCGATTTATGATTAGTAATTTTAGAAAATACATCATAGCCAAAACTACGCAAGATCTTCTGCCCGTAGATAAATGAATAAATAGTATAAACTTCACACATTGGGACCTGGTTCCCATCAAGGGGGCCATTGCACACGAAGTCTTGGTTTAAAGATTGGAGTCGGCCACACACATGGCGCTCTTCACATAAAACTTCATCACGCAGGTCTGGGAGCTACTTTATGTACAGGGGTGGGGCGAAGACGTAATAAACCCTCTCAAATCTTCACCCCCGAATTCAAACCATAATATGCTGAGTAAAAGAAATAAGAGACAAGAAGAAAAAAATTGACGAAGCAATCGATTCTAATAATCCATTTTTGTCCAGGGCTAAGGTAATTAAGATTTATCATTCATTTCGTTGTTTTTTTTATTTTTTGTTATTTTTTTGCATTTTTCTTGCTTCGTATTTATCAGTATATTTATTTATTTTTAGCTTTATTCAAAATTCATTCATTCATTTATTTTTTCGCTGACGGAGTCAAAAATGTTTGGAAGACGACTAAATTACAATATGGTGTTGATTTAATGGACTTGATTATAACTTATAACAAAAGTTAATCAGTTTCGCCTGGTAACTTTGATTTAAGGCTGACAGCTGGCTTTTAAATAATGTCTCCTTTGTTTTGGAGCAGATCAGATATTGTCGTATAGTTCTTTTTGCTGTCGATATTATTTTCCTTGTATCACTCAATGTGGGGAGAGAGGTAGAGGCAACGTGAAGCAGATTAAGTGGTTTATTCAATAACCCACATTATTTGGTACTGTTTTTGCTAAATTTGTATTTATAAATTTCAAGATTAATTACATGCGTGTGTTCTTGTGTGGCACAGGAGTCACTAAGTGGTTTTGGTTGTCGAAACTTTAATGAAATCTTTAAGCTTGCCTAATCCCTTCCTTCCATTCTCCTTCAATTTTAGAGAATATTATAAACCTGGCTGCTACAGCTTCGAAATCGACTTCACCTTCTATATCAACTTTTACATTTCATATGTAATAAATGAAAAATGATTAAAAAAACACACATTTTTATTATAAAGGTATCTATTTGTTGGGATGAATTTAACTTGCAAATAAAGGGTTAAGAGTTGTTCTTAGTGATGTTTGTAATCATTTGAAATCGTCATTTGACACTTATATTCATACTTCTGTAAGCACTTGTGTATTTGTTTCATCGGTTTTGTTCAGCATGACAGAACATACGCCTCGCCTAAATTAGGTGAGGATTGTTCTTGTTGTCATGGTAAAAAAGCAAAGTCAGCACCAGCCTCCGGACCTGGATTTGAGTTTGACAATAACAAAAAAAGTAAATAGTTTAATAAAAGGTACCGCTGAATCTGATCTTAGAAAGAATATCTATTCCCGACCACGATGGAAAAATCAATGACTTAACACGCATCGATGACATGCAATTGTCCTCGAAGATCAAAGAAAAAAAAAAGCAAAAGAAACCCACCTCACTATGATAAGCAGAAAATTTTACTACCAGAGAAAGAGAATGATTATAGAGGAAAAACCAAATGGCCGAATGACAACGACACGCCGACCAGAAGATACTGAAGAGAGTGATATTGAGAGGAAAAATGTCGAAATCGATAGGATTGGTTATAGAAAAGTGTACGACATCACAACTTTCACGAAAATTGCCAAAAAAACGATGACATTGATCAGCGTTTGTTTTGCAGCGAGTCGTTATAGAGCCGTCATCTCGTCTCACTCCTTACAACAGAAAGTACATTTATGCGTATTGATAAGTATATAATTTTTTGTGCATATTTATACTAAAGAATTGCGCAGAAGATAGCAAAACAAATTATTTTTTTAGAATGCCTACTGTTACTGAAAGTTGACAAGTGAACTGATAGCATTTTCTCGCAAGAAAATAAACAGTTTTGTGAAAGAAAAGCCGTTACAATTTCTTCGAGAATAAGGGCGACCGCAAATAGAATTAATTTCAACATATAATTGTAAAAGAGAAAAAAAAAAGGAATGGAGGAGAGGAAGAGGAGGAGAAATGGAGAGGGGATAAGGTGAAGCAGTAACGACCAGGGCAGGGTGGGGAGTAGGAAATATTTGGTACAAAATTGTGTTTTCAATTCTTATCACAATGGACG
Source organism: Thysanoteuthis rhombus (assembly GCA_963457665.1). Classification (NCBI taxonomy): domain Eukaryota; kingdom Metazoa; phylum Mollusca; class Cephalopoda; order Oegopsida; family Thysanoteuthidae; genus Thysanoteuthis; species Thysanoteuthis major. The sequence goes on from OY735208.1 coordinate 30,708,564, forward strand.
TTAATTGAATCTTAAGGGCTATGACATATTGGCAAGAATTGAAGAAAAAGGACGGAGACCGACATGAAAGAAGAAAAAAAAAGACAATAATTATAAGAAAAAAAGGAAGAAAGAGGAAGATCGAAGAAGAAGAAGAAGAATATGAATGAAAAAAAAAATGATCAGAAGAGAAAAAGGAGATGAAGCAGCGAAGAAGGAGAATAAATAGACGAGGAAGAGGAAGATTCAAAACAAAAATAGAGAGTTTAGGACAAGGAAAAGGAAAGGGGGGGAAAGGAGGAGAAGAAGAAGAAGAAGAAGAAGAAGAAGAAGAAGAAGAAGAAGAAGAAGAAGAAGAAGAAGAAGAAAAAGAACCGGTATTAAAAAAGAAGGGATGTAATATAAATTTCAAAAACAAAAGGTTAAAGAAAAATGATTGGCCAAGCCCCTTAAAAATGATACAATAAACAAAACGCCGAACAAACTAACAAACCAATAGACGAACCTGATGAAAAGGGCCTCATTTATGTCATTCTACGTGGTCCGTATCTGAAGGCCACACATGCGCAGTGATCAGGCAGAAGAAGGCAAAATAGGCACCTCGTTCTACCCGAAAACTAATTGCGTTGTTACACGCACTTGCAGATCGGTAGGCGGAGAATTCTTTGATTTCTTTGTGATTTAATTCTTTCTTTCTTTATTTCTCTCTCTCTCTCTCTCTCTCTCTCAATATATATATATATATGTATATATATATGTATATATATATATATATATATATATATATATATATATATATATATATATATATAAAAATATATATATATATTCATATGAATATATATATATATATATAATATCAGACATCATCACGTTCCTTAACGACCCTGTTACTCGAGCAAATGCACATTACAACAATCTTTTCCAACTGTCATCTCTTTTTACTTCTCCTCTGTCTCTCTCACACACACACGCACGTGTGTGCACACACACACACACACATATATATGTGTGTATGTATTCATATTTCACAGAATACATGTATATATCACGAAAAAATTACTTTTATATTACACACACACACATATATGTTTTTTCTGTTTGTGCGTGTTGGCACATTAATTAATCTGTATTTTGACGATAAAAAGGGCATCTATTCTACTCAACAGAAATTTGTTTTCCGAAATCTTTCTTTTTAATGCTCTCAATTCAGTGATGAACATTAAATCTATGAAGAAAGCGAAATGTCACCTGCACTTGTGTTCGAGTGGCACAGAATATTTCATGGAGGTAAAGAGGATATCGAAGATTATAGACGTTTTGTGCGCATTAAGAGTCGTCTCTTCATCCGCGGAGACCATTTCCGCAACTCTGATACCGAGGCATCAATCATTTCGAACGATTTGTTCAATTTTTCAAAACATCGTTGCCAGTTCTTGACGCGCACGGTTACCCGCAACATTCGTCATCTCCAACATCCTCTGGACCATCGATTTTTCAAAATACATTCTAGTAAAAATATCTACTGTTGTCTGCGTTTAAGTTAGTGCAGCACAAGCCCCCCCACCCAAAATGTCTGCATGAGCCTCTTTATTCGCTTTTGTCTTAACGGGAAGTGCTGAATCAAAACGTCGACTGTAGAGAAAAAAAGTCCTCCAATATTCATCATCTAACGTCTGGTGTTGTTTGAAGGCCAAGCATGAAGAGTTCGATCTTTGATGAGTGCTTCAGAAGAAAAAAAAAAGCTTGGCCCATCTTGGCTTTGTAAGGAAAATCAAAGCGTGAACTGAGTTGTATAACCACACACACACACACGAGCAAATAAAAAGCAATCAAATGAAAAACGAAATAGTCTTAGGAAAGATTGGTGAATTCAATACATTTTGGCAGGACAAAAAGTTTCCCGTCGTCCATACGAGTAGCTTCACTTTTCCTCTAATCTTATCAACAGCTTAGACATTAGCAACGTCATCTTCCTTTACTGTTTGCATCGTTTAATTCAGTTTAGTGGGTTTTTTTTCTCTCTTTCTTTTCATCCCTTTCGCAATTAACTTATGCTGCCACAGACTCGTGAAATCATCGATCTTCATAATCACTTGTCCTGGGGGGTGGGTGGTTGCTGCGAGGTCGGGATGGGGGGTTAGTTTTCATCGAACGTTCGTGAGTAATCCCCTTAAGTGCTCGAAGATAATGGGAAGGGGGTTCGCTTTAATGTATGAATATAAGTATGTACAAAGAAGAAGGCAATATGCTTGTGTGTTTCTGTACTTAAATCTGAGAAAATCGTTCGTGGGTTTGATTATTTAGGTCATAAGACGTGAATATGAGCGTGCAGGTACATAATTGAATGTGAGTGTGTACATCGTCATTTGTTAGCGTAGCCACTGGTTTATATAACTTCGTGTGTTTCAGCCAGGGAAAAGTGCGCATGTTTCGGTTTGAAAAATGTATTTGTTTGTATTCTTTAGAGCAACTGAGAGAGTGCATAATTTTGTGTGTTAAAATGTGTGCATGTGTATTAAAACGCAAAGGAGTGGAAGAATATAGGTCACCAGACGTATAGTTATTTTCTGAGCTTAGCTTAGTTTCTCGTACAAGGCCAGAAGTGATCACACACGCACACACACACACACACACACACACACACATACACACATACACACGTATATGATTCCTGTTGCTATCCCAAAACAGAGTTTCGGTGAAAGCTGTCGTGAGCCGGAATAGTGTAAAACGAAGGAGCAATTGCAATTAATTTATTTTGGAAAAAAGATTAAATCGATCATACACAAAATATAACCTTGAATAAACTTTCCGCTGCAACTGACAGAACAGTGATAATTGCAGAAGTGTGACTTAATTTTTGAAAGGACACGTTCGTTCACAGAAGATTTTACTGGACGTTTTGAGTGTCTACTAAGAACTCTATGATAGAAAACGCTTATGGCTAAGCGGCCAAGCATACTGTCTTATTTCAAGCTGCAGCAGGCGCCGAAGCTCAACCTAAGGCATCAAAACGTAGAAAAGTTTATTTTTCAGGTTTGGGGGCGCCCTAAAGAATTTCCCATACAAATTGATGATAATTTCTCCTTCGCATTATGCCTTTTCAGATTGCAGGAGAAACCAACACTATCATAGATCTTTTGTAAAAGCGGAGTGGCGTCAAGCGAACTTCTGAAAAGTGGGAAATACTTGTATATATGCAATTTTTTGTTTATAGGTCAAAATATCAGCAGGTGTCAGGCACTAATGCTTCTAAACTTTTGAACAGGTCGGGCAACGTAGAGTACACAAGTTTCCATAAACGATTACAAAACACACTCGCCTAGTTGCAATGGATTCTAAGCTAACCTCGCACAACATTACCTCTGTCATGAGTTCGATCTTTACTGAGCATCCGACTTTTAAGGCTTTATGTTAGACTGAGTTGCACTCAGCGAACAAACAATACCATCTTGTAAGGAGGAAAGGCAGAAATAGCGCCGTCAAAAGCATATATTTAACCTCATTTTACGATTATGGACGGTTCTTTCGTGACGATCGTGATGTTCCTGGTTGCAAAAGCCTTTTAATGTTCAGATACTTATAATCAGTTCTATAAAATGGACCAAACACTATTAAAAGATTAAAGGGTTTCGGTATTTTTTCTTTCTAAATTGAGACGATAAACCATCGGAGCGATTATCTTCATTCTCAGTATATTGACATTCGGGCAGGAATAGATTGAATGTAATGTAACTTACTTACTTTCTATCATATAAAATATCGTCCTTCTCCATTTAAAAAAAAAAAATCAAGTTGGGTTTTGAAGAAGTTAATTATTTTCGCTATAACATGTTATGGCAGATAGTTCCTTATGTTTGCTGGTCGGACAGGAAAAGGTGTTTTGCCTTATTGCAGCTCTTAAGTACTGGGAAGATTTTCATATTATGTGTCACGGAACTTGAGCGGTCTGTCAAGTCCTCCCACATACGAATGAAGTCCATTGACGTCCATCATATAACCCTAATACCATCTTAAGCATTTCTATCATGTCAATTCTGATACAACGATAGTTACTATGTACATTTATATAATAAAGTAAGGGCTTGCAACAGAAACACATTTATGTTTCTACCCTGTTTGGGCTTCTTCCAAGACGGAAACATAAGCGTGTTTGTGTAGCGAATCCTTACTTTATTATATTTTAAGCTCTACTCTAAATCAACTTAACGTTTAATGCTGAATGTATCGAGCACCTCATGAAATAAACTTATCACTCACCGCATATTGTATTATATTATATTATATTTTATTTTGTATTCCTGATTTGTATTGTATATAGATGTGTATGTGTGTGTGTGTATGTGTGTGTATGCGTGCACTCGTGCGTTTGAATATATATACTTATATTATATAGCATGTATATGAGTTATATATGATCTATATTTACACAGAAGTCCTCAATTAATACAAATTTGATTAAAGACAATAGGCAAGAAATTTTATTTGTTCATTTAAGTCTTCTTGTTTGCGTACGAAGGAACTTATCTCTAGGATTCAATTTATTTAAATATCGTCCTAATGTTTCGGATCTAGTGCTTCTTACCATATTTCAGGCCCTCAGCAAGATCAGAGAAAAAAACCAATAAAGTTATTTGATTTTTAAAAAATTTGTAAATACAAGTAAACTTGTCATTATAGCGTTTGCCGTTTGTACATTTTCAACGAATCCATGCACGATGCGATATAAAAGCGAGAGATGACATACAAGGAAGCAAAGGCAATATGAAGTCCTACAGGCAACCTACTTTTTTGAAGAAACCTTTAAAGTGGAGATTATATTGTTATCGCTTTGAATCGCATCGTTTTATTTTTTTTTACATCTAGTGAGCGTGTATACGAAATTGTAGAATAGGGACCACCTTCCCTGCATATGTTGATTACTAAATCACAAAACCCCTTTATGTATTCGAATTTTAATCAAATCAATTAGTATAAATTAAAATTGAAGTATCATTTACTTAAAAAAATATCATTGATGGCATTGCTAAATTGATTAAAATATCACTTTTTGATAATAATAAGAAAAATCCAATGTTTTTTCCCTTCCTAGAACCAAATGTTGTGACTCTTCTTTCTATTACGTTTCTTGGGGAGCTCAAGATAACGCTACATTATGACTTTTGTTCCGTGACTTTTCTCCCTGTGATTTTTGTTCTGTGATTTGTTGACAGGCTTTCGACTACTGCGGCAGTAACAGATCCTTATAAGGGTCACTGGTCATCTGATTTGGAGAGCACTGAAATTCTTGGGTGCACACTGAAGACAGAGGTCAGTACCCTGATTATCCAATCATGATAATCTACTCGGCTACTTAGTTAACCATCACCCCACGGCGATTCATTCTATATTATGTGTTATATGAATAAGTAGGAAGCATCTTTTTTTAGCAAAAAAGTTCGAAGAAAAATGTGATTGAGAAATAAGGAAAGGAAGATTTCATATCGTAAAGATGCAAATATACAAAACTTTCAAACATGCGCACGCACACACACACACACACACATATATATTTATATATATACATATAATATATATGAATAGATATACATACACACACACACACACACACACACACACACATATATATATATATATATATATACAGACATATGAATACGCAGATGTATACGTATATATACATATATATGTATATACACATAAATATCTGTACACATATATACATACACATATGTAAACATATACACACATATATGCACACATATACACATGCACACATACACACACATATGCATTGATATAATATATAATATATAATTGTGTAAACTTTTTATCTTGCAATGCTGCTAAAGAACAAATCATACATATATATATATATGTGTGTGTGTGTGTGTGCGTGTGTGTTTGTATGTATGTATGTTCAAGTATTTACATGTCTATCGATTTCTGTATGTGTTCATGTAATTGTAGCTGATTTCTTGACCATCAGTAATTCGTGACCAATCACGGAATCCTAGAAAATGAAATTCCTTTTAGCCAATTTGCTTGATTTCTATTCCTTTACGCTCTCTATACCCATTTCTTTCAACCTGTCTCCATTTTTCTCTTTATTTTACGAAATTGAGTGCCCAAACGCTGTTAAGATAAGTGCTATAGTATTAAGCAGCATTAAATGGGCGTCGTTTCTGTTGAGGCGAAGATAAAGTTTCCCTTCCAGGTTAATATAAAATATCACTACATCCGTCACTGGTAATTTTTGTCAAAGACAGAAATTGATAGCCGTCAAAGTAGACTTGGTTGTTTTCTTCCGTCTGCGTTAGGATCTGACCAGGAGAGTCCACGAAATGTCATGATTTATTAATCCATACAAAATTGAGGGGAGCGATGTTTGCCCTCGATAAATGCCAAAGGCCTTTTTACTTTTCCTTACTGTAACAGAAGGTCCAAGAAATGAATCGGCCTGGTTACCTGGTTTTATACCTTGAAGAATCAAAGTTTAAATGTTGTTGAGACCGAGTTCTATGCTATTATGGCAGAGTTCAGTTGCCAATTTTCCGAGCGTTGACTGTAAATAATCTAGTTCAATTCTTAGTCCTTCTTTGGACCGTGGACTGATTGATGTACCTACGTAATTACACAAACTTACTTTTATAAATATATATATATATATATATATATATATATATATATATATATATATCATATATATATATATATATATATATATATATATATATATCATATATATATATATATATATATATATATATATATATATATATATATATATATCCCTTTCACATATATATCACTTTGAAACACTATGTGAAATGATCCTCCGTTATAACACTGAGAATGTATCATTTGGCCAAGACAACTGGAAAAAAAATTATATATAAATATATACATTCCTCAATGATATATACACTGAAGAGTAATTGGATATAATATCCAACAAATATATGAATAATTTTTTTGATTGCTATTCATATATATATATATATATATATATATATATATATATATATATATATATATATATATATATATATATATAAATATATATATATTTATATATATATATAAATATATATATATATATATATATATATATATATATATATATATATTTAAATATATATATATGTATATATATGTATATATATATAAATTCAAATAAAAAAAATTCCATTTGAAGTTATTTATATATACAACATGCTTTTCAGAATTGTTCCACAGGCAAGAACAATTAGCGTTAGGACACGACACTTCCATGTTTTTTTTATTTTTGATGTGTTTTTAGAAGATATCTATTTCTGTTATTTGGTATTTTTGACACCTTTCGGTTATTCATGAGCCGGTATATATATATATATATATATATATATATATATATATATATATATATATTCAGATCTTCCCGCCATTGACAGGATTCTGATGAAACGAAAGAAAGAGCACAAAAGAAAGGAATTCCATTGTGAATTAACACATTATCGTTTGAAGATTTTCTATGGATTGGTTCCTCACTTCCTTGACACAGTCGCGTCTATGCACGAAAAGATGTAAACGAGAAAGGGCAAGAGGAAGCGGAAGGAAAGATACCTACCTATACGCATGCGCACTCGAGAACATACGAATGATTTTTTTTCCTCTTCTGTATAGACTTACAACAAATAGCTACAAAATAAACGTTTTCCTTATTTTTTCCCCTTTGTATCTGAAATATAAAATAGGCACGTACATACACACACACTGTTGAGAAAGAAAACAAAAATTTAGATACACATACGCCGATATATATATATATATATATATATATATATATATATATATATATATATATATATATATATATATATATGTTTCCTTTGTTAGAGCTTTGGGTGTAAACAAACTGAAAGAGGAAAACATACATACATTCATCTTGCCATACGTTCTCACACATAGATACATGACTTTTCTCTTTCCCTGTTATTACTTTTACAGTTCAGTTGACACTTCCCATACACACAAACATACGATTCATTGGCTGATGCGCACAAATGTTAGGTCTATTCAGGGAGTATCCAGACATTTGAATATACTGAGAACCAGTCGCGCAGCCTTCATGTAACTTTGCAACCGATCAGAAGAAACCTTACTGTACATGTATTAGCAGGTGGTTTCCCATTGAGTTACTTAGTCAGTAGTGAGATGAAATTGAGTGAGATCGTTTTCTGAGTGACTGTAGCATTCAAAATGACCGAACAAGCTATTCCTCGCGTTTCTTCTTATGTGGGGATAACTTCGTATCAGTTCCTCAAAGTCCAGCCTTGTCTCTATTCGACTTCTGGCTTTTCTTTAAGCTAAGATCGCCATAGGAACGGAAGTTATTTCAGAGAGTGGAGGAAACTAGGGAGAGTGATAAGGCAGCTGATCACTCTGCATTGACCTCATCAGTCATCAGTGGGCCCGTACTAGAAGCGAACACAACTTTACATCTTCGTTGGTGGATGGATATATATATATATATATATATATATATATATATATATGCAGGTATTACATCTCAACCATTTTTACCATCATGCATTTCGACGGTTGCAAGCCATCTTTTTCAGAGACACTTGCGGCGGTACAAAGAAAATTGAGGTTGGAAAAGAATGGGTATAGTTGTGTGTTTGATAAGAGTGGGAGGGGAGGGGGCATGCATCTATGTAGGATGGTTTCAAGTTTGGTCTGCACTAAGAAGGGTCTATGACAGAAGAGTCAGACGATGTTTGTAACTATGCCTGTGAGTGTTGGGATTGCCTTAGATTAGAAGGGGCAGTGAAGGGACAGGTCAGAATGAAAATAGTCTATTCTTTAGAAAAGTTTTTCTAACTCATTTTTTTTCTTAATGTAGATTTGAGGTCCGGGATTTAGTCCATAATTTTTTCTTTCTTTTCAACTTCCAATTGTCACTTTCATCAACATTCTGCCGGATCACCTCACACACTCATAACATATATATATATATATATATATGGTGCTCATTTTTTCAGTTATTCATACGATCTTGCGTCGTTTGATATGCTACTGGGTAACACCAGTATTGTACAAAATATAGTTCCTACAGTGAATTTTCTCACAATTGTTTTAGATGTTGCTTATCTTTTCCAGCAATGTTATCTCTTTTGCTTCGTATTACCTTTTTGTTGATCAGTAGAACCCAACGAGGCTGACTCAAAGTGGAAGATACGGCATTTATTAAAATAAAGTATGCAGAAATCAATGCATTTAAATACATACACACATGGTTCGATTCCAGCAGCGGACCCATTTTCTTTAATTGCTTATTCTATTTACGTTGTATAGGCCGAATGATGCATTCACCGTATATAATCGGTGACCATTTCAAATTTCTATATAATATAACGCAATTCTTAATCATCCTGCTGGATCAAACATCCATAATTGCCCCGTTGAAAGAAACAAATACTGCAGATATAGACTGTGAATAAACAAGACGGAAATTTGAGTTGAGGCTGTCATATAGGGTTTTGCATTACCGGCGACTGTTTAGCTCCATTGTAAGAGCAACGATATATATATATATATATATATATATATATATATATATATATATATATATATATATATATGTTTATTTATTTAATTATTTATTTATACATACAATCTTGTGAGAAAATGTGGAGTTTTGCTTACATAAAATCAACTCAGATAAAGCAACGCATACACACACACACACTTAATTTCATTTTTTATTTCTGAGTTCTCTTCCATAGCTTTTTTCTCTTTACCTTTTTTTCTTTTTTTTTTTCTTTCTTCTCTCCTCCTTTCTTTCTTCCCTTTCCTTTGCCCTTCTTTTACTTTGCTTCCTTCTTTTCTTCTTCCCTTTGGTCTTTCGTCTTCCTCCTTTCTATACTTCCTTATAGTGTCTTCCTTTCAAGGCATCAGTACATTGCCTTTGTCTATCGCTCCCCAGATCCCACGTGCCTCCTATCAGCCACCTCCCCCCCCCAATGCCATCCTAGGCAATTAGGCTTGTGTTTGCTCATCCGTGACCCTAAGCCTTCTGGAGATAATCTTCTACTCGACAAAAGAACGGAAAAGGCGAGCAAGGTTTCTATCTAAATTCCGATACGAACTGTGGCTAGCTGGTCACGTGACTAGATCTCTGATCGAGTGATGACATGACAGGAACGATAATCGGAAATATGGAACAAAAGTAGACCAAATAACGATGCATATGATTAAGATAGATGGATATATATATATATATATATATATATATATATATATATATATATATATATAGAGAGAGAGAGAGAGAGAGAGAGAGAGAGAGAGCATTGAAATCACCTTAAATGAAAAAAAAGTATGTATTCATCCATCCCTGTTTGCAAGAATTTTAATTTTGTGCATATGTCATGCTTGATTTTCCTTTCAAACAGACCCGTCTGAATAAAATATGAACGCAAGATAGATTTTGTAACCTACTTAGCTGGAAATAATGAGCAATTCTAATGGGGACATATAGAACACATCCAATTAATGCTCAAAATATCTTTATTTGTAAAAACTCAAATGGCAATGGGCTGGTCATGTTACAAGAATTCCAGACAACCGATGGACATCGGGATTCAGGACATGGATCGCCAGAGATTACAGGCGCTGTCGAGGCCAGCTGAATATAAGATAAAGAGACAAATTAGACATCTTCAGAAAGTATTGGCTCTGCAACGTCCACGATAGAGGAATGTGGCGAATCCTGGGGAAGGTCTATGTCCAACAACGAACGTTGAAAGACTGATGATGATTATTTTAATAATATTAGTTGTTATGTTGTATTCAATGCAACTAAATTAAGTATGATTTTACATTACCTTTAGTCTTGCAACTATAATAAATAGTTCAAAATATATCAGATTCATATCTTTATACAAAGTATACAAGGGGAGATCAATGAGTCTGGGGCGATGCTCCCTCTATTATTTTCATACCTTGCGCAAAACCAAAGAATCTGCGTGCAACTGAAGAAGCGGCGTGTGCAGAAAATATTTTTCATTTTTGAGATTATCATTGATTTTTGGCTAAGGTTCATGGAACAAAGATCAGTTTTTCATTTCCCTTTATAATATTTAATCTTATATGGTGCCCTGCAAAAAATCTACTGTGTGGCTTAATTTTTTTCTTGTGTTTGGATGGAAGATTGCATAGAGCACAAGTCTGTAGTCTGACATAAGTTTGATTTTGATCAGGAAATGTCGCTGCATGATTCCGATCTATGTAATAGATATTCACCACTGGATTAAGGGCATTCCCAAGGGAGGTGACTTTGTTGAAAAACAAATATTTGTTATGTAAAATAAATGCGTTTTCATCATTAAGCTCTGGAATTATTGATACACCTACGTATAATACCCTTACGTTCTTTCGATTGATTTGCTTGATTTCGTTCGGATTGAATTTGGCATTGTTTTTCCCGTGGCTCAACCTTTTTTTTGTTTCTCCCAGACAATCAGCACACGGCCTTTTTGATCCATTCTCTCTATAATACAAATAATATACGGCGATTTCTCGACTCATCTGTGAGATCAGAGATCACACTAAATGGGTTGCAAGATCAACCAATGCACTATGCCGAGTTAATTCATTCTTCGGATTTCTTCGTATATAGTCAGAGGTTTTCGAAAACAATGGATCAGATCAATTAGTATTTCTTATTAGTTTAAGAAGAGAATGGATTGAACAGAAAAACGTCAAAGGAAATGAGCGGGAATTGCATTGGCAAGTTTATGATATTCAGCATAAAAAATATCAATACAGATGAAGGAAATACGAAGACTTTTTAGGAAAGATTGATCCAATACATATCGGGCAGATGGCATTCGTTACGTCTCCATACTGGAGTCAATGAAATGGAAGTTAATCTCACTGCAGAAGGGTACTTAATCCAGACACGTAATTGGAGACGAGCAACCCGAGCCAGTCAAGGCAGGGAGAGATGACAAAAGGCTTACGATATGATATGGGCATTAGGAAGAATCTGGAATGGCCTACCTCATGGCTCAGATAGCTACGTATTTCCCACCAGTGCCAGAATTCGGCTCTTGAGTCCAGATAAAAGCCTCAATTTCGAGTGCTGATTAACTAGGCCAGAAGATTTCCCTCACTCAAGAGATTGGCAGGACAACTGTCCCTCCTTTATCGCATCCGCAATCGAATCGTGTGATATCGAACTTTGGCTCTTGTTAAACAGTATACATCTGTCTATTGCACAAAAATATGATGATTTCTTGACTCCTACGTAATGACAGAGCTCACTCTAAATGAATTGCAAGATATCGAATATACTAATCAATGTACCAAATCGACTTAAACCAAAGTACTCAACATTCCACTCAAACCAATACCTTATATCGAGTAGATATCACGATTGGAATATTCTTTACTATTTGAGATGTGATACTGAATTTACATGAGTAAAAGACTGGCTATACGTGTATTCGTTATCTAGATATTGGTGTGTAAAGTTTTATCTTAGCTAGTCGACGGATGATCCCATCAGTCTGAGGTAAAAGTGTCACCTTCAGCATTAAATCAATACTTTGCCGTCGAGTCATGATCTGGCCCCATGCTGTTCTAAGCTAAGCTTATCAAATATAAATAATCTTGATGATTAGATAATATTTGACGAAATAAAGGCAGTATTACAGTGCAGTATAAATGTCGTGTTTTGGAATAGTGGAAAAGGTGTAACAAGTTTTGTCGACGACACTGTCTGCTATCCCAACAGATTGAATCCGACGAAAGTGGACATGCAAAATCCCTGATTTTACATAGTTTTTTATAGTCTTGTACTATGTTTGGGCATACGATGAAAACTCATTTCACCATGGTCAAATCATGAATTAAAGGAGTAAGCCGTTTATTATCATCAGGGATAATGTTATCAAACAGTTATTGCTATAAAAATCATTCAGTCCCAAATACTTCGCTTGTAATCTAATAAACGTTTCATACAAGTTTCATGTTAATTTGATTATAATTTTTGTACTGTGAAGTTTTATGTAACGATGGATTTAACAAAATGAATTTAACAATGAATTTATGACGATGAATGTAAAATTGTAACAACAAATATAGATTGGACCAATTTTCATCTTCTTTGCCTGATATCATCAGCCAATTATTATTCTCCACAAGATCCTATTTCAAAGTGATCACAATAAGCGGCTTCCTCTGTAGCTAAAAGAATGCTTTGAAAAGAAATTCATAAAAGAATAGTAAATCAAAAGAAATGCAAACGACATTCATGAATATATTCCAAGAAGGACAGAGGAAAGTGTAAGATTAATTATACAATTAAATGAAGACAGACATGGCCGGTCACTCATTAGAAACCGTCACGTGACCAACGTATTCTGACAGCATGCCATATTTGGGGATGATCAATTAAAATTGGAAAAAAATAGCGATCAATGAATAAGTTATTTCTTTCGCATTTGGTTGGGGAGTGATAACTAAAAAAGTCTGAATTAAAAAAACAAGAAAAAAAAAGTGGACGTGAATGCGGTTGGGCACTAACCATGGGATCAATATACAAAGAACTCACATTGCTAATTGAACCCCCTAAAAACTTATTCAGGTGTAATTAAGAAAAAAAAAAAAAAAAAAAAAAGAAAGAAAGAAAGAAAGTTTTTCCTCGACTCAATTAGGAGTGAATGTTGAAATGATTCAGCCCTTCAGTTCCTTCGGTGTGATGTGTAGGCGTGATACATACGTGGTCAGACAGACAAAACAAGCCAATTAAAAAAGCGGAGAAACCTATGTTGACAGTTTTTAGCGACAGTTTTGATTGGCGGTTTCTGATTAAAAAAATCTCAAAGATGGGAGTTGGAATAAAGAAGAAAACAGGACTTAGAAATCAACAGACAGTGACAAAATGAAAAAAAAAAAAAAAAAAAGAAAGATTATATTTACTATAAATTACTGTAAAAGTGCACGGGACTTCGATGTTTACATTTGATGAAGAACAGATTAGGAGAGATTTCATGATGAAATGAAGACTTCGATTGACTAACGACACGAGGAGGGAAGAAAGGGCAAATAGAGATAGAGAGGATATCGAAAGGGGTGTGTAGGATAAGGAAGTCGAAAATTGGAAATTAATTGAAGAGAGGAAGAGAGAAAAAGAAAGGGAGAAGAGAGAAGAAAAAAGAGAGGAAGAAAAGGAAAGAGAAAAAAGAAAGATGGCAAAAGAAAGGAGAGAAAAGAAAGAAAGAATTAGAAGAAAAAAGAACGTAAGAAAGAAGGAGAAAAAAGGAAAGAAAGAAGAAGAAAGGAAAAAGGGTACAAAGAGGAGAAAGCAAAAAGGGTTGAGGAGCGAGATGGAAAAAAGAGAACAGATAAAGAAGAAAAGAGAGAAGGCAAAGAAAAAAAGAAGGAATAAAGCAAAGGACCGAGGTTAAGAAGAAAGAAAGAAAAAGAAGCGTAAAAAGTAAGCAAAAAGAAAAGGAAGAAAGGTCGTAGGAAATGACAGAAGAGAAATAGAAGAAAAAGAAAGAAAAAAAAAGTAAGTGAAACAAGAAAATTGGAGACAAAACGAAAGAAAATACCAAAAGAAGAGTAACAGGTCTGGTTAGTCACTTCATAGAAACCGTCACGTCACCTAAGGTTATTTGCAGCATGACATGTTTGGAGTGATCACCAAGAAAAATAGGAAATAAGGAGTGATCAAAGTTACTTCTCTCGTGTCTCGTTGGACAGTGACCCTTGAAAAGTCCTAGTTAAAAAAAAAAACAGCAACAACGTAAAACAAAATAAGTGTGAACGCTGGCTACTAAACACCAACTAAAGGGCCAATTTAGCATAAACTTATACTGCAAACTAAATCCTAAATTAAAAACTTTACGAGGGATAATAAGAGATAAATGTTGAAATTTTCAACCCTCTAGCTCAATAAGGTCAGTCTATGCACACGATGCGTACATACATAGCCAAACAGCCAGACCAGCTAAAAGACTGAAAAAAAAAACCCCGTATGGTGGCAGTATTGGTTGACGGTTTGTAATAGTAATGGTACGGTAAATCAGAAATGGTGGAAAGAAATTGAAGACCAATTTATACAAAGACGGATAAAAAAACTCTGATCAAATGAAAAGGAGAGAAAGGAAAATGCGACATTAAAGAATACGGAAATACTGCATAGGCTACAAATAAACAGATCGTGGTAAGAAAGCGTCACATTGAAAAGAAAAGAAAAGAGATCAGATAACAAAAATGTTAACAACAAACAGCTTGAGAAAAAAAAAAAGTTCAATTCGTCTGATAGTCCAGAAAGAAAATCAATGGAGGACTTACACTGAGTGTATTCCGTGGCCAAGAAGGATTTGGGACAACTAAACGATGGACAGAATAAATCTTGGAAGAAAGTGAATATTTTTTTTTCTGTCTTTAAAACTTTAATCTAACGTTTTACGATTTCTGCTAAGAATCGAACAGTGTTTCAGAATATTAATATTTACAAATCTGTCGGTGTAGAATAATCGTTAGAAAGCCAGTTTCGCAGGTCTGGTTATTAATGGCCGGATATCAACGCCGAGTTCCTGGAGATCACTCTCCAAGACAGTATCCCTCCATTGCATTGAAAGAGTCCATAGGTCACCTCTGGCATCCGGAGCATTATGCTGATGGAACTGTGTAATTTCTTCACTACCTACGCACAGATGTTTTCTGGGTTCACATAATGAAAAAAATCTTTGAGCTGCTTAGCATATCCATTGGAAGATTGGTTAATATCTATGACCGTAAGTGCCACCAAGACCATTCAGAGGCTGGGAGATATATCTTACACAGGGAATTTTAAACATCTTAATCTAAATACTCTAGAATACAGAAGGAGACGTGCTTACTAATTGGAAGTCCATAGAATCCGGAATTATATACATAGAGTGTATTGCTGAAAATATCCTGTCAAAAAAATGGTGACTTCACATAGCTTCAGAAAAACCAAAAGACACTAAGCCACAATCAGCAAATTCAGACCTCCACTGGTGTTACAAAAAAAATTTCTTCTTTGCAAGAGTAACAAATGCATAGAACAGCCCGAGTGAAAAGACGGACACATCCAAGAATATCAATACATCTTCTATAAATAATCTTTATTCTGATATCAGTCATACATGATTTAACTGCCAATATCTTATTAGTTTAATCCCACCAAAACAAAATCAAAACTTGCTCAATTACCCAATAGACTGTTTCAAGTATAATTAGTAAAACACATTCAACTACTTATACATGTGTGGCCTTTTACCGTACTAAGCTAAACTTATCAAATATGAAAAGTGCATGTCATTGAGCATTGGTTAGAAACTCATCTCGCTACTCCATTCGCTTAATGTCCCGAGTTCGAACCTCTGCTCTGTGATAGACATGGCTAAGCTTAGTAAATATTTTTTTGGTGCTGCGACGTAGGTTAATAGTCAACGAGCTATTCCAGCAGTCATTTGTGTAATGAGTTAGATACAGTAGTAATGGTCTTTGTGATATTAAGCTTGGCTTCATACGACACAAGGCCACTAATGCTCCTAGATATCTTTCAAACCAACTGCAGATATCAAAATTTCACTGAATGAGAATGTGAAAACAATGACTCTCTGAGAATATCCTGGAGAGAGAAAGTAGGGACAGAAACGTGCCTCATATTTTGATGATTAGAGATAGACGTAGATCCACATTTTTTTTCTGATAGGATTAATGAGAAAATCAATGTCTTCAAAATCAAGAACTTTCATCTTGGTACGACCGCTGTTATGATTACTTTGCGTCAGTCAAGAGAGATAAGAAGAGGAAGATGAAGTGTCCAGAGATTACTGGGAACAATTGTGGATCATGAGATCAGTTCACTTACCCTTCCGAAACAACAAATACTCAGATAGGAAGACAAAATAATGAAGAGACCGGGGAGAGAGAGAGTGGGGGAAAATATCAACGATAAAGAAAAATAAATGGCCTACCTCGTGGCTGAATTAGTTTTGAATTTCCCACAGGTGCCAGAGGTCGGTGTTCGAGTCCAACAAAAATTGAAAGCTGTTTTCCAAGACAGGGAGGTTTGTTCCCCGCCCCAAATATTGGTTTGTGCAACAATACTAAGCTACGTGGATATCGATAGAGAGAAACCAGTGACTATTGAGATATTTGAAGTTATTTTTGCTTGTGTTTGAGTGGAGAAGGATTACTTGTAATAAGTATACTGATATATTATATGTTTGATGAAATATTGTCAACTATTAATGATTTTTGACTAGTACTTCTTTTAACTAAACTTTAGTTGCTTTTCGTCGCAATAAGAGTTCCGGTAGCTTAGTCAGTAGAGCAGTTGTCGCACATAAGCAGGCTTCCCGGGTAAAAAGGACGCGAGTTCGAGTCTTGCCGAGAGCTTTATTCCCGATCTGCACTTTTCACTCACTGCTGCAGGCTGACGGTCAGATTAGTCGAGAAGAAAAGCAACTAAAATTAAGATGAAAGAAATTCTTGTCAAAATTAAGATTACTTTGAAAATTAAACTAAGACAAATAAAACATTTCAATAACCTAAAAGTATTTATATTGAAAATAAAAATGTCTACGTTGGTTGCAAAAGTTTCAAATTAAGCCATTCCTCGAAGAATAGAGCTACATTATCTTCTTCTCTATCATTTCGCCCAATTAAAGAAATATGTGTAAATCATTGAAAAGAAAAGTACAGGCAACGTAAAATAAAATAAAAGAGGCCCTATCACTAAGGCCTTATCTCAAAATACGATCATGATTATAATGTTAAGACAATCCAAAGACATAAATACGTTTTTGAATTGTACAGATAGTCTCTAGATAATGATGAGTATGAATGGTGCAGAGATATATACTTAGATATATTTGCTAGTCATATACTCAAACAATACACACACAGTCATATATATATATATATATATATATATATATATATATATATATATATATATATATATATATATATATATATATATATATATAATGAGAGAGAGAGAAAGAGAAATGAATGAAGTATATCCAGTTGAGTCATTTATATATATATATACATATATGTATGTGTGTGCCTGTGTTTGTGTATTTAAGGCGAAATGAAATGAAATCAAAGGACAGAATAAAAATACATAAAAAAGATTTATATTTTCCTGAATTTGTAAGAATTCTATCTTTTGTCTCTGTTATCAAGGGAAGTGATAATGTTTGTTTCTTTTATTTTGAATAAGCGTGTGCGCACGCGCGCGCACACACACACACACATACACGCATACATACACGCAAACACAAACACATACATACACATGCGTTTGATTGTCATTTGAGAAGCTTTGGGGGTATTAATCATATTTCCAAACATCAAGATAATCCATTATTTTAAGATTAAGCAAACTGTGTTTTTAATCCGTGTCTGTACGTAGTGACATGTAAAAAGATAAATAAATGAAAAAAATAGACAACAACAAGGAAAAAAAAGAAGAAAACAAAGAAAAGAAGCAGCATAATAATATCAACAACAAACAATATGGGTGTGATTAAAAAGCCAAAATATCTTAATACAGCAGATACTGAGCCAGTCTTATTTTTTTATGAATTCCTTATAATGGTTTCAAACTGAAAGTGTATATATTTCTACACGATGTTCGTGCTTCATCATAAAATTTCCTTACATTAATCAAGTGAAAAGAAGATAAAGTGATAGTTTTATTAAATACTTGTCATGACTTGTCAATAGAACAGTGTGCAGCAAGTCTAAAGTGTTCATATAATGTGACAACAAGCATGGGTTGCTACCTGTGTTCAATGTTAAATGCTATGTTTTGGGGAGGGAAAGTGAGCAGGGTTATATTACGGGTGGAAAATCCTCACCCTTCATCCTTCTGCACAATTAGCGGGTAACTAGGCGGCCCCCTTTGGGCATAATGGTTTATGGTTCGAGGTTTCCCCTGCAGGGCACGGGTGTTCATATAGACCTCATTGGAAGATTTTCTATGATGGTAGCGTCGATTGTAATATTGAGATTCCGGACGAACGTTATCTGAAATGAATATAAACATCAAGTAAAATTGCTGTTCTGAGTGCTTGCAGGTGCTCTTGTGCTTATTGGCGGATTTGATTTGCGAAATTGGGATTGTGTTTTTTTTTGTGCAAGAATCAGAGATTGTTGACGAGCCAAAATTAAAAAAAAAGGAGGGTGGGTGTGTTTAATAATAGTAATTGAAGGAGCTCGGGATAAAAGGATGGACTGACACTGTACAGATCACAGCACTGCTAGGAACCACACGGATACTGAGGAATGTGCTAGAAATATAAGGACTGCATCATTAAATGTTAGCAGTGGTCTAACAGAGGAAGAAAAATAGAAGCGGAGATGTGAACCACAGCACTCGCATGATAGGCGGGGGGAGAGAAGAGATGTTGGCTGAAGACCTGAGGAGACTTACTGTCACTCAGCCTTCGGCAATGATCACCGGGCAATTTGTGTGAAACTGTAAACCACAGTATCAATGTGGTCTATGAGAATAAGGAGAGGAGGGCTGGAGACTTGAGGAGACTTGCGGTAACCACCAGGCAACTGGTGTGAGATTGCAAAATAATAATAATAATAATAATAATAATAATAATAATAATAATGATAATAAATAGATAAACAAATAAATAAGGCCTGTTAAAGCTTCACATATCACGTTTCTTCGTCTCTGCAATATGTGAAACACTCGTCCAAGTCTATTTCACATATCATAGAGACGAACACCGAAAATGGTATCACTCACTTCTTCCGCCATTTTATCCAGAGCTAGAAGCAGGGAAGAGATGCCCCTCAAAGGGCATTACTGCTAAGTGAACGTATATTCCACTTCTGTGCCGTTAATCGCTTGGCCACCGGCACATCCTCCTGTACAAGGCATCGGGGAAACATGTAGGAATAGACAATGCAGAGTTCTAATCAATTTTGCCCTCGTCGCTGTTCTCTGTGGATCTACTTCGTGTGGTACCTACGGTAGGAATCGTGGGTTCATTTCTTATCAAAGAATTGTCAATTATGCAACTAGACATACTTGTAAAAAAAAAAAACCTTATTCTGGAGACATAGGAATGGATGAGATAAGACAAAAATTAAATCCAGAAAACATTTTCCCAACCACCAAAGACGCTTAAAAACATTTGAGAAAAACAATTATTCCCAGATTTAAGGGTATCTGCATAAAATGAACATCTGTACCGTGGACTGATTGGTAATTGGTTAATCTCGTAAGTCATTGTTAACGTGTTCGACGTAATCTAGAGGGTACACAATTGCGGTCTCACACCAGATTTTTAATTACAAGCCATCACTCAGTGCGTTACAAGTTCACAAATCGCTTATAGTATCTGGTAATTTTCTGCAACTTGCAGCCATATAGTATGCTTGAAAAAAAATTAGTCTAAGTGATAAGATTAGTCTCACAAGATAATCCTAGTTAGTTTGATCCTTGCCAAGTTATATATATATATATATATATATATATATATATATATATATATATATATATATATATATATATATATATATATATATATTATTGTGCCATCCACAGACAGCTGTTTCGTTGTATTACAACTCTTTAGTGTAGCTATAGACAATCCATTACCCCATCCAGTACCACGAGAGAGACTTGAAACCTCCGCTTCAGACCCGGAGGCTGGTATCCTACCGCTAAGCCACGCAACTGGACGGTCAGAAAGGCTGAATTCAAGCGACATGTTTATTTAGTCAAAATTCCTCATCAACCAAAGTGCTCTATTCCTATGGAAGAGGATTGCATATATATATATATACATATATATATATATAAATATATATATACATATATATATATATATATATATATATATATATATATATGTGTGTGTGTGTGTGTGTGTGTGTGTGGAGGGGAGGGGTCTTATGAACACGCGCCTCTTCATAATTAGTTCGCATACTTTTCCTATTTATATTCATATACTTCCCTAAACACATATCTGAACGGTTTCGTATTCGCTGTCATTGATAAACAGACACAAGTACACACACACGCACACACACAAACACACACACACACATATATATATATATATACATAAATATATACAAACACACGTACGGTAGTAAACACTGTGCTAATACGCTTATTTTCATGCAAGCGCCCCGCTATGCACGTTATCAACAGTCATAAGTTAGTACCTTGCATTAAGCGAGAGGAACTGAGCCGACCGTGAAAGCCACAGACGGTGTGTAATCTGTTGATAACAACTGATTCCGTTTTATCTAAACGGTAAGTTCAACTGTTCGGAATGCGGTGACTTTAAGCATTGAAGACTGTCTTATAGAAACCCCATGAAATAGAAGCCAGGAGAGGTGATCTTGGTCCTTGTTTGACGTCAGGTCATCTGTCTTGGGAAATAATTCCTTTAATGAGACAAACGTGAACGACACGAAGGGCTAGGTTCATTTCCTGTATTTAAAGGATGAGATTCAAGTTTAATTGGCATTGTCACGAATGTAGTAAATAGATTTAGATTAACAAATTAAAATTCTGTAGGATGAAATATCTCGGGTGAAATTGGACTGGTGACTCAAGAAGCTTATTGACATAATTGTCATTATATTGTGAAATAACAGTAGCAACAGTTATGGAAATAAGGTGGGGTTCTTTTCAGTTCCCATGGGAAGGTTGGGGATGAGGGGATTATAACGTCTACGCCTTTCCTTTCCAACCTCAGCCTTAGGAACCTTAGCGTACCCCTCGTTCGTAAAACCCATTTCCTTCGCTTGGTAGCAATGCTTATACATATAACTGCCATATTCATTAGTTAACGTTTACATAGATTCCTGACCATTTCAATGCATTTCTATAGTAGTTTAATTCACGATACAATACCAGTGTCAAAATCATTAGCAAACATTGAACACATTATAGCCCTATTCTATCCGTACCACGTGCATTAATTTCTGTTGCGAAGATAAATACAACAAGAATAGTGTGACTGTATCTTGGGGTATAGTAATAATAATGATAATAAAAAAAAAATACTAGAGGTATAATGATAATATTGGGACTGTATCTTGGGATAGTTTCAAGTTTCTTTCATGAACTGTTTTCTTGTCACAGTCTTTCGGAAATTAATAATTAAACATATTGGCTTCTCATTAGAAAATAACGCCTGAAGAGTAGCAAATATCATTGAAGCTATCATGAAAGTAATTGTCATTGGCTTTCCCCCGGATGGCCACAAAGCTGTATAACTCTGATTTTCCTTTTAATTTTGACAGCAGACATTCTGAGTTGATCACGTTCGGACGTTTTTCTCTTGAGCTAGAAAACGTTAGCTTTGGTAATTACAGTATCATCATCGTTACAAGAACAGTTTAAAGTTTAAAGACTTGATGATATATGTATATATATATATATATATATATATATATATATATATATATATATATATATATATATATAGAGAGAGAGAGAGAGAGAGAGAGGGGGTGGTGGAGAGGGCTCAATACCACCAACAACCACAGGGCTCAGAGGTAAGCAAGTGAGATAAGATTTGAAAAAGTCATATTCAACGGACTCATGAAATGATAAGTTCGGCGTGTTTCTTAAGAGAGTAGAAGCGAAGTATTCGTTCTATTTTGTTCATATACACTATACAATCACTTTCCTCGGAGCCAACCAAGCCATAGCCAAAGGAGAGAAAATTGGCTCATGCTCATAGCAGAGTTGTCAGATAAATACATGACTTTGAAGCCAAACAATACACGGAATGAGTAAGAATAAGTGAGAAATAAATCTAAATA
The DNA here is from genome assembly GCA_963457665.1 of Thysanoteuthis rhombus. Taxonomy (NCBI): domain Eukaryota; kingdom Metazoa; phylum Mollusca; class Cephalopoda; order Oegopsida; family Thysanoteuthidae; genus Thysanoteuthis; species Thysanoteuthis major. The sequence continues at coordinate 30,731,400 of OY735208.1, forward strand.
TGGTTTTGATATTTAGCTGCGAAGTGTCCACAAAGAGATGACAACGGAGAGAAAGCAAATGAGATTGAAAGAAAGAGAAAAAAAAAGACGAATTGTTGTCAATGGAATGAAAACCGCACGCAAAGTTTACAAGACACACAAGTGGTATTTAGTTGATTATGACTACTTAAAAAAGATTCCTGTGTTTTACAAGCCTGGCGTACCCTCGCATTTTTTGGCGTGTCCATAGCAGTGGCAGAGAGCCTTACAGTCCCGACAAGTATAAGCCTAAATCCCAGCAGTCTTGGCCGCCCGTAAAAAATATGTAAAAAAATTGAAAAATAAGAAAAAAAAAACAAAAACAAAAACAAGAATCAAACAAATATTTAAAGGTAAACATCAATTTGTAAAGTGTAAGTTCGTAGAGTAGGGTATAATTATACGTAGAAAACGATGCATTAACATGGGTTACTTTCTGAAATTGAAAGAGAACGTAGTGTTTGCGGGCCCCTAGGTCAGGAATCTGGAAAAAGAATCCAGTCATACGTACTAAGCCTAAGACCCATAAAATGTTAATCCGAATCTGGCCTCATGGGTATACGCGTACCCCAGTTTGAGAACCCCTGATCTAAGCTTTATTCAGAATTTCGATTAATATATTTTTTTTTAAATGAATTGAGTTTGACTTTGCCTTTTTACCTCTGGGGTGATATGCGATAGATTGCTTTGCTATTCACGGGCCCTTGAAAAATAAGGTTTCGTGGATTCTTCAAACGTGTCACACGGCAACCAGATTCGTACTAAGTCCTCCTAACGGAACACTTCATTGGTTAAATGGTCAACTTTGTAACCAACCAGAATCCTGGTGAACAATATGGGGCTTGTCTGTAGGCACTGGGTCCTAATTCCCTAAAAAAAAACAGATATCAAGAACTCGAACGATGTAGGCATAGGTTGAGGCCAATTTCAAGATACACCAAGACATAAAAAACAGACTCGACTACTAAATCAGTTAAGTCTTCTTGAAGATTAAGATACCAATTTCAGTTTTAATTGAACAATTCAGTTCTCTAGAAATCTAATCGAACTTCAAGTTTTCCACCTTCGTCTAGTTCAAACTCTGACTATTTCGAGAAAGCCTAATTTGTTGAAAGGGCAAATGACCTTTAGTCCGCAAGACGACAATTATTCTTGGAACCAATTAAGACTTTCGACATTCAAAGAGGAGATATAAATCGGTTGGACAAGCCATTGATTGATTTGCATTCACTTTCACTTGTTGAATGGGTCAACTCGCTTTATACTCTGGTATTTGGCAAGGAGAGATCGTTTAGACATTGTTTTATTTTCAAATATTGTCTCTCATTGTACGATTCAATAATAAATCGCGTTTGGATATAGGCACTATTTTCCTTTTGCACTTACAACGAGTTGACAAGGGAGACGACTCTACAAACAACGACAGAGGGAGATTAATGGTTATTTTTCAAGAAGTGATATGGTTACTTTTAATGAAAGAAAAATCGGAAAAATTATTTTCATGAAAAATAACGAAAAAAATCGGAAGCTGCTATTTAACCAAATAAAGGAATAAGTCATTTCTTTCATGCTTCAAAGAAAAAAAAATGGAATAAAAATCAATGATCCCATCAATGTGATAAATATTCACCCCTGAATTTAGTCCGTTGACAAGGTATGATCAACTTACTCACAGAGACCTACATACTCACACATATGCATATGTAGTGAAATGCATGTTGGCACAAGGAACTAAGGAAAGAGAAAGCATTAATTCAAGTGGAGATAGCCTAAAAGTAGCCCTCTTTTCTTCTAGGTTGACTTTCCAAACAAAGACACCATGATGAAAGCGGCAGCAGCAGAGAATTTGAATCCTAGTAGGACAGTCGGAGAAAAGCATAGTGTGGGATAGGGAATAGAAGATGGACAAACTATCAAGTCAGCGACCGATGAAATAGTGATTGAACATCCTTAGCGGCAAATTATGCGAACATGAAGAATGAGGATGGCCAGAATAAATTTTGTACATGAAATCACTGACGTTTCCTTCAAGAAAATATCTCTAGTAGATTTTAAAAACATCTAGAAATATCTAGATTCTGGATAATCTAGACGTTATTAATAAACCCGTCAAAATGAGGTCCGAAAATTGAAAAAAAGAAATAGCTTTTTATTAGAAAAAAATCAGAAAAAGGCATTTTTAGATGGAGTCTAATGGAGTACCGATGTCAATTTTCATTGGGAGCATTGGAACACACAAAACATATAGACAAACACAGGCGCATATAAAAAGAAGGTTAGAACCCTTCACTATCTTTGATGGCTATGTTCGTTCAGTTGAAAACGTAGGAAAATAACTAAACTTGAAAAAACAAATACAAAAATGAAATCTCAGCAGGTGAAAGTAGTTATGGTTAGTAATTAGGGTAGCAGTAAAGCAGCAGGTGCAGATGGGATGTTGTATTACCAGAAGAAAAGTTCTTGCTGGATCGAGCGCACTCAGGAGGCCGACAAAAAACATCTGCTCTCAGAGAATTTTGCGGCATCAGAAAAAAATTATTATAATAACTAAAGCAAATCAAGAGAGGAAATCCGATCCAAGCTGTTGTTCTGGAGAGACACGTTAAGCCGGGAACAGGTGTTTATTTAATGAAGAGACATCGTCACTGTTATAATAACAGCATTATGGCTGGTACCCCATTGCCAGAGACAAACTGATTCGACGGGTGTTCTAGAGACCAAAGATGCACACATTATCTCTGTCTTTGCCTGTGTGTCTGTCTGTTTCTAATACACACAGACAACAAAGCTGTACTGCTCCAAAACACTAAACTGAACTAAATTGAAAACTTTTCCAGAAAATCTTTTTCGTTGCTCCCATACCGTTATATTCACACTTCATTTCAAGATCCTTGGGTTGTATAGTACAATATAATTTTCTAAATTCTCCTCCATCATTAAGAGAATATAAGTCGTCAATAAAACTGGTACGACCTAAAAATGAATAAGCTCGCTCTATTTTAGTTCTAATCAAAGACGGCATGAATATATATTCCTATCAATATAAATACAAATTTGCCAAATAGGGCAAAGGATCAATTCCCTTAGGGACAACTATGATCTGATGAAATAATGAATATATACACACTCATAAATACCTATGTATACCCACAACTGCTGCTCCGTCAAAAGGTCCAACCAAGCAACTTTAACCTATATTCCTTTACAGACAGAAAAACAGCCCTGATACACAGTGGACAAATTACTATGACCTCTTACGAACTTTCATCTTACTTTTAAAAGCCGAACATTTGGTGCTAAATTAGATTTCTATGGGAATCTCGTCTTTTAACCGCTAAAAGGTACACATTCTATTGAAGATAAGAACCATGCCTTTACTTTTACTCCTGAGTTTGTCTCATTCCTAATTGCTCATTTCCCTCTATATATGAGGAGTGGATATTTTTACAATGGCTCCTTACAAATTGTACATTCTGTTTTACTTGGAAAAAGAACTTCAATCAAGTGAAACAATGTTCCGACTGTAATGGGCGATTGAAAACAATTTTTACTCATTTTATAACGGCTCTACATGATTTTGAGCACTGGAAGTAAGATCTAAATACGTTAATACTTATACCCACATTAGTTGTATATTTCATTAATGTTCTCATATATATATATGCCAGACCACCTGTCAAAAGCAGTGGTTAGCTCTGAAATCTTGCCAGTTCTTGTATGGAAGTTTGTTCCTTAATGAATTAACCATGAATGTTGCTTTATACCACACACACACACACACTCGCTCAACATACGTGTATAGATATAAGCAGACCCCATATAAAAGTTTAACGCGAGACAATTTCCCTCGCCCTTTCAATCATATTGCAGCTCTCAGCGAAGCTTAGTACACACACACACACACACACACACACACACACACACACAGACATATATATATAGATATATATATGTATGAGGCTGGAATTTACAAATACAGGTATTCCCTTTACGCAGCTGATCGTTGTGGAGGCAGCACGCACCACTCCATCCTTTTCCAACATCCCAGTGCTTCACACCAACGACTCAGCCAAACATACCATCATCACTAGGGGCGGGGGCTGTCAACTCTCAAAGATTTCTTTATATAAATGGGTGGCAACCGTTTTCCTGCTTCACACCATTACGAAATGTTTTTATAGGAATGTTTTAGCGGGATAAAACTGGCATATACGTGCCGAGATAGATAGGCTGGTTTATCAATATACACTGGGGCACAGACGTAGATATAAAAAAAAGGCTGGGGGCACATATGTAAGTATTAAAAAAAAAGCCGGGGTACATATGTAAGTATAAAAAAAGCTGGGGCTCGTATGTAGATATAAAGATGCTGAGAGAGATAGGCAAAGAGTTGCTGATGTACACTTCTGTATAAAATTGGGCAAATCTGAAATGCATCAACTATTTGAACGTTGTTTTTTTTTCTATTAATGCAGACCCTTCATGCACATGCCTGTATCAGTTATTCTCTGTCCATTTGTGCTTATAGGTATTTGAATGAAAGGCGAACACAATACATAATTTTCTTGTTCCTGTTGGTCAGCAAAGGAAGGAAGGAAGGAAAGAAGGAGAAATTACAAATTTTCCAGCTTCGTAGTGAAACAATAGAATTTGAAAAGAGGTCAATTTGTTCTTATCGAACAGAAACTGGCAAAGTATCAAAAACTTACCAAGATCAACGGTCATATAAATTTTACGCTCTTATCAAAGATCTGCAAGATAACACGCGATTCAAAATGTACGTTTTTCCAGTTGCACATATCTATCTATTATTCATAGAGAAAATAACATTTCCTTGTTAAGCAACAGTTAGCTAGCTATTCAAACAGACCGCTACTCCTGTTGTTTGATCGACCGTCGCTGGTAATCCTACAAGTTACCTTGTAACAGACTAAGCTTAGGTTAGCAAAGAAAAAAAAATCGACCAGTACCTCGCTGTCGGTATCGGGTAGCAAGCTACTTTTACAGTCGATTATTACTGTTATTGCTGGAGTTCGATCATTAAGTGCTCTGCGCAGCATTCTTCTGTCAGACAAAAATTAGATTTACTGAGCCGGGGTGCTAGCCCGATACCAAGGTAGATCAGTGCATCACAATCTTCCCAACGCAGTGATTCTTTCGCGATTTCTTTCGTATACTTTTCGTGGTATAGATAAATTTCCAAGTTGTTTCAGTATTCTTTAGAAAATTAATAAGAAGCCGCTGCTTCAAAATGCACTTATGCTTATATAAATTAGCGTCATGTGTGTGTCAGCGTGTGTCCCTATATATGGATGCGCCCAGGCCTGCGCGTGCGCTTTTCTTTCAACGCAATTATTCACTTTCCAAAATGGCTTCGCTTCCGTCATCAACTGGGGGAAATAATCTGACATCCGGATCTACTTTACACCCTTCCAGTGAAAACGCAGTGAAAAAAAAACAAAACAAAATGACATCATTGACTCCATGTGTGCGGGCATGATCCTACGCACATATTGTGACTATTAACAATCGCTCTCTTACGTCCAAATTTGGAATTACTAACATTCGTGCTAGCATCCCTATAAGTCATGTGTAAATTAGACAAGCTTGGCTACGCTAGGGTAGAACTCCCTTGCTTCATTAAAATCTCAAATATGAACGAAATAGAATTCATTTCTCCACACAATAATAAATTACATGTACCATTTCAACCCCTTTATTAGTAGTTCCAGAGATAAAACCTACCTGATGAAGTCGGCCCAAGTTGAATGAGTGAATTCGTCATCGGTTTTTAAATACGTAGCTTTTATTTCAGCCGTTATGACGTCATTGTTTTTTGTGAGTTTATCGTCATTTATGTGACAAACTAAAGTCAAAACTCAATAGTAGAGATTTGACAATATTTTCCATGACAGAATCAAATGTTTACAAAAAATTAAAAAAAAATATCGAGGTCTCGCAAACTCAGGTTGACGTGACGAGACGTCATGACATCACTCTTCCTGTCCCCTTCTCTCTCTCTTCAAAAGTCTTATATTCCAGTGACTGACGAATCCACGATGATAAAGTCAACTCTTGGAGTTCGAAAATAAAGTTAGTACCCAGGTTAGTGAAAAAAAACAAAAAACAGCGCAGTTTTATGTTATGCAAGGCAAAATTCTCGGAGTTACTTTAAGAATCGAAGCCATTTGCGACATGCAAACACTAAGCATGGCTTCAGAGCGTAATTTTCGTATGAAAAATTATTTTTTGGATCTTTTAGATAAAACATTACCAATTATTATGCATTTTTGACTTCAATGATTTCAGGCTATAAAAATATTTTATTGGTCTTAATTTCATTCCCAGAGTTTAATTCTGACTTGTATCTATTTCATCTTAATTTCAGTTGCTTTTTATTATGATACTCAGACCGTCATTCTCAGCCCTTAATAAGCAAAGCAAATCAGAAAGGAAAAAATAAGCTTACAGTGAGACTCAACCTCGTATCAGTTTTCCCTGGGAAGCCTATCTTGCCAATGACGAGCATACATTAAAGTCACTTGATTCTGTAAATCAATTTAAAAGAATGTACTTTCGTTATCTTGATAAGAAACTTGATTATCATTAAAATCTCAGGAAACGCTCTGGTTTTCAAAGATTAACAAACAAGGTTAATCAAAGATGATTTGAATCACTAAACATTATATAGATCTTTCGTGTTTCCCCAGAAATTGATTTTTGCAATCTTAAACACATGGGGGGGGGGGGGATAGATAACAATAGAAACAGATCTGATTAGTCACTCAATAGAAACTGTCACACGACCAATGTCTTTCGGTATGTTGGTGGTGATCAATTAAAAAATTGGAAGAAGGGTAATCAATGAATGATCTACTTCTCCAGCTTTTTTTAGGGGGTGGAATGATTACTGTAAAAATTCTGAAAAAAAAAAAAAGAAATAGGCGTGAATGCTGCTGGACAAGAACTAAGTGATTCATTTACCATAAACTTAGATAGCAAATTGACCCCCCCCCCCAAAACATATCTTTTTTTTTTTTCAAATTACTTCCTAGATTTATCTTCAAAGGGTAACTTGAAAGAAAAAAAAAATCTAGACATGATAAGTAGTAAATGTTTAAATTTTCGGCCCCATAGCTCCATCAGTGTGGCCTAAATGCACGCTAGATACGTAGCTAGACAGCCTGACAGTCAGCCAGACCTACCTAACTGAAGGAGCCTATGCTGGCAGTTTTTGAGACAGTTTTGGCTGACGGTCTCTAACCAGGAATTATGATAATGAGAAATTATCTGAATTTCCGGAATGAGAACAGAATTTTTGTATAAAACGAAGTAACAAACAAAATATTCGTAGGGAAACGAAGGTAAGAAAACGAGGGAGAAACAATGAAAAAAGAAGGAAAGTACAAATGGAAGATCGGAAATGAGAGGGTGTGGCAGATTTGGAGGTACTGGGCTGGGCGAGGAGTTCATTTTGAGTGACAGATCTGCATGTTATTTTAAAAAGACGAGATCAGGCATTTAATCACATGCAATGAAAAAAATAAAGTGTCGGTCGAGGGCTGATTTTAAAAAAAAATTTTTTTACAAAATACGATCTTTTCTTAAAGAATGATTTTTCAATGCACTGAACATTTAAAATTCAGTTTTTTTTTGAGAAAAAAGTAACGAATTCCTAACAAAATATTTTTTTTAACGAAAATTCCAATAGTTTTATCATAATGATAATTAAAAAATAAAAGAAAGTAAACACGCATTTGGAATAAATTAATATAATTTTTAAGTGTTTGTATGCATTTTGTAAACGATTGAGAACTTTGAAATTCTGTGGTTCGTTTTCAATTTATCATTAGTTTGCGTTCAATTTATTTTTGTCATACATGTAATAGACCTAATATGTTAGAAATGCTCGCCTGATCACTGACAACCTTTCTCTTCTTTATTTTCAATGTATTTCTGTAGAAATATTATTCACGATGCTTTTCTTCAGTAAAACCATTAGCAATGTAATTCCATTATACATATTATAGCTCCATTTCGTCTGTGATGCTCGCCTCAATTCTTCACCACGAACAACCCTTTCCTTCCTGATTTTCAAAGCAATCTTATAACGGAGTAATTAGCAATGACTTTACATTATACGTATAATGGGCTTATTCTGTTAGTAATGCTTGTACAGATAATTCCTTTCTTCCTGATTTTCAATACATTATTATAGTCGTTTAGCAAAGATTTTACATTGTACATACTCGCTCAAAGGCCACTTTCGCCGGCCATTGAGATTGCTTTGCTTTGCTTTAAGTCATTTGCTTTGTATCAAATTTTATATCATACATATTTGCAATAAATAAATGAATAACGTAAACTACCATATAATGAGTCCTTTTCCTTTTAAGGTTTTAATCACTTTTAATCCCTAGAAAAAAAAATTCACTCAGTTTAGACTCCTGAAAATGGACGAAAAAAAAATCCCCCCTCACTTTTGACCTCCCTTGCAAAAAAAAAAAGTGTTTCTACTCACTTATCAAAAAATGAATTCGGGTAAAAAAAATCGACTTACAAATAGAAAGGGATTAGTTCAGCATTACAGTTACATCGTAAATTGAAACGCCTCTCAAAACATAATGTAACATTTGAGAATCACCTGGGTTTGTTTTACTTTTCAAGTAAAAGCATTGCGAAAATGTACAGCCAACGAATACGATGCACCCTAACACAAACACACACACACACTGAGATGACCCCCCCCACACACACATATACACACACAAATAATGGAGTAAGGATTTGCTATACATATAAACAAACCCACAAACGAAGAAATATATCATAACATAGCTAATAATCCTATTCCATCACTAATGGCTGCTTAAATTCCAGACCATCGACAATCCCCTCCTTCCTCATATTCAAGAATGAAATTATTTGCACTTTCGCTCATTGAATTCAGATATGTATTCACTTGTATGCAAGTGAGGAAGGTAAATATCTGTGTATTTTTTGGACTGTTGTCCTCACATTGTCCCTCCATCTTTTTTCGGCCATTATACACCATGGCTTTTTCGGGTAGGTGTCGTAAATGTGGAGGGTTTGGAATCCTCGGATCCCATCGATGAATGAGAGCAAAACGCCCTCATCTAATGTACATTGAGCATTTTACAAAACTCGATTCTATTAATAAGGAAAAAAAAACCCAGGCCTTTTCGCTTTCAAATCCGAATGTAGTTAAATGCTGCATAAAAAAAACCCCTTATAACCTCCTGTCTCACGCTCTATCTTTGAAACTGGCTAACAGTGCTACCGAGTTTTATGGTAATAGAAATGGAAGACGCCATGACACTTCATTCGAATCCTATTTCCGTTAGAGGTCGCCAGTGGTCATTAGCTGCATTCCTCACTCTTATTCACGTCAGTCATCTTCTTGTGAAGCATCTAATGTACCACTCAACCACTAACCTTTAAAGGATACGGGGCCTTCCATGCCACCAGAAGGCAACATGGGATAGCGAAGCGAAAATGTGGAGAGACGCGGAATTTCAGGTCAACTTCCTGTCTCCAGGTCGCATTATTTGTAATTGCTGATGATACTATCACGTCTCTATGACACGTGACACTGTTCTGTTTTCAACGTCCTTGATAGAAAGCTAGAGAGAAAAGGTCATAAAGCTCTTCCACTCCGTCTCTGTCTCTCTATCTGTCTGTCTCTTTTTCTCTTGTTAAGAATGGAAGAGGTAGACAATTAAAGAAGGAATAAAAACATGGATATAAAAGTCCGTGAAGAGGCGGGTTTGGTCAGATGGGAGAAGAAGAAGAAAAAGAAGAAGGAGGATGAGTAGGAGTAACAGGATGGTACATTATTTTGGCATTTGGGCTTAATTTGACTATCCATTTTATTGCAATTGAAAATAACAAGTCTGACTGGAGTGTCACTAATGTATGTGAATAGCAAAGGAAATTGTCGCTGTTCAGGCCTGGGACTATTGCGCAGATATCAAAATAAGCGCATGTATATCTGAAAATTCAATTCTAAGCTAATAGTTAGATTAAATTTGGCACAAGGCCATGTGTGTTTTGAGCACTCAGAAAACTACGAACCCGAGCAAACCATATTTTTTTCTTCAAAATTAGCAAATGGCACTACATATTCTGGTAATCTATTTTATATTCCATTCTACAGCTAAAAGAGAATTAGCTGATATCCAATCTACTACTATTTACTTCTACTATATATCTTTGGCCTCTCAGTCCTTTGTTTTGCTTTTTACAAAAAAAAAAACCCAAAAAACCCAAAACACACCCATCATCATGAGCCTTTTAGCGCCAGTCGTGGGACATAGACCTTCTCCAGGATTTACCAGACCTCTCTATCATTGGCATGGCAGAGACAATACTCCCCGAACTTGACTAGCTTGTCATGCCATCTTATATTTTGCCGGCCACAGTTTGGCATATGATCTCTTGGTATTCACATTGTGAGTCATGATGTCAATCGGTTGTCTGAGATTCTTGCAACATGACCGACTCATTGTCATTTGAGTTTTCGAATAGATCTTATGATATCCCTGACTCCTGTGTTTTCTCTAATATACTTATACTTCCCTGTTTGGTGATCTCTCCATTTAACATTGAGCATGACGGTCTTCTAATTCTATACCATGTATAACCCCAAACATTTCCAGCAAGTCTCTCTGAACCCTCTTATTTCCTAACGATGATAATCTTAATTCCTTTAACATATCCTCATGACTTATACTTTTTTCAACTCCGGTACGAAGTTGCTTGTTTCTGGACTTTTCCTGAAAGATTTCACAAATCTTTTTTCCAAATACGATGACAAGGCCTATACACAGTACTCGAGTGGTCGATGGACATAACTCAAATATAGTACAAGGAAGGAATCCTTATCTATGTATGAAAAAGTATGCTTAATCAGTCCTAGTTTTCAGTTTGCCTTAGTAGCAACACTGCCTATATACTTGGAAAATGATCAGTTATTATATTAAGATCCTTTCCAACATTTACAATATCGAATTACTGCAGC
>OY735208.1:30744958-30747458 GCA_963457665.1 Thysanoteuthis rhombus
TCAAACTTCTTTTTAAAAAAACGAAAAAACTGCCCTCCAGGACTGGGTATTATTCACGTGAATCAATTTCATTAAATATTAGGAGTTTATCAGAAAATTCTTTAATTTTTTTAGTGCACGGATGCAGATTTGGGTTTGGGGAGTTCCTACAGAAGCCTGGTGGATTCTGTAAAATTATTTTCAAAATTCAAAAAGACTGATGAGTGATTGAGTGAATGAATAAAAGAAAGGGAGAGAAGGAGAGAGAGAGAGAAGGAGAGAAGGAGAGAGAGAGAGAGAGAGGTGGCGTAATAGAGTTGAAACCTTACCATTTCTTTTTGAGTGATGAGGTTGATTTGCTTCGACATCGGGTCCCATTCTCTCTTTTTCATCTTCATCGTCACTATCATCATCTGCAAGAGAATATAGGAGAAAAAAAGAAAAGAAACATCAATGTTGAATCAAGAAACAAGATATCGATATCCAAATAGCAATGATGATACAATCAATGATGATGGTCTTAATAGAGATTTCTTACTCTCAAGGGTGAAGCACACTGATTACATCAAAATTTTAAAAAAATGTTGTTGAAAGCACAGAACAGTTATAGCACCATAACTATAATGACCGCCAAAAGTATCAACAACAGTAATACAAACACACTCCAGTTCATACGATTCATCATCATCATCATCATCATCATCATCATCATCATCATCATCATCATCAGTAGTAGTCTTTAAACATCCGTCGTTGGACATAGACCTTCCCCTCGATTCGACACACTTCTCTATCATGGGCGTCGCGGAGCCAGTACTTTCTGAATTTGTGTAGCTCGTCTATCCATTTGATATTCAGCCGGCCCCGGTTTCGCATCTGATCTCGGGGGATTCATGTCGTGAGTCACGATGTCAATCGGTTGTCCGCCATTCTTGCAACATGGCCGGCCCACTGCCATTAGAGATTTTTAATGAATTCTATGATGTCCCTGACTCCTGTCATTTTCTGGGTGTACTGTGTTGTCTTGTGGTCTCTCCAGCATAATTCTTTCATGTGCACGTAATTGGTCCAAATTTTCACTTGCCTGGAATTCGCCTTCAGCGATTTATAGAATCAATTGGAATGATTATGAATAATGAAACACGATCCTCTTAGATCACTCATTAAGACTTATGAAAACTTGTTTTAATTTTTAAAATCTGCATATAATGCCAAAAATGTTAAAAAAATAACTATGGTCTTCAAATAGTACTTGATAACAACAGGACAATGGGCGTCCGTTGAGGTTGCAAACAGGCCACTTGCCCCCCTCCACACACACACACACACACACACCTGGAACAGAACTTCCCACCTAGGGCGAGGGGATTGAAAGTTGGAGCTTTATAGAGGCTTTATCATGGGTCACTTTTTGTGCCTCCCTAGAATAGTGGCAGAAGACGGCCCTGATCATGACTTAACTATTTCTAAATATATAAGTATTTGTCCCAAGGTGACTTCACATATTATGATTTTTTTTTCTCATTATATCATTTCGTATGGCTAGACAACTCAAAAATTCCCGAAAGACTATTGCAACGTCAAGATTATAGACGGTGATAGCACCATACCAGCAACAGCAATGCGAACTTCCCAGCTTCTTTTCCAAGTTTCGCTTCTAAAGTAATTGCTTTTCTTTTCCTTTTAATATTACTGTCAGATTCTTTTTCTACAATTTCTTTCATACATATTTGATGGGTGGTAAAATTTCACCAGTTGGAAATAAAATAAGAGTAGGCAAGATTGTTACGGTATGTCAGAGACACTCTGATACCACATTCGAGTCCCAGGGTGATTGAGCACACACTGAGTCTAATTGTCGTTGGCGCATATTTTATTTACGGGTTGTTCGCGCGATTACTTGTGACTCGAATCTTCCAGAAATTTCCTATTCTGCGGTATAGTTGAATAAATACGCTCGTGAAAGGGGAAATGGATGCTGTTCTCCGAATCGTAGTAACTGAATTCGCGTTGATTGAAGTTGATATAGCGGAGTTTGCTTATTGTTGTAGTAGTAGTAGTAGTAGAAGTAGTAGTAGTTGTTGTAATAATAATAATAATAATAATAATAATAATAATAATAATAATAATAATAATAATGATTCAAACATAATTAATTCATGGTCAAATCATAAGATGATTCGACCGAAATTGTGACAAGCAATTGTAAGGCGAAAACATCCGATACAATAAGACCAACCATAAGCATGCTCTCTTTCTCCCTGTCTCTCTTTATTTTGTCTCCCTGTCTCTCTTCGTCTCTCTCTCTCTTTCTTTCTTCCATCGCATTGTTCTTAACCTCGCCCACAGACTGAAATCTCTTTGGAAAAATCCAGAAGTTGCAGGGAACCAAATCTGGACTCGACTCGACTTATTGAGATAAAAAAAAAAACAAACCCAAATCACCCCCGATCACAAAATTCTGAGAAAATGTCTATTTCTGGGACAAGTAATGTGTCCAGTAACGCTGACAAAAGATTGG
>OY735208.1:30752458-30892458 GCA_963457665.1 Thysanoteuthis rhombus
TTCAGGACTAACTTGACAACCACCTCTATTTGAGTGTCATCCAAGAGGATATATAATGGGCGTCTGCTGACACTTTTCCAGTGGTGGGGGGGATACATTATTCAGGGAAGGGTGAGGGGTGCAAAAGGATATATTCGCAATATATCTTGAACAGTAAACCTGTTACCAGCAAATAATGATACCATATTTTTAGAATATGGGAAAATTAAGTTGAGATTACATAAAACAGTTGTACTGCACCATTATCATTTATTGAATGTAAAGTTCCGACTTTCAACCCCCTTTGCCTAAGCTGAGAAGACTCGACCCCGCCCCCAGAGGACGCTCATGGAAGTAAGTGATAAGCATTATTTTCAGCCAGTAAAAACTACACCTCTCTTCGTTCGTAACAAGATTTGTCCACTTTCCACTGGCTTGGAAATTTGAATTAAAAAAACAGAAAAAAGTTACAGTGTTTCTTTTAAATCATCATCATCATCATCATCATCATCATCATCATCATCATCATCATCATCATCATCATCATCATCATCATCATCATCATCATCATCATCATCATCATCATCATCATCATCATCATCATCATCATCATCATCATCATCATCATCATCATCATCATCATCATCATCATCATCATCATCATCATCATCATCATCATCCGTCTTTTGTCGTTCGTCGTTGGACGGACACTTTCCCCAGGATTTGCCATTATTTCCTGAACCAGTCAAGTTCGTCTCGCTATTTCATATTCTGCCTGCCTCGGTTCTGCATTTGATATGTTGGGATCCAGACCCGAAAATTGAGAACCATGCAACGTGCACATGAAAGAATAATGCTGGGCCTCACATGGAGAAACCACAAGACAGCACAGTACATCCGAGAAAAAACAAGACTTAGGGACATCATAGAATCCATTAAAAATCTCAAATGGCGGTGGGCTGGCCATGTTGTAAGAATGGCAGACAATCGATGGACATCGCGACTCACAACATGGATCCCCTGAGACCACATACGCAACCGAGGCCGGCAAAGTGTTAGATGGAGAGACGAACTAGACAAGTTCAGGAAATACTGGTTCCGTGACGCCCATGATAGGGAAGTGTGGCAAATCCTGGGGAAGGTCTATGTCCAACGACGGACGCTAAAAGACTGATGATGATGATGATGATGATGATGATGATGATGATGATGATGATGATGATCCATACTGTGAATCGTGATGTCCATCGGTTGTCTGCCATTCTTGCAATATGACCAGCCCACTGCCATCTGAGTTTCCAAATGGATTCCTATTCCCCCCACCACCAATATACTGTGCTGTCTTTTGGTCTCTCCATATGATGTTGAGCATTGGAGGGTGTCTAATTTGACGAAATTAAAGGACATAACCCCTTACAATAAGTCGTCATCTCATTATTCACCCCTTCCACATCTTTTTTTAGCCCAGCCACGCTTAATCCAAGCTCCTCCAATAATTTTCAGAGTATCTGAACAAGGATCTCTCCTCAATGTGTCTACTCAAGGAGCTTTATTTAGGAAAAGTGTGTCCGCTTCGCGATAACAAGGCTCTCGGTGGGGGAAACGAGAAAGTTTTATATTTCTGTTGAAAACCCCGCAGACATTCTTGGCTTATTTTATCTATTTTACTCACGACGAAAGCCATGTGCGACCTAAATCTAAAGAAGAATTCCTCCCTCAATTAGAAAGTAGAGCATTCCTATTTGAGCCGAAAGTGAAGATGCATTTGATACCATTTTATACGGAAAATTATTTCAACGTTCTCATACCCACAAAATGATGATGATGGTCATTCGCGTTTAGGGTGGTGGGAGGTACATAAGACAAGGTATAGGAGACTCGCTGCAAAATAAACGGTGAAAGCTATTTTCGCTTTTTGCCTTTTTTTCGAAAAAAAAATATATATATTGGCGCATTGCAAACATTCGAAAATACATGTAACGTGAAATGTACGAACTGGTGCAATAATCGAACTAACGAACATACAGACTGACATTTTTTAGTGAGAGACCGAAAAATATGAATGGGAAGATAAACTGGACGAAAAGAGGTTGAGAGAAAATTCTGGAAAAAACATTTTGCAAACGAGTTGAAGAAGGTAATTACTGCATAGAATATGCGTATACAAACAAAATGTGAACCAGAAAGCCACGCTCACCTGCATGCAAACCTAGACGAATGAGCGAATCTATGCAAACTGTCTTTTTATTACTTAGCCCACCGGGTTTTGGATTCAACACGAATAAGTCTCACGTATAGCCGAGAGAAAAATTAGCATTTATACATACTTTGAATGCCCAGATCCGTACAAATTATCTTAATATTCATACCATGCGCAAAAGATAATTCTATGAGTTCGGTGAATTTGTGAACGTGTGTGTATGTGTATTTATTGTGCGAATGTTACACAACAGAATAGTAGTGGTAATTTGACAATGTAGAAATAAAATATTGAGATGAATGTGTTGCATCTAAAAAACGATATATATATATATATATATATATATATATATATATATATATATATATATATAGGCTTCGATCCTACCTTGCAGTACTGGGAGGAATTTTGGATAGTCTATAGCCACACTGAAGAGTTGTAATACAACGGAACAGTTGTCTGTGGATGACACTGTTATCAATTGAACACACACACACACACATACTCACACACACGCACACACACACACTTATATATATAGAGAGAGAGAGAAAGAGAGAGAGAGAGAGTTTTGTTGTGACTGATCAGTTCCTACTGAGCAATCCGTTGATATCAATGGCGTGAAATCGATTAGTCACAGCCAAACTGTAAATATATGTTTTATTTTGAAATTTGAAATATTGAACAATATCACTATAAATGAAGCTACTTCTTAAAAACAGTGTATGTACATATATATATATATATATATATATATATATATATATATATACATATGTATTTACATATATATATATATATATATATATATATATATATATATATATATATATGTATACATATATATATATATATATATATGTATACATATATATATATATATATATATATATATATATATATATATATATATATATATATATATGTGCGTGTGTGTGCAATCAGAAGCTTGGAAGCTGGGTAATTTCTGCAGACTGATCAACCTGCTCGTCTGACCAGTCACTCAAAATTTCGAATGTATCGCCGGACATTTCAGACTCAGGCCATCTGGAACATTTGAAACGACAATATGAATTAAAGTACTGCGTTGTTTTGCTACAAATACGTTTTAGATATCCGTTGTGTGAAGGCTTTTTGTTGACGATTCGCTTTGCAAAGATTGATCAACTGTCGACACTGGAAATTTACCTGCAGCACTTGCATGATAGATAAGGGTGGAAACCTTCAATCAAGCTATGTATCTCACTTCCTGAGTGATTTATGGAGAATTTTCTTTCCTAGATCATGTGGTTAAGCAAAGAATCACTCCAAGATGGCGAGTTTTCGGTGGAGCAAGCTCAAACTTTGAGAACGAGAAAATCCTATTAGTCTTAAAAAGGGTTTCAGACCAATGCATCCTATCGACCCGAATGAAAAGATTAACCCTCAAACTGAGAACCATGCAATGTGCACATGAGAGAATCATGCTCAACATCACACGGAGAGATCACAAAACAGCACAATATATTGAAGAAAAATTCGGGAGTTGGGGATATCATGGAATCCATTCGAAAACTCAAATGGCAATGGGCTGGTTTTGTTGCAAGAATGTAAGACATCTAATAGACATCACGACTCACAACGCGGATCCCCACAGATAATATGCGAAACGGTGGCCAGTAAAATGTGAGATGGTGTGACGTACTACACAAGTTCTGAAAGTATTGTTTCTACAACGCCAATGATCGAGAGGTCTGGTGAATCTAGGAGAAAGTCTATGTCTAACAACGGGAGCTAAAAGACTGATGATGATGGAATAAAAACACGGAAATGAGTTGGAAAGAAAACTTCCAGGGGCTTAGAACAATGGAAAACGAATCGAAATCAAAGCCACTAGTCCGATAACCACGGACCTAAAGTTACGCTCTACCACCAACAAAATGTAACCGGACATAAAGTCACAGGACTACAAATCATAGACCAAAAAAAAGTTTCTTTTGAAAAAAAAAATTTTTTTGATAAGCAATATTTCAATCTTATCCGTACAAATGTAATGTTTTATTTGTAAATTTGAATGAATGAAAGTTGTTTTGTAATTTATTTTTTTTCGTTCCATGGTCTTAATAATTAATAACTGTCGACTAATTTTTTCAACTATATAGATGAATAAATCGCAAAACAGCCCCTTTTTCATTAGAATTAACCCAAAGTATCGTATTACTTAATGAGTACATACTAAACTAAGATATTACTGATATCTATTAAAGAACGATAGGCTTTTCATTCAACTGGATCGAATGAGATTCACTTTCCTTTCAAAGCTAAACTATAGAAAAAAAAAACCAAAACAGCCATTCAAATCCACAGAAAACACTACCTTACTTACATAAGACAAATTAAATAAAAATATCACTTATTTTATCACATGTTCCGTGACTCAATACCCGGATACGTTTACATAGTGACTTTGGTTCAGTGACTTTCAGGCCTCTGACTTACAAATCCCAGGGATGAAGTCACAGGTCAAAAATTCATACCTTCGTGGCAGGTCACCCAGAAAGCAATCCGAACGTGCGACGGGCTCGTTTGCTTTTGGAAATTAACCGCAGTTTTGGGAATTTTGAATTCAGAGCTAAAAACTGAATAGCTTCATGTGTAAAGAAACTTGCTACTTCCATAGAAACAGATTATTTATATTCTATTTAATTTGTTTATTTTACACCCGAACGTAGTTTCCAGCGAAGAAGAAGATAAATGCAGATATTGGCGTAGAACAAGAATATTTTTTCGATGGACGCCTTTTTGAGTTGATAAGTAAATTGAAAAATGCCAACCCATCGCGATGCTATCAATGTTTTATTTTATTTTCTGTCTATTAGGGTTGGGTGCTTCCATACGGTATGTCACACTGAGTGCAGTTGAATAAGTGTGTGAATATATTTGCGTGAGTGCGTGCATGTGTGCGTGCGCGAGTTAATTTTGTATGGGAGAGTTTAAGAGTAAAAAAAATAACTGCTTTAGATAATACATAAGATAACAGGGCGGATGGATGCAGTGTTCCCAATACATACGTAGACATCAAGTCTAAAGAAATTAAGTGGAAAACTATGACTTGATTCCTACCTTCCTCCTCTCACCTCTTCGCTCTTTTTTTCTCTTCGACACACGCACACACACATACAAACTCACACAAACACACACACATACACACACACATATATATATATATGTGTGTGTGTTTGTGTGTGTGTATATGTGTGTGTATATATATATAAGTATATATATACATACATATATGTATATTTATACATACATATACATATATATATATATATATATATATATATATATATATAGAGAGAGAGAGAGAGAGAGAGACAGGGGGGGGGAGGAAATTGTTCTTGCTCTAGGGTTTATGCACTTTTTATATTCAATCCTATACAAGCGAATTAACGGGAGAGGAAATAATTTTTAAAGCAAGCACCCCCCCAAAAAAAACCCAACAACAACACAAAATAAGAACTAAAATCATACAAATCTAAATATATTCGAATGATACTAAAAAATAGATATCTCTATCTGAAAAATAATAAATGTTTCATTATCATTATTTTATTAGGTAGACATTAAGTCTGAAGAAATTAAGTAGAAACTATAACTTGATTCTCACCAACCTCTCTCTCTCTCTCTCTCTCTCTCTCTCTCTATATATATATATATATATATATATATATATATATATATATACGTGTATATATATGTATATATATATATATGTATATATATATATATGTACATATATATATTGAAGAGTTGTGATACCACAAAACAGCTGTTTGTGGATGACACAATAATTAACGCTCCCTTATTCAGGGTTGAGCATTCTCTAAGTGAGGTAACTCGTTCATAGTAAGCTTATGCAATGCTCTTCCAACATGGAATGGAGCATTCTGGTGGATGAGGGATAAATGCAATAAATAAATACATCGCTTAAATTCAACCTTACTGACCGTCCATTTCCGTTGAGTAGAAGCAGGATACCGGCCTCCGTCTCAGAAGGTAAGGTTTCGACCCTGGCTCGCGGTACTGGATGAGATAATGGATAGTCTATAGCCACGCTGAAGAATTGTATTACAATGAAACAGCTGTTTGTAGATGACACAACCATATATATATATATATATATATATATATATATATATATATATATACGTGTATATATATGTATATATATATATATGTATATATATATATATGTACATATATATATTGAAGAGTTGTGATACCACAAAACAGCTGTTTGTGGATGACACAATAATTAACGCTCCCTTATTCAGGGTTGAGCATTCTCTAAGTGAGGTAACTCGTTCATAGTAAGCTTATGCAATGCTCTTCCAACATGGAATGGAGCATTCTGGTGGATGAGGGATAAATGCAATAAATAAATACATCGCTTAAATTCAACCTTACTGACCGTCCATTTCCGTTGAGTAGAAGCAGGATACCGGCCTCCGTCTCAGAAGGTAAGGTTTCGACCCTGGCTCGCGGTACTGGATGAGATAATGGATAGTCTATAGCCACGCTGAAGAATTGTATTACAATGAAACAGCTGTTTGTAGATGACACAACCATATATATATATATATATATATATATATATATATATATATATATATATATATATATATGCGCTCGGTTAAAGGCTCGTACACCTTCCATGCGAATATTAAAACATATGCAAGCAAATCAACGAAAGAGTGTATAATTTTAACAAAAGCATATTTAGATATATTGATGAGCTATTTAACAAATCTCTCTCTATGAAAAAAATAATAGTTACATTATTTTTTTCATAACTAGTTTCCGCTAATTACTAGTTAACATATGTTATAAATGATTTTTTTTTACCAAAACACTCTGGGTTGATACATCGGCAGCTAGAGCAAACAGCGCTAAATCCGAAATAAGAAATATCTTCGGATGAGACCTAAACTCTTATCCCACATTTGGAGAGCCCATCTCTCATGGAACATGCCGAAACTGAGCGTCAATGCTGAAGTGGGCAGGAAATTTATGTTCGAGCTTTGCTGAAGGTCATAATTTTTTTTTATTGGTTTTTAAAAAAGCTGACAATCCTCACGTGTTCGATTGATGCAGCATCACCTACCAAACTACCCACCTATCCATCTATCTATCTATCTATCTATCTACCAATCAATCACAGGCAAAGCATTGTCTCAGTCGCAGTTTATCTATCTATCTATCTATCTATCTATCTATCTATCTATCTATCTATCTATCTATCTGCTTTTCTTCTGCTTTTCCCAACTCTGTATCTATTTCTCAATCTGACACTGTCTCTTACCCCTCTTCATCTGTCTATCTATGTATCCATCAGTTTCACTGTCTCTTCCACCCTCTCTCTATATACCTGCCGTCTATTTCTCCCTCTTCGTCTATATCTTTATCCCCCTCTTCGTCTATCTCTTTATCCCCTCTCTCTCTATCTCTTCCCTTCTCTCTGTTTATCCCCCCTCTGTCACTGTCTATTTCTCTATCTGTCTCTCCCTCTTTCTCTCTACCGCTTACCCATAAAAGCGCATATACATGAGTGCTTTGGAGTAACTACACGTGTGCAATTTCTTATCAGAGATATGGAATCTGGAGAATAGATCCGGCGAAGTCCATTACACAACAGATGACAGTTATTCGATAGAAAATTTTTCGAAGAATACGATCAAAAAATAAGACTCGTGATTTGAGAGAAACGGAGCTATACAAGGGAAAGTAGAGGGGCGAAAATAGATGCCACAAAGAGCTGCAGAGACCGGGCAAGTCAGAACGAAGCGCCAATAGGAAAGAGAGTGGCTTTGAGGAATAGGAGGGGGGAGAGGGGAAAGGGGTGTGGGAAAGAGGTATAGGATCGAGGGAAAGAAGTTAAGAAGGAGGAGGAGGAGGAGAAAGAAGGAAGGAAAAGAAAGACAGAAAAAAAGAAAGAAAAGAAAAAGGGAGGAAAGAAGAAGAAGAAATAAAGAGGCGGGTGATAAGAAAGAAAGGAAGGAAGGAAGGATGAAATAAAGAAAGAAAAAGGAATTGGTAGGGAAGAAGAAGAAGAAGAAGAAGAAGAAGAAGAAGAAGAAGAAGAAGAAGAAGAAGAAGACATAAAAATGTAAAATTAAGAAGAGTTAAGAACAGCTATCAGGTGGGAAGGAAGCAGAGAATATGAAAGAGAAGAAAAACATGAATAAAAAATATAAAAATGAAATTTGAAAGCAGAACACGATTGCAACTATGAAAGAAATCAGGGATTTGAGGATGAACAAAAAAAAAAAATGAGTAACGAAAACAAAATGGAGGCCGAAGGAAGACAAGAAAGAACAAATACTTGAAATTAAAGCTAAGGAAGAAAGACAATAGAAAAATGCGAAGGGCATAAAATTAGATACTAAAGCGATGAAGGGCGCTTCTTGTTGAGAAACAATTAGTGAGTTAGTCCACCTAACCATTCGTATTGTATAATCAGTCTGTTTCTCACTGGGTGCCTGCGGCTGTGGCTTTGTGTTAGTCTAATCTGAGCTTAGTGAATAGTGGTACTAAAGCAGTGGAAAGACCTGGAAGAAGAAAATGAAAGAGAAAGAAGGGAAGGAAAAATGATAAGGTGGAAAAAAGGGATGAAAAAAGTAAAGAATGAAAGCACGAAAACATCGGAAGAAAGACAGACGAAGAGATAGAAAAAGGAAAGATAGAGAGAAAGAACAAAAGTAGAAGGCACAGGGTATTGTATAAATGTTCCCTAAAAGGCAAAAGGAAAACAAAGGAAACAAATGTATGAATGAAATAGCGAGACAGCTAAGAGTCAGAGGAACGAAAAAGGAAAATAAGAAAGAAAGATAGAAAGTAAGAAAGAAAGACGGAATAGAAAAAACTGAGGAGAGGGAAGACGTCAAGAGACGAAGTCAGAGAAAATGGGGGGAAAAAAAACAACAACGAAAAAATATTGAAGGAAGGGATGACGTAAAGAAGGAACAAAAATGTAGAAATCGCGGTATTACGTAAAAATGTTCAGAAAATGGCAACGAGAAAATAAAGCGAAATAGATAATAATAAAAACAAAACGACGTAACAAAATTCTAAATCATTTGCAGACGCCAGCCCCGACCTCTAGAAATAATCGAAGATGCATTTTATGGCTGAAAAAGACACAAATGATTCGTGATTCAAACTTCATCCAAATTTTTCCATTTTCGATGGTAAATTTAGAAGATGGACAAAGATTACAAAATAATAAAAGAAGGAAGCGTTAAACATAACAACTCTAAGTGCATATGAGCATGTATGTGTGCATGCGTGAATGCGTACGCATATAGTTGTATACATGCTTTTTTTTTTAGAAATTCGTGTCTTTCATCGACCTTTTGTATTATGTAATCGTCATCAAGTATTTAAAAGGCGTTTATATATGGAAAAATGAGCACATATATATATATATATATATATATATATATATATATATATATATATATATATATATACATATATATAGATTTGGGTGTTATATATAAAATGCCTAGGTGTGTATGTGTGAGAGAGAGATAGTGTGCATGCGTTAATTTAACCTTAGGTTAGTGGGAACCCAGAATACCAACCAAATCATTTCTTGTGTATTCGATTCTCTTGGTCAATTGTAGAGGAGTTTGTTCATGGCATAACAACATCTATCAATTTATCCATCCATGTACATGCGTGTTTGCAAAATATTCTGTTTATGAAGTTTTCTTCCTGTTTATTAATGTCGAAAAAAAAATAATAGTATTTTAAAGAAAGAATGTAGATTCATTTGGAATACTAATTCAATATATTTTTTTTTTTTACAAAAATGATCTAATTAGTAAGTACGTGTAAGTTCTAACGTCTGTTCCTTTTAGATGCGGAGAAAATTGAATTCAGGCAAACAACGAAGAGAAACGTTCGTTTAAGCTGGGAGCGGTCAGTTTGAATGGTGGAATAATTGAGGAAAATCGTGGTTACTCTGTGATTTGAAGTAAATTAATGGCGGACAACCGATGGATATTGCGACTCACGACATGGATCCCTCGAGATCACATGCGCAACCGAAGCTGGCAGAATATTAGATGGAGGGACGAGCTAGACAAATTCAGAAAGTACTGGCTCTGCGATGCCCATGATAGAGAGATGTGGCAAATCCTGGGGAAGGTCTATGTCCAACGACGGACGTTGAAAGACTGATAATGATGATGATAAATCTCTGCAATCTATGCTTTGTTACGTGTTTCTTTCAATCTTCGAAAAATGGTTACTTATTACACCTTTTAAAGAATAGCCATTAATTTTTGAGGAAAAAATTTCTTTATTAGTTTTCTAGATGCATTGGTTCTTTGAAAGAAGTTAATCCTAAAAACAAAACCAAAGTTTTCCTGCAGCGATAAACTGCGAAGCAAAGAATCTTAGGTAGACAGAGAGAACATTTATGAACTAAGATAAAAACGAGAATGCATGACCGAAGTTGCTGTAGTGATGAAATGCTGTTTTTTTTTTGTTTTTTTTTGGCAATTGATTCAAGAAGAATATTTCAGCTTCCCTGGAGCGCATTTCATTATACATATAGCATGAGCTCGCGGCCTGAATGTCCTTTTTCGAATCGAAGAAGATCAAATCATTATATTCACATCTCTCTGTCTGTCTGTCTGTCTGTCTCTATCTCTCTCTAAATATATATGTATATATGTATATCTTTTCAGCTCACAACACGCAGACAAAGTGTCGAAAATCAGTCAAAAATTTGCTAATTCAGCATTTTTCATACTGCCGGAACTATTTATTTCGTCATCGCAGAAAATGACAAAATATGATCAAGAGGGCGGTGGGGAAGTGGTACAGATTGTAACAGCAGCTGTCACAAAAGGCGTAACCTTGCCTACTTATTTCGGGTTTAAATGTGGTTTACGGTAAAATAAAACAATCATCATTGTTCAATTTTTTTGCAAATACCGCTAGCGTTTGTTGCATCCCGATATATGTAATCATCAGAATGAATGAATTGAAAAACAAAAACCCAATGTCCATGAACGACTCGATTTTCTGCCAAATCTTTTTTTTCCATCATTCATATAAGTTATACGAAGATTGATATATCAAATCCATTCGTAGAACAATGTTTTAAATTTTACATTTTTGTCAACAACAAATTACTTCGAATAGAAAATGATTAGATAGTTACAAATGTTTAATCTTAAACATTCCAAAAATAAGCGAAGTCCCCGAAAATTGATTCATAGTAAATTAATTGATTTAAAAAGTGATTTACTGAATTTAAGAAAAGAAAGCAAACTGAAGTACATTGAAAATTATACGTGTTCATAGTGGGTGTTTGCAGTATCTCAATTTAGATGTAGAACATCTACAACTTACATCTAAATTTAGATTATCTTATGGCGTTCTGATGTGAGATATTGTTTTTAAATCTTTAAAAAACTTCATATTTGGAACGTAATTTTGAGTGGTGCTTGACCATTTTCATAAATAATATAATTATAAAAAATAATCATTAATTATTTTGAATAATGATAAATAATTATCAGATTCGTAGAAATAGCTGGGTTTCAGACATTGATTTGCTTGGGCAAGGGATATAACCTACTTTCGGTCACGCACTAACATTAAATCTGTCCAAAAAAATTACGGATATTGTTAAACCTGACGACGGCCAAATAATGAATCGGTCGGAATTTCATGTGAACAACATAATCAAAGAGTTCAGTAACCCGAAAATTCTTTAAAAGTAAATGAATTGATTATAAGAGTGTTTGGCTGAAGTGCTCACTCTCCTATTCATTTATCCAGCAAATGCCGTTGCATGCCTGGGCCAATAAATTTTGTAAAATATCTTCTGATGATGGTATAGAGCTTAGTGAGAAGAGGAATTATGCCATTCCAAGAGGTACTGGTGCAAGATGAACTCTAACAGCCGAATTCAGAGTGTCGTTTTGTTTTTACACAGCAGCATATATTTTCTCGAATCTTAGATAACTGCCTTTTCTTTTGCTCGCCACTGATTAATCTGAATTTCCAGAAAAAAACAAGGGGAAACAATTCGAAGCCCTTTCTTCCATAGTTTATTATTTCCAAATTCGCCGGTCGACTTGAAAAAACAAAACAAAACAAAAAACTGGTACTATAGGGATATGTTTACGATTTAAAAACAGAGACATTTATTGTAAAATTTGTAATCGTACCGTTTATTCACGATAAGATTTAGTCTTCAAAACAAGATGATATATAACGAATGAAATTATACACGTATTTGTGTTTGTATCTCGGTTTTCCATTTGAGAGTTTTTTATTTCAAGATTTTGTGCTTCTTCCTTAATATATTACGAATAAGATTGATGCAGAAAAATGATTTTTATGTACTATATTAAACTCTCGAACGATCAGACGTGTCTGAACATATACAATCGTACATGAAAAAATCATTTTTCTCCGTAAATATTATACACGCACATCTGATGTAAATACTAGATCTTGACGTAAATAGAAAGTAGAATATATATTTTTTACAATAGATACTTTCTCTTCATGAACGTACCCACGAATAGTCCTCCTTTGTTTTTCTGGGGATTCAGTCGATCATTTGGCGGCGAACAAATGAAGAGACAGTAATCTAAGATTCGGGAAATTGATACGGACCCGTTTTTATGAGCTGATAAACCGCCATGGTACCCTATGGACTCTGATGCGCAGCGACAAACATGTACACACACACACACACACACACAAACACACACACACACACGTATATATATATATATATATATATATATATATATATATATATATATATATATATATGAATAGAGAAATTGATAGATAGGTAGTGACAGCGTGATTGTGCATCGGGATTTTATGTGACAATTTTTCTACATATAGAGAAACTACTAATAAACGAGTAGAAATGAGACAGTTTTGGAATAATATTGTACGTCTAGGTGAATTCTGTTTTGTTTGCGTTTTACATTTTAATGACACAAGGGAGTTTGACCTTAGCAATGCCAAGCTTGTCTCTGTATTTTTTCAGACCTGCAATTTCTGTCTCTCCTACTTAAAACGTTTTTCTTCGCTTTCCAAAGGAGATATGAGTTTCTTCTTGAATCATCGATGTTACCGTCTTAATTTCTAGAAATATGCACGAGATGTCAGTCGTACTATTAATAATATATCTTTTACAAAATCTAATGCTGATTCAATATTATCATGTATGTTGAATTATTTATCAAATATACAGAGATGAGCCAAAAGTAGATACAAAATGCCATTTACAGATAAAAGCCTTTGATCAACTCTCTAAACAAGAATATTTTTAATGGAACGTAAAATCCAGTGTACCTTCCTTTTGCAGATTTTAAAGTTTATCAGATTTTCTCTTGTTGAATATCTGACCACACTTGTGAACATATAAACGAAAAGAAGACATCGAATGCATGTTAAGACATCTATATGTCTATATAGAGAATTCATTCGTGTTCAATGTTGATCTGGTGTATAATGAGTTCCCAGTTTTTTGCATGGAAGAATTATAAATATTATTCATGCATAAGACGATCCTTTTTTGACTATGCATGTAAGGTGTAAATGGACGATTTTAAAAGCTAATTTAACCCAAGGACTTAGATGTATTTTAGTGCTTAAGAAGAGGCAGAAACTATATATATATATATATATATATATATATATATATATATATATAATTAACGCTCCCTTCTTTAGTGTTGAGCATTGTTAGGTAGGGCACCCATCAGCGACTAGCAACTATGTAATGCTCTTCCGACTCTGAAATGGAGCATTTTGTTAGATGGGGAATTCTGCACAAGTGAACTAATCCCTTAATTCACTCCTACTGACCGTCCAGTTCTGCGTATGATAGGGGTAGAGCTTCTGCCTCTGGGTCCGAAGCCAAGGTTTCGACCCTATCTAGCGAAACTGGAAAAGATATCGAGTCTATAGCCACAATGAAGTGCTGTAATACAACGAAATAGCTGTCTGTCGGTGAAATAATTATTAATTATAAATACATATATATATATATATATATATATATATATATATATATATATATATATATATATATGCAAGGCAGTAAATGAGTGGTGAATTAACTTAGTGAGTCGTTCTTGCTAAGCAAAGGCAGCTGTGAACCGTTCATGATAGAAGTGGGGGCCCATTGTACAGAGCCCTCACTTCGTTGAAGCAATCAAGTAAACTTCTCAAATTATAATACTTTTAAATGTGAGCTGCTATTTTGGTTTTAGATCATGATTGAAAATTTGTCGTGTTTTACGATAATAAATACGGTAAGTGGGTTTCTACTCCCTCACAGCTGCGAAACGTTGATTCTGAAGTGGGATAACGAAGAATCAACCAAAATCTAAAGACACAACCGTCTACACGCGTGTTTGTATCGATGTAAATAAGTCGTCAAAGTTGTTTGAAATTTTACGATATTGGCATTCGAGCTTTGGCGCGAAAGCGGCGTTGTGGGACGAGTGCCATTCCGCCTCGACAGGTTGGAACAATTCGAGGTGGTAAAGTTCTCATCTTTTCTTGAAAGGTGCAAATTCATAGGGAACAAATCCAACAGAGCAATAAAGTAATTCGTCGAAAGAGAGAGAGAGAGAGAGAGAGAGAGAGAGAGAGAGAGAGAGAGAGAGAGAGAGAGAGAAAAGCCAACGAAAAGAACTTTTAACGAATTAATTGAATTATAGTCTTATGAATGAAGCGTTCAATTTGTCGTAAGTGAGATTTTGTGTTTACTTTTTGAGATGTCTTGAGCACCTGCCGTTAGTAGGGCCTCACGAGCTTGTTTTGTTGCTTGTGGGTTCAAAACCAAGGAAGCGCCAAGTGGTTGCTGCGTTGCACCAAATTAGACTGAATTTTGCAGAGATATATATCCTTTCGGTGGATCTGTAGAGAGAGATGAATTGCTAGTTTTAATAGTCAATGCTAGTAGGCTTGATTTTTATTGTGTCTAATGCCCCCTCTAGATTAAATTCAGTACATATGTATCATTGGATAGATCGTCTATAACTTGGAGGAAAGTAAGTAACATTCCTAATTTTGTTTGGGTAATTCAACTTCTTTCTGTTCTTGATGTTGTTGCCACATGTTTCAGTTGATCCATCCTTCACTTTTTCTTCCAGTAGGTATTTAAGATATAACAGCAACACCTGGGTACATAGATGTTTGTGATGTGTATCTAGAGTTGATTGAATGAACAGACCCGGTCGGTATAATAGCTGTGATTTTCCTGTTGCTATTCCATGAAAGATTGCGATTTTTTTTTCAAATTTCATTTATATTAGATGAAGTAATGTCAACCATTACTGATTTTTGAGTAGTATCTTTTTCATTTTAATTGTATTTTTTTTCCCATCACAACCACTCCGACCGTCAGTATACGGCCGTCAGTAAAAAGTGCAGACCGGAAATAAATAATAAGATTTCATTCTTTTCCTACGGATTACAAAGCTAAAGAAGTCTGAAGAATGGATCGACCGAAAATTGTAGTAACATTAAAAACACAAGAACAGACTCCAAGTGACCACACAAAGTATGGAATCTATCAGTTAAAGCTTAATATTGGTGAAACAATTAGTCTGATCAAGGGTATTCAAATCTTGATGCACCATTTTATATTCAGTTATATGAAAAATCAAATGATTATATGATTTAGTTGATCATCTTGTTACCATGCTGGTGTATCTTGTACGGTAATGGGTGTTATTTGGTGGTGCCCATCTCCCTTCCGCGTACAATGTGACAAGTGTATTGACTTATTTGGAGAAGTAGATTAATGCTTCTCCAAAGGGTATTAGAGCGCAGTAAACACAACTACCTCAGCGAGAATCTAAAACCTATTCGCCAATTCGATTTTTCTGTGCTTTTAATGGCTGGGTCAACTCAGCACTTCTTTTCTGTTACGCACTACGCCTAAAAATAAGAATAATATTTTATATGATGTTTTGTATTTTATTGACCGAACTATTTATTCATACCAGTAAATATCCATATTTTATTACTAATTGTCATTGCAATGATCAACTTATGACAAAAGACCACAATTGCTGATTGAGGTAGAATCAAACTCACTAGCAATGGCTTGCGAAACTAGACTGCTGAACATAAATCTACAGAGGACGCTTCTGTGTGTTGACATTCACCAGACTGACAGACACAAGGACTTTTTCTGTTTTTCAAATATTACCCTACGACAAGACTTGATATGGGTATTATTTTATATATCTATATATCAAGTATACTTGATATTCACTAAGTTTGTCTCCGTTTGAGAGGGGACTTCATTGAAAGAAGAATGCAAGACGAACTTGCTAATAATCACTGGAGAGTAGTTTTAGGTGAATTTTTTCCCCCTCTTATCTAAACGTTTTGTACATTTTGCCTTTGCTTTAATGTTACATCATGCGTGTTGCAGGTTTCTGGGTGCGTTTATTAAGAAGTTGTGTGCGTGTGCGATTCATTTGGAAGTGACTTGTGAAAATTATGTCGATATATCAGTTGGCAGTTATACAGTCGTAAAATAGCAAAAGAGAAGCCCTTACATTTAGACCGATACAACCTAAACAATAATGATGTAGAAAACAGATTAATTCGGAGAGAAATAAACACGCCTTTATTTATACTTCAATAAGAAAAAAAAATTCGATATACTTGTCCAAACTGGGAGAAAGAGCAGTAGACGTAGGAGCAGAGGAAACAAAATTTATAAAGTGTTTTTAAAAAAAAATCGTTGAGCCTCACTCGCTTTTTCATCCAAAGCATAAATAATTTGCTGATATTGTTGCCTATCGTATTTCAATGGATAATCATGTTCCCAAAATAGAATTAGCTAAAACTGAAATGCATAAAATTATTAAAGCATAAAAAAATATCTTGGCGAAGAAAAAAGACTTCAGTTCGAAACATTGCCAAAATGTTTCTCAACAGCAAAGATATCTATTCGTAAAACTTTGTTCACACCATTTCTTACATCAAACCAACCCCTTAATTTTTTTTTTCATCCTGAACGAAATCACTGACATCTCATCGTAAAACACACTTATTTTACTAGATAAAGCACAGAGAAGAACTAAAAACACTTCAAGGACACCTGGTGCCTAACTTGGGTGCCAAATCGCAAGAGATCGAAAATCGAGAAGTGGGGTTGGGGAAAAGGGTGTTTCCATCTCGCGCCCCTTGCTACAACAATGAACGGGAATCAGCTGCTGGCAAGGCTTCAGGGTGTTACAAGATGATGCGTCTGTTGTAATGATAACGACGGAGTACTGTCTTCTTCTCGTGACCTCTGGTCAATGTGAGGCTGAATTAAGACTGACAGGAGAGATATAAGAGAATTAGGCTGATCATCCTAAAAAGGCCAACAGAGAGAGAGAGAGAGAGGAGAGAGAGAGAGAGAGAGAGAGAGAGAGAGAGAGAGAGAGACAGACAAACAGACAGACGGACAGATAGAGACAGAGACAGAGATACAGACACACGCATACACAGACAGATAGACTACATACACCAAAGTTAAGCTTGTAATCCGCACATCTCATTACTTTTGGCCTCGATATCGTTTCGGGTTTTGGAAATAAAGCATTTCTTCCCGTCAACACGAAGAATAAACGATGTCATCTACATACAGTGTTTGCCTTTTTGTTACAGCGAGTATATAAGGCTTATTTCATCCACTGTTTCACAAGGCGTTTTTCTTCTCGTCCGCGGCACTTTTTCTCCGTAGAACATACATCTCAGGAAGTTGCCTTCTGAAGGCTCGACACTGTTCGGCCCAGCTGAGGCAATAACATGGTAGAGCGTGGAGTTTATGACTGCTCGAACATAAGTGGACGAAGACAATATCGCCTTGCTGGGAGATTGGACCCAGGAATTTGTGCCAAATGGCTAAGCATTAAACCAAACAAAGACTATGTGAAGTGAGGATGATCAGATATTGGGTCAGAGAGGGACAATGGCGATCAGAAAACGAGAAGAAATGAAAGATAGAAATTCCATGATATCGAAACTTGGTTTTCAAAGCTAGGGTTAATCTCCATCCAGAGAAATTGTACAGCACAGTCCTCCTACGTTTTACATCTTCAATTTACCCTAAAAACAGACTAAGCTTAGCTTAGTCTGAATTTTGGATTGCTTGACAGAAAGTACTGCTCTTTTCGCAAACCAAATGTTCAACACGATTTGCTCTTTGGCTTAGTGATAAGGTTAAGGTAGTCAATCAAATATCATGAATGGAATGGTGATATTTCTGAATGTTCTGGTGATAGTCAACATTCTTGTTTTTAATCATGTTTTGAGAAAAAAACATGCCAGTGGAATCATAGTCAATATATATTAAAATGCATAAATAGTTTTAGTAAATGTGTTGTGAATGAATGTGTCGTGAATGAATTCAATAGATACAGAATGGTGAAATTGGATAGATAGACGGACAGACAGATATGCGTGTGAGAGCAATTATTAGTATTTGCTTTGGTTCTTTTGTGTATGGTAAGATAATTTGATTATATATATATATATATGTGTATATATATATGTGTATATATATATATATATATATATATATATATATATGTGTATATATATGTGTATATATATGTGTGTATATATATATGTGTGTATATATATATGTGTGTATATATATATGTGTGTATATATATATGTGTGTGTATATATATATATATATATATATATATATATATATATATATATATATATATTGGCTGATAATTATATGCAAGGTGTTTCAATAAGTCCGTAGTCTGACACAGTTATTAGCTGGTAAGCTTATATTTATTTTGTATATTTTTGTATTATCAGTGACGAGTCTGTTTTTTTTTAGAGGTAATCTCATCATTTATGTATTAGTATTCATTTTTAGAAACTCAGATAAGTAGAGAACCTGTCGATAAATAATTTGCCTGAAACAGGAAGAGGCTGAAAAACAAGAGAAAGTGTGAAAAAGGAGAGGAGGAAAGGTTATCAACAATCCGAGCCAATAAACGCAGAGAAAGATAGGTAGAAAGAATGAAAGCCAAAAGAGAAGAGAAAAAACTGTAAGAATTAAACAAAAATAACAACCAAAAAAAAATCTAAAAGACACCCCCTCCAAAACAACAACAACAACAACAAAAAATGGAAAAACGAATCTAGGGGAAAGAAGTCCAGAATGTGGAGTCAAGTGAATCTAGCGTATTGATTAATTTACAGATTAATTAGTCACTAGAGAAAAAGTACTTATCAGTCAATGACTGGCTCGGGTAGAATTCTCTACATAGATTTTACTAAAAAGTCTTCCAACGCACACGAATATAGTCTATATAAATAAAATCATTCGCAAGTATAGGTCAGTGATAAAAGCAATTTTTTTCTGTTCTCAATTTCTGAGACGATGAAATCTCAGTATTATACGCTGATTAGTGTCTGATATAGGCACAACATTTCAGTCCTCCTATTGGACCCATCCAGATCAGATGAAGGTGTTGGTTGAGCTTATCTAGTTATCTGTCGGTTAAAATCATAAATTCTGGTTCAGGAAGATTTCACTCGTATAAGATATCCTCTGGCACGTATGCAGTGAAATGAAAACCATCTACACTTGTGGATTGAATAAAGTGTTCGGTTCGATTTTCCCATATTCGATATTGTGGAGAAGAGATTTGATTGTGCCCTCGTTTACAACGAAAAGGTGTTCAGAGAGATCGATATCTCCGACTATAAAAGAAAATGAATATTCAGAACATGTTGAAACGCAACTGAGGGCGCCTTGCCGTGAAGCAGTAGTTAGCAAGCTAGTTTCGCAGATCGTTATTTCTATAGCAAGTTCGATCCCCACTAGGGGTCTTACACTGATGGTCCTGTGCTAGACTAAGTTAAGATTAGTAAACCCCTAGGGCTCTTCACCGAGGAGTAGTGGTTAACAAACTAAATTTGTAGCTCTATAGTGACTCGTTCTTCCCTGAGTTCTCCATATTTGTGTACTTGAGACAAACTAAGCCAAGCTCAACAACTATCTGAAAGGCAACCAAATTCATACTTTCAAAATTTCCTAATAAATTTCACTCAAGAACTTGCTTTCAAAGAAGAGAGTCATATCTGACAAACACAGAGGAAGTCGCTTACTGTGATCATTTTGGGAAAGGGTCTTTTAGATAACAATACTCTATAGATTAAATTATTTGAAGGATATAAGAGCTATAAACTTTCTTTGTCATTAATTTACATCCATTTTAACAAATTCATTGTTACGTTATCAAATTCATTGTAGCAAACGACTTTGCAGTATACAAAATTAATCAAAAAACAATATGAAATCGATCTGAAATTTTTGATTCGTTTTGAATAATGTCTCTGGGACCGACTGATTTTGATAAAAATAGACATTTGATACCTTTATACGTGATTGTAATAAACAGCTTTCTCTGTAATACGAACGGAAAGCTTTCCTTTATTCCTGATCCCTTTTGTATATTTACGCTTGTTTAATGTAAGACAATCTGCACTTAGCAATAAAATGAGATAAAGATTACTTAGTCTAAAATTAGTGGCAAACAGCCTCATCTAAGAAAATCAATAAAGTTCTTCATGAATATCTGAAACTTTACCCTACATACCTTTTTGTAAAATTATAAAATCCGAAACTCTCACCAAGTTCTATCTATTCACTACACTTGTCAGTTGTTTTGTTCGAAGTCTTTCCACTGGTAAAGACATAGAAAGAATGAAGTAAGTCCATTTCGCAATACTAGAGGTCCAAGTCGATTAAAAAAAGAGACAAATATTACAACGTTTCAAAGTCAAAAAAACTTATCATTGAAAACAAAAAATCTTATGAATAGCTTGAATTTGGCGGAAAAATGTTGACAGCCATTTGTAAATTTCGGACCCACCGAATACTGCTCTCTGCTGAAGCAAAACCCATCTAAGCGACTTTCGCCCACAATGCTCTAACACTCAAAACTCATCAATTATCAGTATTTTTGAAAGACCCAAAGGTCACGGTTGCTCTGCTTCGTGCTCTAGAGTGCATTAGAAAACTATTTGTTCTCATCGACTTATTGACCTGTACCAGAACTTGGGCAAGCGCCAAAACTTGTGTTCAACAATGTTACAGGTTCCTAAGAGGCACTGAGATGCTTTCTGAGTCTTGCATTTACTGTCAACGGATGTTTTGACCTACACAGTAAATCATTATGAACGCTGGAACTGACGTCCATACGTACAATCACTCTCTCTCTCTCTCTCTCTCTCTCTCTCTCTATACATATATATATATATATATATATATATATATATATATATATATATAAGTGAGTGTGTGTGTGTGTGAGAGTGATAGCCTTATTCTGCCATTTACGCTTGCATTAGTTACTCGGCAGTAACAATTTTTTTCCTGATTTTTAATGTACAACATCCAGATTAGGTGCAATTTAGGGAAACGCTGAAAAAAATTATTAATTCTCCAAAAAAAAATTCACTGAATTTCCCTATTCCTTACCAATATATAGTCTGCTTGTTCAAAAAGATACTAAAATTTAGTGGCTAAATGGGGAAGTTACTGTAAAGTCAGTGGGCATTATGAAAAATTTCGGAAGCTTTGCCAACATAAACCTGACTCTAATGCGATTTTAATTCATTTTTCTACTGTCAAAATGCCATGTTTTAAAAATAGGTACATTTCATACGACGTCTCCGCTTTTCCAAAACTTCATTCCAGTCGAGGTGAAGAAACATTACAACCACGGTTCCCAAGCGTGTGTCTTCGGGCAATTTGTTCGTATAGTGAGTTCGATCCTCATTGGGCATTCCACTATCGTAACTTTATGCTTATTTGAGGCGAATTCAGTAAATATCTAAAGTTGTTGAAGCCAACAAAAATGATTTTTTACAACCCTTGGCGAATCAGAGAAATAGAAAAAAAACTGTTTCAGTTACATGATATATTAATTACTTGTTCCGGTGTCCCGAAATGACAAAGACACATTGCTGAATACTATACTGATCGTTTTGAGATGGAATATTAGACATATTTTTTTGACTGAAACCATAGTGCACACGCGTGCATAACACCCCCACACAACAATCAGACAAAACGCCTTTGCCTAACATTTCACAAACTAATCGTGTAATTTCCTCCCTGCGTCTAAAATTTCAACCACAACGAGTCTAGAAACGGCTGACATTTTTAATCTGTAGAATTCTGCCAATTTCTAGAGATCCGACTTTATTGGCAATATCCATCCTGTAAGCGACTCGCATTCAAATTAATATTTCACTTTTTGCAAAACCCAAACTCTTTACCATGAAAGTCACGCCAACTGTGTTTTCAATACATACCGAAATGTTACACGTCCTTATCAAACGAGTAACGCCCTCTATTGCAGATTTAAGGAATCAACGAGTATTGCCATTTGGGAGGATATTTCTTTTTATCTTATCTTTTAGTGATATCGGTTTTCTATATTTGTAAGGCTAGAAACGATAAAGAAAAATGTAAAATCTAAAAATATTTTCAGTGAAACTTTCTTCACTAAATATCGCACTAACAGCTTGTTATTTTAGCGATATTATAGTGACAGGAGAGATGCGTTATTTTCTTTCTCAGACTAAAAAAAATAACAAACGATTATGGTGCCAAAATCAAACAGACAAAATAAGAAAACG
Organism: Thysanoteuthis rhombus; assembly: GCA_963457665.1. NCBI lineage: Eukaryota > Metazoa > Mollusca > Cephalopoda > Oegopsida > Thysanoteuthidae > Thysanoteuthis > Thysanoteuthis major. The sequence continues at coordinate 30,775,365 of OY735208.1, forward strand.
AACGGAGATATCTCCTCTTCAAAAGAAGCAAGATGGAAGAAGGAAAAGAAATTAGGAAAAGAGCAGAAAACCAGTTAAGAGAATGATGATGAATATATAGAGAGAAAGACGAGGCAGAATATGCAAGGAAAAAAGAGAGAGAGAGAGAGAGAGTTGGAGAGAGAGAGAGAGAGAGGGGGGCAGAAAGAAGAGGGGGACTGAAAATAGAGAAGAGATAGAAAAAAGAAGAGTAAGTGAAAAAAGATGACAAAAATTGAGTGTTTCAAGATTAAAGAAAGTAAAGAGAAGAAAGAAAGAAAGAAAGGAAGAAAGAGAGAATTCGAAACGGGAAAAATTAAAATGGGAAGGGATATTGAACGATAAAAAACAGAGAAAAATCAATGATAAAAACAGTAAAAACAAACCAAGTTAAGAATAACATAACTCGGGAAAGAAATTCAAAAAAAGGAAGAAATGAGAAGGAAAAAGAAAAGGAAAAAAAACCCAATGAAATCACCGAAAAATGAATTAAAATAAAAACTACTTGACAAATTTTCATTAGAATTTGGTACTAATCGCGTTCATGAGCTATATTGAAGAGGTGTTGATATCCGAATATAACAGACGTCACTCACTCCGAAGTTCCTTTTTAGAATTCTTTATTTATAGTTTTTGTACAATATGGCAGTTATTGCGACTGCCCTGGCGATCAAACTGTCAGATCAGTTTTACCTAGACGACATTTAATGGGCACCTCTTTTTATTTATATATATCTTCCACTGTGTATATATCATCGCGTTTGTATGATACATTAATGCCTTTTTCTACCTCTCTTCCTCTCACTCTTTCTCTATACCTGCGTGTATGTATGTATGTAAGCATATATAAATATATATATATATATATATATATATATATATATATATATATGTATATATACTCTATTTCTATCGCTTTATATATCAAGTTGTAGGTATATCTCACTGTTTTGTATGTTATCTCCCTGTCAGTCAACCTGTCTCAGTCCGTCTCTCTGTCTCAGTCTCTCTGTCTCGGTCTCTCTGTCTCGGTCTCTCTCTCTCAATTTCTCTCTCTCTCTCTCTCTATAAGTGATATATAAACAAATAAATACGTGCCAACTTACTCTCTCTTTCCCCCACCCTCTCTCTGTCCCTCTCTCTTTCTGACGATGTACGCGCACGCACATGTTTGCACGCGCGTGTAGATTCAGTCGAATCGTATTCGCTTTTAATGGTACCAATCATCTTTTCGGTCAACAAAAAAAGCCAGGATCCGAATGAGTGCATTGACGGCTTTTTTTAATCTGATGCAATAGTCAATTTTGTCGTAGAGAGTGTTTCTATCCATCTATCTATCTATTTATTTATCTATCTATCTATCTATCTATCTATCTATCTATCTATCTATCTATCTACCTATTCCAACCAATGCATTGTCTAAGTCATAGGATATCTATTTGACTGTCTATCTATCTATCGATCTATTACAGGAAATACATCGTCCCAGTCACATGCCATCTATCTATCTATCTGTCTATCTATCTATCTATCTATCTATCTATCTATCTATCTATCTATCTATCTATCTATCTCGTTCATGTGTGTATGTACGCATTCATTTAGATCAGGCTCTTCATTACTTTACTTTATGAATCTATCGTTATTAGACAGCAACTTTTTCTCCCATCCTGTGATAGACCGTCTGTTTCTATTCATCTCCAATCTTGTACGTACGTACGCACGTATGTATATAAGTATGTATGTATGTATGTATGTATTATAAACTGTCAACCAAAACTGTCATTAAATCTGTCCGCATAAGTTTCTTCAGTTTCGGGTTGCTCCGCCTGGCTGGCTGGCTACATGAAAAAAAAAGTGTTTCTTCTGAGCAACTTGGTGAAGATTAGTTTGTTGAAAAGATTTGTTAACCTAAATTTCTTAGCTTATCTCAAAGTAAATTTCTGATTTGATATGATAAATATCACTCTGAGATGAACTCATAAATTTGCGTGGAACAAATTAGATCATTTTTTTTTTTCAAGTTCTGCTACATAGTGTATGATGACGTAGTGAGTGTATGTATGACGTTCAATGGCTGCACTGATCAGACGGAAGGGCTGGAATTTCAACATTTACTCCCTAATATGACGCGAAAAAAAAAAACAGAACAAATAAACAAAAAACAAAAAACAAAAAAAAAACCCGATTCTTCCCAGCTTCCATTGGTTTTGTAAAGAAGGGTCCACAACCAAATTCATTCTCACCATATCCATCTACCGAACTGGAACACGGAACATAGATTGGCTTTCAAACTAAGAACCATGTAACGCACACAAAAGAAGATGTCACGTGGAGGGATTACAAGACAACAGAATATATCAGAAAGCAAACAGCATCCAGAGATATCCTATAAAAACAAAAGACGATGTTACCATAATTTCTGACTACCGCTGAATATCAAGACATAACCCTGGTCCCCTTGAGATCATATGCAAAATTGTGGCAACTAACCAATAAGATGGTGTGATGCTTTAGACAAGCTCAAAAAGTATTGGCACCGTGATGCTCAGAAGCGAGAGACCTGGCAAATCTGGGGGGACGTCTATGTTTAACAATGGACTTCAAAATGCTATCGTTGCTGCTGCTGAAGAATAGTTTGCGGCTTATGTGAATTGAGATGAAGTATCTTATATTACCAAAGTCCAGCTTGTGATCTTGGTGTGATTATCCAAGAACAGATAAGATTCTCGCTTGATGGGACGAATGCGAGCCAACTTGAAAATATAAGAGTGTCTTCCACATTTGAATACAGTCAACTATTATATTAACCAATGACGCTAAACAACATACTTCAGAATAACCAGCCAAAAACATATTCAAAACCCACTGTATAATATTGATTTAATCCCAATAAATCCCAATATAATCAGTGAATCCGGAATGACTTTTTAAAAATTATAGAAATGAAAAAGGTTAGTTGGCACACGAGAAAGAAAGTCGACCAATATAATGTGGACAGCTGTAAACGGCTTTAAAAGTAACAGAAAATTTTATTTTTTTGCATTCTTTTCCTTTTCATATGAATGCGAGAAGATTAAATCCGGGGTTGTAGAATCGAACTGCGCATGTCTGCCTCGTTATGGAAAGACAAAAGAAAATGGCGCCACATATCCTGCTCATAGTGTCTCATTCTAAAAGAACGGATTTAACTGTCACTGTGTGAAGTATGTTTTGAATTATGAAAATAGAACGGAGAAGACAACAAGGAGCAGAGAGAGAGACACACACAGAAAGGTGTGCGTGCGTGTGTGTGTGTGTGTGCGTGTATGTGTGAGAGTGAGTTGAAAGAGTTAGAGAGAGAGTATGAGCGGTACAACAATTGTATGAAAATGTGAGAAGGAAAGGAAGAGGAGGGAGAGTGGAAAAGAGGGAGATAGATTGGGAGAAATTAACAAAATTTGAATGTGGTGAGTGAGACATGAACGAAAGGGCGGAGAAAGAAAGGCGGAGGAAGACGAATAGCTTGCGAGGGAGTTTAGGAATGAGCAAAAAAAAGACTGTCAGAGATAATCTGGATTCAGAGAGAGAGAGAGAGAGAGAGAGAGAGAGAGAGAGAGAGAGAGAGAGAGTAGGGGTAGTGTTTAGGTATGAGGAAAGATACGGGTTTCACGAGAGAGTGCAGTGGCAGTCAAGTTCCTGACCTCTTTTCAGAAAGCCATTCAGGACATCTTTTATGCAATGCATATCATTCTCAAAAATCGTGCGAACGAACGGAGACCCGAGATAAAAGAAAAAAAAGAGCGAAGACACCACTTCCTTTTGACGAAAGTATTAGGCAAATGAAAGGAAAATAATCGAAAAATTGGAATTGAATCAAAATTTATTCACAAGAAAATGTGAAACTATTGAAAAAAATCTTTAATCCGATTATACAAGGACTAAATGAAAAGAATAACGGAACTACTACCATTAATAATAACTTCCGTTTTTTGGCAATATTTTTACTAGCAAAAATATTATAATTTTTCTTTCATGAAATGCGAATGTGTGAACACGTTGTATCTGCTTCTAAGAAAGTCAATTGAATTGAAAATTTCCATCCGGTCATTCATTTCTTTGGTTCATTTTTCTTTAAGCAAAGATATGACCAAAATTTGAGTATAAGAAATGTAGGAAAATTGATTAAACTGAGAAAATTCTTATGAGATTGTTAGCTGGATTTCAATCTTATTTCCAAGCCACATTAATTATTACAAGTATAACAATTTTAAAATACAAAAATCAAAGGAATTGAACGGTTGCATCATTTCCATTTACCTATCCGTCACTTACTTTTATCCTTTGATGTGTAGTACATTTTGCCGTCACTCAAAATTCCAGTGTTTAATCTGTTTAGTAATAGACAGAATTGTATAATATTCCCAAGGTTATTTTATAGTTGTTTACTGTGATCATCTTAGTACGATACAAGTAGAGAAGCATTCATTGAAGTTCAAATTCATTACGCAAGGGAAGTGGTCTGCGAGAATAATTTGATAACCATTGTGGTATGGTATTCTTAAATAATGCCAAGTCGTTATGGATCACTGGTAAATACCTGCTGGCTTAATAAACAGGTTTACGTATAAGAATCGCACCGAGTGCAGTTTGATAAAATCAGAATATTCAACAACAACAAAAAAAAATTTAAGATGTTATATAGACATGTATTATTTTTTCCCATTTATTACATCAACCATATTATAATTATCTGATTTGTGCATGTTTATTTTTGGGTTTGTAGGGTTTTTTTAAACTCAAACACAGCAAAATGGCACATCGTAGCACAACTTGCACAATACCATCAACAGGCTGAAATGCAAAAAATAAAGCGATTTCAAGTATGAAAATTTGTTGGCCACTAGTTGTCGAATAACTACTTCAATAATGCATGAAATAACGAAAAAAATGTGTTAATCAAAGGGAGATAACCCCAAGTCTACTAACTGCTAATTACAATTCTCTATCAAAAAGATAATAATAATAATAATAATAATAATAATAATAATAATAATAATAATAGAAAAGAAATTACTTGACATCGAGCCAAAATGCCACCGAAGGCGTCTTCAAAGCAATTTGCAATGAAATGAAATAATGCTGTAAGTAAAGTAGAACACAATGCTACATTTCACGTAAAAAACGTACTGAGTAAACATTACCTTAATTTGACGAGAAAAAAATCTGTTTCAAGTGCGGATGTGTGTCATCCTCAGAGAATCTGATTAACTGTTCGAGTTTTTCCTCCATGTTTATTTTTACATCATCGTTTCAATTAATATCCGTTCTTATTCTATTAGCACTTACTCATCCCAAGCATGTAAATATACATCGCGTTAGAGACTGATACATTTCAGCAAAACAATCACTAAAATTATACAAATATATGAATTTTATTCTAGGCAATAGCCATAGAATGTCAACGAGTTTCACATCTAATAAATCCTCAAACCAGGTTCAGATGGTAATGTTGGGCGTTTGTCTCTTTCTATCTAGACAACGAAGGTGCAAATCGCCTGGTTACAGTTTTAATAGTAGTCTATATTAATATCATTGTGCAATCTTTCATTGTGAAATACGAGCTCATTTTCTTAGGCCATTGGTATCTCGATTAGGAGCCCAACCCTTGTCCATAATAGTCATTCATTGTCAGACAATACAATAATGAACGGCCGCTTTCCCATTCACCAGTTCATAAACCAAAAATATCCGATCAAATAGGGAATTTATCAAAGGAGCCCAGCAGGAATTTTACATTATTATGAAATCGCTGGTTCTCTATATCAAAATGAAGTAGTCTCTGTTTAGAGAGACGCTAAGGGTTCGGCCAAAAATGCAACATTAAATCATGTAACTTTATCGTTGTAATAGAGAGGAAACAAAGGAAAAAGGTAAGAAATTAATAAGTAAGGGAGGAAGATGAAGCGAGAGAAGCAGAGAAGAGCAAGCATTGTTAGAAAGAATAATAAAAGAGAATTTAGAGAGAAGTGAAAGAGAGAAGGAAAAAGGAGAGGTATGTGGCATGGAGAAAAGAGCGAGAGGGAAAATGAGAGAGAAGAAGTAAGGGATAGATAGATGAGGGAAAGAAGAAGAATACTTGATAGTGAGGAGGGAAAAAGTGAAAGAAAGAAAAGAAAGAGGAAGAAGGAGGAGGTGTATCGTAGACAGATAGGTGATGAAAAGAAGAGAATATTTGATAGAGAGAAGGGAAAAAGAGAGGCATGTAGCATGGACAAAAGAGCGAGAGGGAAAGTGAGAGAGAAGGAGTAAGGGATAGATAGGTGATTGAAAGAAGAAGAATACTTGATAGTGAGGAGGAAAAAAGTAGAGAAAGAAAAGGAGGAGAAGAAAGGAGGAGGTATATTGTAGACAGGTGATGAAAAGAATAGAATATTTGATAGAGAGAAGGAAAAAAGAGAAAAAAAGAAAGAAAGAATAAGGAAGGGGGTGTATCATAGATAAATAGGTAATGAAAAGAAGAATAATTGATAAGAAAAAAGAAAGAAAGAAAGAAAGACAAAAATGGGAAAGGAAAATGCAGAAACGTTGAAAAATCAGAAAAGAAAAAAAGAAGGAAAATTGAAAAAGAAAAAGGAAAAAAAACGTAAGAAAGGCTGATAAAAATCTAAGAGAAAGAAAAAAAGACAGAAACAGAAAGGGAGAGGCTTAAAGGAGGAGAGAAAGTATTGAAGAAAGGCTGACAGGAATGAAGGAACCAAGAGATAAAGGCACACAAAAACGAAGAAAAACGACAGACAAAAGCATTATGATTGCTAAAGACAACAAAATTAATGATAGTCATTCAAAAATACCACTTAATATAGTATATGTCATAGGAGGGCAAATGGCAGCTCTGGAGAGGAGTGTATTTTCATTTGTGTCCAACCATAAAGATTGAAGTAAAGTGATTACGGTAACAAGTGATAGCCTTAAAATTTGATGTATTGTCAGTTTATGATTCTGCAGATGCAATGGACATGGAAACACGTAGAGAATTAATTTATGGGGCCTATATTCCGAGGTTGGTGGCTGTGATTTGACCCGTCTTGTTACAACAAAGTCATAACAACAAAAACTTGAACACATACTGGAGAGAGCTCGTATATCTCCTTCTAAAGGCCATAATCTATTATAGTAATAGAGATGAAAAATAAGCAGAAACGAGCTCAACCAAAGACACTGGCGTGTAGTGGTTAGTATGGTGTTCTCTCAACCCAAAGGTTCATAACAGATTATTTAAAAAGAAAAAAAAAAAGAACGGGGAGATTTGATCTCCAAGTTTTCCTTTCGAACAACCACGGGTATAAGGAAACTGTTTCGTTAAGAGAAGCAGAGGGTTTGATGTGCCCAAAATTTCACACAGTTTTGCTTGAATTAAGCAGATTTGCCCGGAATTTAACACTATTTTGTCCAGATTCAGTACAGAGACAGTATGTAAATTAGGAAAGCTAATCAACTTTCAAATAAAAAACTAACTTGTATATGTTCTTGAAAAGAAGCATAAACCTTGATCTTGAGACATTACAAACGTTTTGTAACTTCATTAGGAATACCTTGAAACAAAAAGATTTCCTCATATAGATTAATGTTAATTACTTCTTCGCTTTATGCCCTTTCATCTTGCAAAAGGTTTCAAATGGAACGTTTTACAAGATTTTGAAATAAAATTTTTATAATGTCGAAGCAAACAATATGACAAAATGGAAATTCCTGACAACTAACGAAAGGAGAGAAAGGAATAAAAGTGCCTAAAAATAGATTAGTTCTTCGAATTCCTAAGCTTGATTCATTTTTGTTGTTCGTCTGATATTTTGTCGACCTGGAAACTTTTTAGGTAAATTAGAAAAAAGCGGAAAGCTAATGCCAGAGGCAAACAATTACCACCAAGCAATTTACGCTTTCATAGATTTTTCTTTGTGTTTTTATTTGCGCAATTATCATATTTGGCTTTACATACACACATGCACACACACACATATGCGCATGTATATATGCATATAAAAGTATCTCTCTCTCAATATTTATATATATACATATACACATATATATGCATATATGTACATGTTCATATACATGCATATATATAAATATGTACGCACATATATATGGATGTTCATATATAGGCATGTATATATATATATATATATATACATATGCACACACACATACACACACACACACATATATATATATATATATATATATATATATATATATATATATATATATATATATATATATTTATATTGTTTGTGAATTTTTGTTCCTGTTTTATTTTGATCTATTCTTAGGCTTTTGTACTTTAGTGCTCTGAAATTTCAAATTTGTTTGTAAATGAGATCGTTTTTTTTTTTCACCAGTTAGCTCTGATAGCTGGATGTTGTCTTTTTCAAACATTCTAATGTCGGTGCTTGTTTTGGCTTTTTTTTTCTTATTTTCATCAGAAATCTTTTCCTGTTATTCCATTCCTTTTCATATTTTTATTTTTGTTTATTCTCTTTGATATTGATTTTTTTATAACAACAATAAATGCCGTTTTCTTTCTTCTGTTGTTGTTAGTGTTAATGATTCATAAAAATCCAATAATAATAATAATAATAATAATGATAATGATGATGATAATTATAATAATAATAATTATGATGATGATGATAACGATGATGATGCTTGGGAAAGTGTTGTAATGTCCTGTACCCCGCCACCTCTCTTTTTCTTTCTCCTAAGCCCCGACTGTCATAACTTTCAATGACGCTAGGCTTTGGTCTCCGGTTGAGACAAAGCCAACGGCAACATTATTTTAATTTTATTTCGAATACAAATTCATTTTTGAGTTCCATCACCATTTTTGTAACCCTAAAGTCTTTTATGGTGCTCCAAAATTTTCCATTATTCAAAGACTTTCCTACTTGCCAGAGAGTTCAAAACAATTTCTCCAGTCGTTGGGATTAGAGGAATAATTATTTGACCTTATACTCCACAATATTCAGATCTGACAGGACTAGTCTTGATTATTCGACACTATACTCTCGTCTTCTTTTTATTTGTATCTGGTTGAATTTTTACACCAATAGTATTTGTTCGTTTTCAAAGTGAATCAAGTGACATTAAATCTCGATACCCAAGCACATTTTTCAAAATTCTAGTTTTTTTTTAGTGCTGCTTGCGCCTCGGTGGTTTCGATCATTATCTGAATTTCCAGTTCTTCCAATCACTTTGAAAGTCACTTTGGAATTGTTCCAAGCGCTCAAATTATTATGGGCCAAACAAACTTATTGTTCTATGAATGTTTCAATAATCTAATACGATGTAATTGTTTAATTTTTTCACAGGGCTTCTGTCTCGTACTTAAACGAAGTCAAGTTACTTTGAACATTTCATAGTGGATCACCGTTCCTAACCACTCATTCCTATTTCTATACACCTTGTTCAACTTGATATATTTACTCAGGTTTTTGGTTTACACTTTCAGGTCTGTCTCCCAATGGCTATTTTTGCTATTTTCTTGAATTTTGCTGTATCTTGCTATGCAATGCCATACCAAAATAATTGCACCTCGGGTTCCTTTTGTTTGCTTTCTAAATTCAGTATAATTTCATTGTTTTCTCCCATTTGGGTTCTAGTTTGTACCCTTTTTGTTAATCTTATAAGTCAGTTTTGAGCATTTTATTCCTCTGGTGATTCTTTTGTTTTCAATCTGCTGAGGGGAACCTTTTCTTTTTTTTGCTATTTTACTTATTTATTTTATTGCAAGGAATAATTGAATCGAAAAAACAAAATGCAAACGTTGTGGGGAATCTTGAGTTTAAGCACTAAAAGTGAAGAAAGCACTTAGTCCCAATCTTTGATATCTCAACTGATCTCTATCAAATTACAATTTAGGGAGAGACTTCTGTTTATTCGGTCCCTCTGGTAGAGCGAGGACAGGGGAGATCAAAAGTATCAATAAATGAGCAGACGTGTTAGAAAAAAATAATATAGCCTTTTGAGAGAACGAATTCTGATAGCAGGGATGGCTAAATTGATTTTTTCAAAAAAGGTGTTAATCAGTAATTTTAAAATGACGCAAAAGGTTTGGGTATTGTTGGTTAAAAATAACGATTAAAACTGCGGCCTAGTGACAGCAGAGACTGGAAATTTAGTTTTAGGAACACTGTTTAAGTTTCACGTAACACACACTCACCAAGGGCAACAAATTTTTTTTGCTACAATGATAATGTCGATTAAATCATACTGCTCTGGTGATGGTGATTATATTATTATCACTTACAAAAAGCTGACTTGGTGAGCAAGTCTATTTTGTTTCACACAAAGCAGAATTTCATCATCATCAGTCTTTTATCGACCGTCGTTGGACATAGATAATCCCCGGAAATAGCCAGATCTCCCTATCATGGGCGAAGCCAATACTTTATGAACTTGCCTAGTTCAGAACTAGAATCTTATATTTTACCACCTACAGTTTCGCATGTGATCTCTGGGGGTCCACGATGCGAGTCGTGATGTCCAGCGGTTGTCTGACGTTCTTGCAACATGACAAATTCAATGCAATTACAGTTTTCTAATGGATTCTATAATGTCTCAGACTGATTTTTTTCTTTTTTTGTTATCTCTCCATGTGATGTTTAGCATGGTTCCCTGTTTGAGGGTCAGGTTCTAAGTTATGTTCAATGTTCCAGTCCCATAAGTGACTATAGGGAGAATGCATTGATTGTGTTCGAACACTGTACAACCAATGCACCCCACCGATAGGATTAATGGGATTTTCACAAGTTACTGAGTTATAATGGAAAATAGTCAACTTCTGCTATGACTAGTATCTGAAAGATTCACGACAAAACTCAAAACTTCTATAAACCTCAACTTTAAAGGAGTTCCTAAAATTTCCCTCGTTATAACTGTCTTCTCTGGCTGCATTGCGATTCACAATGACGCTCAGCATCCTTAATCAGGCAGTGGTTGAGCTATAGTAACAAAATACATTAAGTTCGTTCCTAGCTGTGCGCTCCTGAAATGTAATCAATTCTCCTATTGAGTGCAAAGGAAATAGGAAGTCTGTGTAGCGTTAAATCTTCACCAAGGATGGGAAGGTTCAGAGATATAAGCCTTTCAGCATAGCCCCGTTTGGTCTTAAATGTTGACTGATGACTTACGCACAGTTACGCGATCATCTCTCCGCCAAGGCGGACACTCCTACGTAGTTGATCGTAACGAGCATTCAATTTCTGTTGTGAACAGAGTTAACTTTGTAGGAAAATAAAACTTTTCACAGAAAAGGCAGCTGCAGAAATCCAGAGTTTTATAATGAAGCCTGTCCAAGGCAGCTGATGGGCCTCGATTCTTTTTTTGTATTTGAATTTTGTTTCTTGCTCTATGCTGTATTTCTTAGATTTTTTTTCGAAGCAATCCATTCGGAAGCTTCGGCTTAAAAGAAGGAGGAAGACCTCAATACTTGTTTGTTTGTTAGCAAATGGTGCTGAGCTGAAATCGATCAATAACCATTCTGAAGATCCTTTGTCCACAGGCATTTATTTGTGTAAGCATTCATCTAATTACTTTTATATATATATACATATATATATATATATATATATATATATATATATATATATATATATATATATATATATATATAGTCAAGAACGCTTCATAGCTTTAAACACTAAACATTAAAAACTTTTTCAATAGATTTTTGTGTCACTTTAGTCACCTATTTTCCAATATCTGTCAATGCAATTTATATAACTTTCCAGGTTAGATATCGCTATTTCCTCTGTACTTTATTACTATGGAACAATGTACAAATTGTCTCTTGTTAGGATCATCAGTTGTTTATCATGTAACTGTTTCAGGGATTTAAAAAACAAAACAGTTATATTAACATTGATCAAATACCATCTCCTTTTTTACATAGTTTATGCCATGTATGTAGCTGTCATTTTTGATAAGGTTTATCTGTATTATATCATGTTAGTATTTCACACGACATATCCATTTTTTGAAACAGAGTTTACTTACGTAAGTTACCCTGAAAACATTTTAACTATGAACGATCAATGAGCATCAAGACTGACATGACTCGCTCTTCATGTCATTTCTATTATATTCATATAAGCAGTTGTATGTAGGTATTGAATATGCTTTGGCACACACGCTTTATTATATATATGTGTGAGGGTGGGTATGTTTATGTATATATATATATATACATGTGTGTGTGTGTGTATGTATGCGTGCTTTTAAATATATATGTTGATGAAAGTGACATTTGGAAAGTGATGAGAAAAAACGAGCTACACTTCAATTCTTTTTATATTCCCTAGGCATGTTTTGATGCATTTTAACGGGTACCAGCCACCTTTTTCGAAGAAAAAATGGAAACAGTTCGCAGAAAATTTTAATGCTTACATAGCTGAGGAGGTTTTTTCTCTCTCCGCAGCCCAAGAGAAATAAACAGTAATATTTCTTGTGAAGCGCTGCAGATTTTTTCTCTGAAAAAGATGGCTGAACCCGCCGTAATGCATCGAAACATGTCCATAGAATGATAAAAAAACTGAGATGTAATACCTAAGCATATATATATATATATATATATATATATATATATATATATATATATATATATATATATATAGTGACTTACTGGAGCAAGGCCTGGAAACTTACAAAACCACTTGAAAAGAAATTCAGTAGAGGTCAGAGGGTAATGGAAAGATCAATGTTAGGAATAACCATGATCTATTGGAAGAAACATGGATCTGAGAATCAGGATCGAGGTAAAGGCACATTATCGGTGTTTGCCAGGCAGTAAACGTAGTAGGAAAATACCATATCCAAGGTAGAGAAATGAGATTCGAAAACTTACAAGTAAAACATGATAGAGATCAGCTTGTCTTAGGAGGAGATGGGAAAGAATTTCGTCCAGCAGTACACATATAACAGCTGATGATATATATATATATATATATATGTATATGGAAATTTTCCTGGACGAGAATGGGGTAGAGAGATATACTAATTACAATTCAATTAAATCGGAAAACTTTTATTTTTCTTAAAATTTTCGCTATGACGGACACTGTAGCAATGATTGCAGAAAAGTATGACGTATGACTTATATTCTGAGTGGGTACATAGGTTGAGGGAGGATTTGAAGGATGTTTTGAATGCCTTCAAAGAACTGTAGAATAGGAAAATACGTCACAGTCAAGCATACGGTCGTATTCCAAGCCTTCCCCTAACAGCCACAGCAGACGAGTCTCAACCTTTGACACTGAGGTAGGCAAACATAGAAGGTTGTCTTTTGGGGGTCTGGAAATGCCCAAAGATTTTTCTGCATATAACTGTTGATTGCTTCTCCATTCTTTTGGATAGCGATAAAAGATTGTACTAATGTAGCTTTTTGTTGGAAGTGGAGTTGCATGAAGTGAACTTTCGGAAACAGGTTATACCAGAATTTATGTTCTCAAGAAAATGAAATAATAATACTGACGACTGGATTTCAATGCCCTCCCCATTTGGACTCAGTATAAGTATAACTTGGTCCTGCACAAGGCTACAGTAGTTGGATACTAATAAAGACCCATGTATCAGCTAACAGGTAGACAAGTCAAGCTTACCATCACGCTACTCTAGGCGTCCGTTTCTTTTAGCTAAATGGTTGTGACTGTTGATAAAGGGACACAATTAAGGGGTAATAAAGATTTGATTCGTTGCAGTGGTAAGATCTATGACGCAAGCTTGTTGAGTATTTTTCGACAGCAAAGCACATACAGTTATTCATCAAGTTTGTTTAGTCTGGTACAGGGTCAAAGTATTTTGGTAGCCTGTAAGAATAGTCGAGTGCCCAATGAGGATCGGAATCCCTCGCCATGGCCACAGGGACTAACTTGTTAATCGTTATTCTAAAACCTGCACCTGTTATATAGGGTAATGTCGCATTCAGAGGGTGAACGGTACCAAACTAAACTGTTGTACATTTGATATTTTGAGGTTTAATTGCTTCGCGGATCGAGGGCAAAATAATTATTAAATTGCAAAAGATAAAACAAGAATAATGATTGCTTTTCAGCAACAAAGAACAACGAACAGAGAGACACACAAAGAAAAGAAATACCACTGATTCCAAATACTCTCTTTGCTTCTTTTGCGCTTTTTCTAACAATCAATCTTTCCGTTTTCTTGTTGGCCTTTTCCTTGCAGCTCAGAGATCTATTATTTTCTCCCGTTTTTGGCTTCTCCCGTGACTCAGCGGTCCACAAGTGTAACTTGCGGTCATATCTCAAGTAGCGAGGGTTGCCGGAGGTCGTAGTCGGATTTGGCAGATTCTCCGTTGTTGCCTTGTTTCCGCCTCAGTCTGCGTTTGTTGCGTCTCAAACACTTCCGTAGTTCCTTGGATTGTTTGTTGCCAGTTAATCCTGTTTCCCGTATCCATTTCCAAGGTTTTGGTGGTCTATTCCGGTTTCCCCAGAGGAACGTCTTTCGTTAGTTTTGGAAAGAGTAAAGTGAATTCCAACAAACCTGCGAGTGATGCTCACACGGTATTTTCCGGGCCTTCAGCTGCAGCACGCACAATATGCTACTTGCAGAATCAGGGCAAAGAACTGTAACTGAATGCTATTATCTCTCTATATATAGCAGTTGTAACCTGTCCATGCGCCATAACTTTTATCCCTTTTCCCAGGTATTTACATGCAGTGAATCGTCTCCGGTTTACTTTTAAGGAGTTTGGGATCATTCTTAGTCAGAAAACTCACTTAATAGAATTTATGTGTATACTCCTGCATATACGCGCATATATGTATTGACTTTGACAGAGGTTTCAGATACATGCTTGTTTCTTTCCTTTCTCGAGAAAGACATCTCTATTAACTATTTTACAAATAGTTTTACATGGTCTTCTTGTTTGTTCCCACCACAATAAATAATAGTTGTCGAAGTTCACTGTATCTTTGCTTATTAAGTGATGGTAAATAAAAGAAATTAGGGACTTTAGGCAAGTCAGTATTATCATTTCATCGGGACGGTTAAGATTTGGGATTAGGGTCAGTCAGAGTTCGTTGATATAAGGGTCTTTGATCTATTTGAATTTGCATTTATTTAGTAAACAATATGGTAAATTGTAATAGTTATAATCTTTTAGTGTTGTGGGGTTACTGAAAAAAAATTTTTCTCAAAATAACTTGAAAAACAAATTTAAGGCCAAGTTTTTGGATCACGAATCTGAGTGGTAACGATTCGATTCATTAAATGACAAAGGTGAGACAAATAGAGTCACAACGAAACAAAGAAAAAAAAACTTACCATCAACTCCGAATTCTCCTGTTACTTCTACGCTATAGCCTTCTCCAACTCCATTTGATACAGAGCATTTTATAAGCAAATCAATGTCACTTTTAGATAACAAATAATACAGGGTGCTGTTTCTATAGTACTGGCACGTCGTGGTATTTAAGTAAGGTTCTGTCTGGTTATTGTGGTCATGGATTCGAACCCAATCACTGTCCTCCCGTCTCTGACGGTGCCACACGAAGTTCCCAGGGGGGTTACCCACCATACCACCACACCGTATTTCCAACAAGACTCCTGTGTGAGGCACTGTGTTGTTTACGTTAATCATTGTTAGAGGACCCGGTCGAGCTGCAACGAAAAAGAAAAGAGAAATAAGATTTTTTAGACCCTTTTCCGAACTATTTAAACCATTTTGTTTCGATATTTACTAATTATGGGTTGATAGAAAGCCACCACTTGGTGCTTATATCATATATTCCCAAACTTTTTTTCGGTGCCCTCATTGTATTAGGATTTTATCACGGCACCTTGAGTCAGAAAATGATTATATTATGTACATGTGGTGAATGCAGTTAAGCAAAACAAATATTTTTATATACACAATCAGCAGTTATTTATATGCAATAACTATGTACCGACATTGTTCGACAGAGTTTTAGAAAAATCCTTTAAACTTTGTCAATCAACTGGACACCATCTATTGATGAAACTCAGAAGTTTGGCACAAGGTGAACAGACTGATCTGCAATATACCAGTTAGATGTCCCCGTGCATCACTGAATTACGATTGCCTGGAATAATCAAAATGGTTGTACCTCATGGGGCACTGCAGTTAGCTCCCAAGGGCACCCCTGGAAGCTAACAGCGGCGCCTCAGGAAGTCAACCAACACACTTTGTGAATCACTGGCTTGAACAGTTTGTTAAAAGCTGATTATGATAAGGTTATTTACTTATTTACGCAAGGCCATTGTAGCTGCTTATCTTGCTTTTAAGCTGATAATGATAAGACTATTCACAAAAATTTAGTCAGTCTAGCACAAGGCCACAGTAGTGGAGGACCCATGAAGATCGACCCCACAGCACAGGGAAAATGGGGCCCTCGATATGTTCGACATTGACGTAAACTTGGACGCCCAAGCCTGTAATGATAAAAGAAAGTAGTAATATCTGTTTGACAAAGGATAATTTCGATACAAAATCACATTCATCATCATCATCATCATCATCATCATCATCATCATCATCATCATAATACTTTTAACATCCGTCGTTGGACTTGGACCTTCCTCAGGACTCGCCAGACCTCTCTATCGTGAACGTTGAGCAGCCAATACTTTCTGAATTTGTCTAGTTCGTCTCTACATCATGTGTTCTGTCAAACTTGATTGCGCGTATCACGTCAGAAATAAACATACAACGATCAAAATTAAAAATGCAAAACTGGAGAAAGTAGACCTAACTTCCACCCAGGACAAGGAATCTCCATGGAATCCTTAAAAGAAGAAAAAAAACAACCGAAAAATCACTCTAGAATGAATTTTTCAGTAGAGGAAGCTCAACCTTCAAGAACAAGGAAGTCCCATTAGTCCTATAAAGATCACATTCATTGGCAGTCAACTTTTCCACATTGTCTAATGTGACCTGCTTATAATATACAGTTCTAACACACGTATTCTTTTGGATGTTTTTGTATCAACCTAACTTCGGCTCAAGACCGTATTTCTAGATCTTTCGTTAAAGATCAAGATTATTCTCAGTTCCTGCGTGAGGTGTGGGAAAGACCATAAGTTTCCTCTGCGGGGAGCTTCTTATTCGTCTCCTCCGCAGGTGAGACAAAACTAAACAGAGAGTAAAGGTTAAAAATCACATCAAAGGTGTCTAAGAATCAGAAGTGAATCAGATTTCTAGGCAGTGGTTAATGTAGTTAAGGAAAAAAGTATATCTTTACGTAAAGGATCAGCACTTATTTATAAGCAACAACTATGTACCAAAATTGTCCGACATAGGTTCAGAAAAATCCTTTAAACTTTGTATGTCGACTATGCACCATATACTGATGAAACTGTGAAGTTTGGCACAAGATGAACAGAGTGATTTGCAATGTACCAGTAAGATGTCCCCTCCTATCATTGTGACTGGCATTATTGAATTGTGCTCGCCTGAAACTATTGAAAATTTTCGAATACCCTGCAGCGCTCCTTAGAGCCTAGTACAACAACCTGGGAATGACAGCAGTTGTCGAGCCTTTAGTGAGGATCGAATGCAGCCTTTAATTTGTCTGAGAGATGATCTTGTTATCAATCATACCATGGCACGAGTCCTTTTGTGCATAATAAACGAAAAGCGGCAACGGTGTGAAAAGCGCAAAGACCGGATTCGTGATACCAGAAGCATACCTCCCACTGATTGATTCTCAGATTTTTTGACACAAACAGGTTTGAAAGAGATCAATTGATAGATACAGATAGATAGATAGATAGATAGATAGATAGAGGGATACTTATATTTGTGTGGTAAATCACAGACGTTCAATTTTTTTTGATTGCTCAAGGAAATGTTTATGGCAGTAAGAATGATAAAAAACTCTCTCACTTTATACATACACACACACACACACAATATATATATATATATATATATATATATATATATATATATGTGCGTGTGTATATACATACATATATATATATATATATATATATATATATATATATATAGAGAGAGAGAGAGAGAGAGAGAGAGGGATGTAGAGGGTGAGAGAGATGCGTATAAAGGTATGTATTGGTAGATAGATCAAGATATAGTGATTAGTTTGTATTTGTGTTCGTGTTTACTACAGTGTGTGAGCGCATTAGATATGTTAGATTATGTAAAAATATACTGTCAGAGAAAGAAACCGAAAGATGTTAGTCTGACAAAATAAATAAATACAATGACTACGACATGTATTTGATTTCAATGTTTGTTCCTTATTGCATTAATATTCTTCTCATCTTTTTTTCCCATTTCTTTTTGATCTCTTCTTGTGTTCTTTATAGTTTCTATACATTGATCGTCCTATATAATCTATCAGGGCCATCTGAGGTTTCATGGAGGCAGAAAAGTTACGTGAACATCATTGACTAACTCAATTAACGTAAAAGCGCCTTGATACCAAGAGAATAACTTCCCTTTTTCCGGCGCATGCGTGAACGTATTCTGAGGTACAATTTTGATTCCTGTTCATCCGCATATCGTACAAAAAAAAAAAAAAAAAAAATAGAGGGATAAAAAAAAGACAACGAAATCAACGCCCCCCCCTCCCCCAAATCGCAATCTATAAATTAGGAAACGTATTTAGCATCCCCCAGAAGATCACGGTAAAGAATAATGCTTTTACTATGAATGTATTAATTCCCAGCTATTCCATTGGGTACTACATAAACAGGAATACATCTTATGGAACTGACCGATATTGAAAAGGCTAGAGGACATAACAGCTGTGGTTGGCACGTTTTAATTTGATGATAGCAATAAAACGAAGATTGAGGGAGAAAAACGTAATTGAATTGGTGGCGTTCATTTTTTTTTTTTTTTAAGAATCAAAGATGAAAAATCAACGCTACAATAGTTTTATAGATTTATAAAGCATAAATGAACGGAGCAATATATATATATATATATATATATATATATATATATATATATATATATATATATATGTGTGTGTGTATATGAAATCAGCCAGTTTGTCAACTGTTGGGCAAAGGCCTTTCCCATAACGATTGCATTTGTGCTAACCTTTGCTCTATCTTTCCGACAAAACCCCTGTATCTCATCCCTCTATCTAGTATCTGATCTTTTCTTACTGCGTTTACTGTCCCATGGGAACCGATTGGTTAGCCTTTTGTTCCACCAGTCGTCAT
Organism: Thysanoteuthis rhombus; assembly: GCA_963457665.1. Classification (NCBI taxonomy): domain Eukaryota; kingdom Metazoa; phylum Mollusca; class Cephalopoda; order Oegopsida; family Thysanoteuthidae; genus Thysanoteuthis; species Thysanoteuthis major. The sequence goes on from OY735208.1 coordinate 30,794,598, forward strand.
CTCTTCTTGCTAAGTGCCCAGCCCATTTCCATTGATCATTTGTTGCTTAATTGTTTGCATAATATCTTTCACTCTAGTCATCTCTCTGATCCATGTTTATTCTTTTCCATCTTGACTTATAACATTGCTCTTTCAATAGCCATCCATCCATTTCGTTAATTTCCCATGTCTCGCATTAGTAAGATGTGATTAATATCATTATCGGTATCATTATTGGTATAAAGCATTGATTGAATACTTGACGCTTTAAGCACATTGGCAACTTAAGCTTCAGTATGCCTTTATTTATACCGAATGAGTTTGAGCCAATCGTTATGCGCCGTTGTATGTCGCTTCAACGCCCTTCCTTTAACTTTATTACCTATCTTGAGTGAATGGGTTCGTCAACCTTTTCTAAATACTCGCCTGCTCTTCTTATGGTCTGGGGGAAACTCCAAATACTACGCTTCGAGATTAACAGAACAAAGACGAAAGTGATATTCTATGACACACTCACTCACATGTATATATTTGTATATACATACATTCCAGATTAAATACGACGTGCAAGGAACATTTTTTCTTTTTTTTTATTATCAACATTTTCTTGTTTCTGCAAAAAAGAACGTATATTTGGATTCATTGAGTGCAATATTTGTCCATCCAAAAGTATTATCATACCTGGTGCTTTCGGCTAAATAACTTGCAATTTTCAAATTTGAATATACGCATATATATATATATATATATATATATATATATATATATATATATATATATATATATATATATATATATATATATATATATCAGAAAATCGATCAATAATCTGACAGAAATACATATGAACATTCATGATTATATATGTATAATAGTTTTTAACACAATGTTTCAGTATTCAATCGGTACGTCGTGTGCTAAAAATCCGACGACAATGATTGTAAAAAGACAGGAATTTTGCTACCGTTAGTGACAATATCTTTCTTTCTCTCTCTCCCTCTCGTTTTCTCTCTATCTCTATCTCTCTCTATATATATAGAGAGAGAAAGATAGAGATAGAAATAGATATGCTCAGTCTAGAGATGATTATCAATGGTTACGGATCAAAACCAGCGTTAGTGACAAAATATATATATTTATAAAGTGTACTGTAGAGAGTGAGACAGACTCAGGAGTGAAGTGTTTGGAAGTAAGGTTTATCAATCCTTATAAGTAAATTGTCCATACATGTTTCAGGATTCTTCCCATCATCAATGGTGTGTGTTGTGTGAATTGTGTTATATATATATATATATATACTCCGTTGATGAGAAAATTTAAAGATCTTTGCGTAGTGAAACAAGGTGGCCTACGTATGTATATCTAACAGAGATAGAAAGATAGATATAAACTGTTAAGATGTACGAACGAACGTACATCTCTGTCTATCTATTGATAGGTGAATGTGTTGAATGCCCCTGTTTTTACGTACGTATCAACATGCAAATACAGGACTATACGATTATAGCCTCAACTATTTAATCTCCATCGTGTATACCATGAATCCTATTGATTACTGGTCATCAGAGACATCCAAGCGATGCATTTCCAAGTACTCGTGTACACATGCTAAACCTGAAATTTTATGACTCGTCACTCAACTCGGAGCGACCATCTTTGATCCGCTATTCATTCCGCTATTCTCTCGCTTCGTTGGTTTTTAATTATGTTCTTTCGCTCTTCGTAAAACTTATCTAGCCTTTCATCTGGATTCCCCGTACGACGATTACTTCAAGCAACGTATTTCCTATAACTAAAAAAAATCTATCTATCTATCTATCTATCTATCTATCGGTTGATTAGTATCATATATGTACGATAATCGAATTTTCTGTTCGTATCTCTCTATATATCTATCTATCTATCTATCTCTCTCTCTCTCTCCATATATATATATATATATATATATATATATATATATATATATATATATATATATATATATATATATATATATATATATATATATATATATATATATATATATATATATCATTGTACTGTAAAAAGTTGAGATAGAGCTGGAATGTGTTGTGTATATGGAGTAGTTTATTTACATAGAACTATTCCGAACATGTTTCGAAGCGGGAAAGCTTCATCTTCAGCGGGAAGCTCTGATCTTCAGTGTTGGGTAGAGCAGTAGATGGTTACTAAAAATCACTAGATTGAAACATCTCATTTTAATTCCATCCTGCTTCTTAACGGTCATCGACCTGAATTGATTTTGATGGCTGTCTTGAAAATTAGTTACTGGCTTATGCAAGTAGGGGGTCATTCAGGGGGTCAGGTCTCCAAGAGACTGGTTGCCATGGGGACATTCCGGTTGGAAGAGAAAATGCGTAATAAAATAAGGTGATTAAAACAGGGAAGGATTGATCATCGGGAATATTGGTTTTAAGGGACTGTTTTAGATTTTATAGAGAATGGTTTCATCATTAGAAAGTGCACCAGTGATTAAAGGTTCTTAGATTGCTATAGACAGAGTCAGTCTGACTTCCTTAAAATCTTCTATTCTTTCAATTAAGAAAAAAAAGTATGCTTATTTGTTTATTCATTTTATTCTTTTAATGTGATTATAATTTTCAATTCTTGGGTGTGAGATTGAGTGGGGTGTCTTTGGGATGCCGTGAAAAATATTTTTAGTTTTTAATGTGTATTATAATCTTTTGGCTGATGGGCGTGTGTTGGTTAGAGTTTGTGAGCAGCTTGGGCATTCTGTAGTGATGTTGATAATCTTATGAGTTGGAGTAAGGTGTCAGATTGTTTAATTTGATATTTAGTCTATTTGGGGGAAGAGTTAGTAGAAATAATATCCGCATATGTTCATGATCCTCGAGGATTTTTGTGGCCTTGAGTAGAGTAATATCCTCTATCCTTTCGGTAATGGTGAATTTAGCATCATTGTGAGAGTTATGGTTTGGTGGTCGTGGTGCTGCTCTTTTGGGAATAGATTGTTATAATTGGTGGATTTAACTCGGTATCTGTAATTATTGAGTCTCATAATGAAAAGCCACTCAGATTTCCCTACGTACTATATTTTACATTGTGCGGATTCAAAAAGGTAGATAATGTGACTTTCGCAGTTAGAGCTGTAGTAAACATTGAAATTATTTTCGTAGGTTGAGTTTGTGATTTCCAAATGATTAGGCATATATATATATATATATATATATATATATATATATATATATATATATATATATATATATATGTACATATACATGAAAGAAATAATGGATATTAGTATCCAACGATGAATGAGCAAAACAATGGCGATGATTTGAAAAAAATGATGCGATTCGAACCCACACCCGTTACCATCGGAGCACCTTTGCCAGCCTGGGTATGCCCTATCCGATTGAGCCACCGGAACTCAGAGATGTAAATCCGAAACTTAATGAAAATTTCAGATCATAATCCAGCTGATAACTGAATCAAGCTACGAACTTATTGATCCATCTTTGTGTGTGCATGTATGTAAATATATATCCATGTATGTGCTACAGTCACTACATATGTACGCATTAAGCCGTATCTCTGGATATGTATGCTTGATTCGATTTACAATTTCTAGTTTTGTTCTATCCTTATCTATCTATCTATCTATCAATCTATCTATCTCAGTCTGTTCATATCTATCTATGTATCGGTTTCACTCATTGATGTGCAGTGTGAAACATATATATCTCAAAGTATACGGATGATAAGTTCGATTCTCACTGGATATTGCACGGAATATAACCCTGTGTCAGGTGAAATTAATTTTTCTGTATATCAAAGCATTTATTTTTCTTACTAGGACATTTTACCCAACAACTTTTCGACTCACTGTAAATCAATACATATCTATTTATCTACCCGTCAATCCGTTTCGTTCGTAATCTTCCACGTTCCACGTGTATAAGTGAGTTTGTATCGATTAGTTTTCTGATCTACCAACAACCATTACCCATTTCCTAGTCTAGAAATCATCTGTTCGTATAATCCTAAAATTATACGTATCATATATATATATATATATATATATATGTGAATGTGTGTGTGTGTGTGTGTGTATGTATAACCATGTGTATAAATGCGTATACATATGCATCTATATGTGCGCATCTATACATTTGTGTGTGTGTAAAAGAGATGGGGGACGTACATTTCATTTCAGGAACACATGTATGTGCGCGATTATTCATCAAATATATATACATACATATATATATATATATATATATATATATATATATATATATATATATATATATATATATATATATATATGATCGTGAATTGAGTTACATTATATTGAAATTCATATGGAAAAGATTTCCCGTTACTAAACGGTGAATGAAACAGATCATTTCAAATAGACTTTCAAAATAATATAACACAATTTATAATCATTCTTTAGGATCTTACATCCATTTCTTAAACACATTCACTCACAAACACACACACATATATACATATATATATATATATATATATATATATATATATATATATATATATATATATATATATATATATATATATATATATGTATATGCTTGTGTGTGCGTGTGTATTTAAAAATGCACATATTTGGTCCGACAGAATGAATTATAAATCGCGTTATATCCGATAGAATCTTATTTGAAATGATCTACGTTGTTACACAGTTAGTATATCATGTATATGCATAACCAGCGGCTGTTCAGCTCAATGGTAAGAACATCGCTAGGTTGGAGCAGCTACCCTATCGGCGGCAGGTACGATTCCTGCAGCAGCCCCATTTTCTTTATCTTTTTATTCTATTGGCGTTGTCTGAATTGAGAAATGCATTAACTGCGTAACGACGAAGAACAATTTCTAATAAGTTCTACATAATATAAAGCAATTTATAATCCATATATATATATATATATATATATATATATATATATATATATATATATAGAGAGAGAGAGAGAGAGAGAGAGAGAGAGAGACATCAATTCTTCGTTGATGCATACATTTTTGAAGACTATTGTCAAGGAACAATTTTTGCAATCATAAGAAACAGCAGCAGTTAATCTACTTACTCCCATTATCATCAGATGGAAGTTGGTGTCATGCATTTGAGGACCAATCAGTGATGTTTGTGTGTTTGGTTAAAGCATCTTCCAGTTTTAAATCATAGTTTCTACGTTTATTCTATTGCATATTTGCTTGAATAGAATGACGTCAATTATCGTGGGGTTCTTTTGAACAATAATGCTTGCACTTTTTGTTTTTAAAATATGCCTCAGTTTTCATCATCTTTTGATTAGTATTTCTTTCATTTTATTTCAGATGCTCTTTTTCGCAACTCCCACATTGTCATTCTTCACTATGCAGCGCATGTCGAAATTTAAAAAAAAATAATATAAGCATCCGCTGAGACTTGAACTCACTTCTCTTATCCTTAGAACCTTGAAAGTGCTTAATAAGTGGAAAATTTCTCATAGAATCACTTGGAAATAAGTTAATTCTTACACGGTCTTCTATATTGAGAAGGGGTCTAATATTCAATTTAGATTTTTGTATGTGAGACTAAATCAGAGATAGGTTTTCCCTCTATGTATAGTCACAGTATTTAGCTTCCATTTTTTTTCTTTGTTATGGGGGTTGAGAAATCGATTCGTGGAAAATGTTGTGATCATTCGTTTCTCGTTCTTATTCATTTTATTCTTAGATTTATTCGTTTTTTTTAATGAAAATATCTTTAGGCAATTTGGTATGAATTGTGATACTGTCTGTCGAAGGTAGTATTTTTGCCAAATATTATTTTACCAAAATAACATCCTCATAAATGTATGTGTCAACTAACGCGGATTTCATAGAATCCGAGCATTCGAAGCATATTGTCAGCAAACCTTCGAAGTTGCACCCAAGAAAGATTTTCATAGATATGGAGAACACCTTTACCACATAATTTCTAAAAGTAAAATTGTTGGATGGATTTGCATTGTATTTAGGCTTTCTGGTGGGTTTTTTAGAAGAAATCTTGCATATGCCAGCACTATTCTGTCAGTAAATCTCGTTTCCATTTCTGGTCACTCACTCTAACCTTCTTCCAAAGTTTTTCTATAGTACAATCTTCACAATGCTTTACTAAAATCAAATCTATGGAAATGCATCTGCATCAAAAATATACAGATGATTTAATTAAAATTGTTACTTTTACAGTTGGCTTTTGATATTGAGAATAAACTATACCTTGTTGGGAAACTTTATGTTCATAATATTTTGACTGATCTCCGTGGCTCAGTGGTACAGTGCCCGCATCTGATTTGATAGGCCGTAATTTCAATTCACCACTGAGTCATACCAGAGACTTTAGAAATGGTAATCAATGCCTTTCCACTGTTCACTCAGCAAGAGAACTAGGACTGAGGAACCACTCAACGAGACTAAGGGGGCTAAGGCCAAAAATGTTGGATAGATCGGTTGTCGTAAGTTAGGCCACGTCGTTCTTGGTCAAAACTTAGATGGGCAACCATTTATGAATACCAGGTGCCATAAGCAGAACGAAGCTTTGAGTACGCCTGATAAGATAGAAATGGGTCTTACTTACCATAACTTTACAATAAAGTTCTATGATATATGGAAGCAATCACATTCCATCGACAGCTCATCAAGATTTTATGGGGATGGATCTGGGTTCAGATATTGAAACAAGTATTTTTTGTTTAGAATCACGGATTCGTTCAACAAGGAATAACTGAATTACTTCCATAGCAGACATTTGCTATTGCTAATAATGATTAATGTGCTATTTTTCACATTTGAACGCGTTTTAGTTCCTACCCAAAAGTGCGACATTATTTTACGAACAACGTAACACAATTCTATATGGATGGGCAAGATTCTGGGATTAGGTGAGCTTCAAATGCCTGTGTTGTTTGTCAGCTACATGCTCGGTCGTTGATAGTGTAAAACGCCGAAACTTCCGCTTATCTTTTTTATAGAGAGGGCAGGGAGGTCATTCGCTGTCGGTACTAATCTGAATAATTTCAGAGGCTTTTAGAGATGATTAGCCCTGACAACGCTTCCAAATTAGGAAATACACTTGCCGAGATGAAAAAGTGGAACGGAAATTTTTCCAGGGGTGGTCATAGTGATGGCAGTGGTTAGAGGGTCAACGTAGAATTACCCTGGACGTAAGCGGACACAGTAATGACTGGGATTTGAACGATGGTGTGCTTGCCCTTTGATACTCAATGTTGCCCTCATTCGGCCCAGTATAAAATCTTCAGTTGAACGGCTGAAGTGTTTGACACCAGCAGGGATAAATCAAGAAATCTTGATCCGTATCAGTAGCGTTTGTCTTTGAGCGTGGCAGGATTTTGCATGAGTGTGAGAGAGTACGTATTACACTTATTTTAGTGCCCAAACAGAGAGAGAGAGAGAGAGACAGACAGACAGACAGACAGACAGACAGAGACAGACAGACGGATAGAGACAGAGATAGAGAAGTTTCAAGTGAGAGATGCTTAGCGATAGAGAGATCATTGAACTAAAAGCATTGCCAATCATGGGCATTCAAGGAATTAGAGAAACACAGGCGAGCTTGACCACTTAAAACATGTCATTGATATCAAGGAAAAATTTGCATTTACAGAAAGATTTGCTATCAAAGCCTCTAGCTTTATTTGCTATGAAAAATTAATAAATTTCCCTGTTTCATTTCTTTAAAAGTAACTTTATGGTAATTGTTGCTTAGTAATCTTTTTCATGATGTTTATAATATTTATTTCTATTATTATTTAAATTATATCGTTTTAATACCAATGATGAGTCTTCTTCACAATACTAATCTTGCTTCATGTACTATGGTTAATAATTGGAAGCGATGACTTGACATTTTATTGCAGAAGTCCTGTAATTAGATCTTCTTTTCAGCTGGTCAAAATTTGATCGAAACTATTTTGTTCTTATTAATTAACGTTACTCAAAAGACAAAATAGGTTTTTCATAATGGGATCAGAATTTTTTTGAACGATTCTTACGGCATAATGTAACCTTGTGACAATGTTAACTTTGGCATCTGATTATCCAACCTGGCCGTAGAAGCATCTATATCAGCCTTTGTGATCTGGACTTGTTCTACCATTAGCTAATAAATACATCTATCTAAAATATTAGAATTCCCTGCTTTTGCTCCTTTCACATTTGTCTCTCGTTTGCATCCTGGAATATATCCTTTTCTCCCTTTCTTTCTTGGATGATCATTTTCAACTTTCCCTCCTTGCACTGCTGCATATCTTCGGTTATAAAGCTGCGCTCCAAATTCAGTCTGTCTCCGGGGGAATTTAAAGATTGATATCTCGCTGCCCAAATTGCCTATGTGGATTTAGAAGCGAACCCAAAATGAAGAATGGATATTAGGTTGATTCAAAAGCTTGTGCCACAGTAGGATGTCACTCACCAGCATTACGAACAAGACTGAAAGTCAGACTATTGCGGCGCTAGCTATAAATTTATAGATTATTTCAACCGACGGAAATAGATGCAATCTTTTCTTGTTGAAAGATCTGACCAAAGGGGTTACAATTGGAAAGGCAAGTGATACGAGTTCACTCTTTTTCACTTTCAGACATACGTAGCAGGAAGGATGGGAATGAGAGGTGTTGGGAGTGTTTCGGTGTGTCAGCTTGTCAGTCCCTGACGGTCATAGGTACTAGAGGTGTTCACGTATCTTGATGTTCTGAATCTGGGAAAATAGGTTCCACGTGAGTCAACGGAAACACAGATTGGTTAACGTTTGAACCATTGCCTTCCTCACTTTTTAACAAGATGGTCAATGGTGACGGAAAATTGATTTATTGTGAGGATTCAAAAGGATGAAAATTAAGCACTTTCAATTTGATTTCACTACTACAACGACGGCCGTATCAAGTCATTTAAAGGCAACAGGAAAGTTTAAAAAGTCGGGAAAATAGTTCCAACATTAACAGAATTAAAGATTCCATGATAGTTTAAAACTCAATACGTCTCGACTGCTTTTGTCTAAGCTTTGAGAATTGCGATATGAAGTTGTGCAGCACCCTACATTTTCACTTAATATCTCCTTTTCATTCTCACGAGAATTCTGAACTTCATGTGCGTAATAAAAGGTTTAACAATATGGAAGCCATAATTCGTGCTTTCATTGAATTTATGACCACTAGACATACAGCATTCTATAGAGATCACATCACATTATCATCAGAAGGATATTGCCTCAAATACATTTTTGTATTTATGCCCCCCATCTTCCCATTCAAAAAACGATTTTTCGTATGTAACAACCTGATATTCATTTTAATATTCTAACGTTACAAAAGTATCATTATTTACATGTATAAAGCGTATTACCGATTTCTTTTTCAAATTTCATCCAGACACTAACTTTCAGGTTTATTCCCTGAAGCAGACATCGGAATCAACAAACTCAGTGGGTATTAGCCTAACATTGTTAGATCGTCAGGCAAAAAGTTTTTCATAATAAGCAACGTAATGGTTTTTTTCTATGTCAATTTTTGCTGAGGTTCAAGGCAACTCGTTTCTAACGTACGTACATGGAAAGAAGGAGGGTTGTTTTTAATCATACAGAAAAGTTTGATTACATTGGGGAGAACCGGTATCGAAACTCATCATTTCGTGGGAATTTTTTGCGTTCGAGAATCAATTTCAACTCAGCCTAAAATATATTTTACAAACGAATAGACTCATTGCCTAGCAAGATATTTGCTCTTATCAAAGATAAGAAAATGATAAGAAAGAAAAGTATAAGAAATGGAGCAATGTCTCCTCGATATAATTTCTAGACTATTTAGCATTATTAAAAATCAAAAATATAATAGGCATATGAGCGTCCACAACCATGTTTTCAGGGGCCGGCGTGCAGAAGAATATATTCCCCAGGGTGTGGGTAAAAGGGTATATTTGGAAAATATCTTAGCGACAACCCAGGTACCAGCGATCTTTTTTATCTCGGAACATCGTTAGGGAAAACAGTTGCACAGCACCATTATCCTTTATTAACGAAAAGATTTCAACTTTCAGACCCCTTCATCCTAAGAGAGAAGGCCTGATCCGGGGACAGGAAATATCCTGTTGACCTTCAGCAGACGCTCATGAAGAAGTCTTATTAACAAATATGCTTTGTTTTGTTCATATACATCAATTATTGTAAATAGATATAAATGACAGATAGCTCTACTGGATCTTCGCGCAGGTATTTGATACGAATACAGTTTCTTATTGTTTGGTATTGTTTGTTAAAATAAAGGTGGAAATAAATCTTTATAGCGTTTGATTAAATATGTCGCACTGAATAACTGAATACTAGTCTATGTCGGATAAGATATTAAAGTAAAATATTTTTGCACGTTAGAGAAAAAAGCTGAAGCTTTAAGACTCGTAGAAATGTTTCCCTTCACTTGAAAGAGAAAAAAGTTTACTTTCACTTCTGACCCCAAGAGGAAAGGGAAAAGCCTCCCTTCACTTTTTGCCCCCAACCATTTGTGATGAACCTTGAAAAGTACGGGAAATTTTCCCTTTACTTTTTGTCCCCTTAAAAAGTTGAAGAGTCCCCCTCCACTGTTGACCCCTTGACAGGAGGATCTCCCTTCACTTTTGTCTCTTAAAAGGAGAGGAAAAACTTCACTAAACTTAAAGCTAGAAAAAGTATCCCTTCACTTTGACCCCCTACCGGTGGAAAAAAAGTTAATCTTTTTTGAAAGGAGGGTTGTTAACTTCACTTCTGCCCTTTAGAGGTGAAAAGAAAGTTTACTCCTAATCGCTGACACTGAAAAGGAGAGGAAAAGTCCCCCTTTCATTTGTCCCCCATTAATATTGATCTGTTAAAATGAGTATACATATCCCTTAACTTTTGACCCCTAAAGTTGTTTCCTTTACTTTTGACCCTTAAAGGAAGGAAAACGTCTCCAGTTCACTTTTGACTCCTTCGCTTCAGACATCTTGAAAGAGCAGAAAGTTACCCATCACTGTTGATCGTTTGAACGGGGTGAAATTTCCCTCGACTCACTTACAAAATAAGAAGGCATGTATATAGTCGCACGGAAAGTAAGGTTTCACTTTGGCAATATTGTTACATTGTAAATAGGGTCCGAATTTTAAAGTCATTGAAACAGTTTTTTTCCTCACGAAACCTTTTAAAAAATCTTTCCCTAGGTCTATTTCATATACAAGCCAAATTTGGTTGGGCTGTACCCATGTTTAGGTGTTTTTAAAGTGAGGCAGATCCTTCCAGTGTACTAACTGGCAGTTTCTGCGTTTGAATCTTGATATGGATGTTGCACTCTTGGGTAGACCTGTGCCGATCTGAGCCGACCTGCACACATCCCCGGACAGGTCAAAATTTTCCGCTCAGCTTTTCATGACCGTTATTGGAATGTTTGAAAGCAGAAGTTTGGGTTTGAGATTCCGTTGATAGGAAATTAGTTAAAAAAGATTCTTTCAACCCCAAAAGATATTTGACTATTCTTCTTTTTTTAGAAACAGAATATCCAACCGTTAGCAAAATCAACTATGATGCAAAAAAAAGCAAAAAAGGTCTTAACTGAAACTGTACAGATATCTAATTGTACTGAATTACACATTAAAAACAGCGTACAATTTTTGTTTGTTGTTTTTTACATTGACATTTTCTTACAAATATGAAATTAATCAACGAGCAAATCGAAACAACCAAATACTTAAGTATACTTCCTTATGACAGACGGAAAGTACGGTCCAATCTAGTATTGTATTTACGATGTAATTGCTGCTCCTATCCTGGGAAAGCCTTTTCTTTTTTTTTTCATTTTTAAGCCTCCTACTATAGGCAATCCTCAGCTGTCAGTCATGTTCCCATCCCATCACAGTCACACTGACCCTTACCTATAAAAATCTCAGTATAATATTTCATTTGTCCAACTCAAAGCAATCAGACTTTCCATAACATCCACAGTGAACAATAAAGATATAGAATATGAAGTTCCATTGTCCCATTACCCAAGCATCTGGACTATACCCATCCTACCAAGTACCCACTCAGGCTAATACTAAACCACCTCAACTCCTTAGTATCCTTGACAGCGCATATCCCATCCAAGACTTGCTACTGCCACTACAACTATATCCTTGAACAGACCAACAGACTTCACCACGGACAGAACAAAGTCCCACTCATCATGATGACCCAAAAGAAATCCTTTCCCTTGATTTCCATTATTGCTCCCAAAGCAACACATCTTATGCTAAATTTATTTTCTACGGAAACTTTTAAACCACTGAAACGCACACACATACCACACGCTACTGAAAATGGGACCCCCCTCCCTGAAACCTATAGAGCATGCTAATTGATTAATTCATGGATAATAGACAAAGTCTCCGTATACTTTTACTCGTCAGCCAGTGTCATTCCTCATTGTTCACAAATATATTCATACACACACACAAACATACACATATATATATATCGATTAAAATTAATTAATGGTCGTTATGAATAATATGAGCAAATAATAAGTTTGTGCATTCAGTGCAAATAGCTTTTGCCCACACGTATGTGCGTGGGCCACCGCCTTAAACCAACCAAGTGTTACATTATATGCTTGTGGGGGCGGAGGGCGGTTAAATATCGTGTAAATAGCTCATTTATCTCCGAGTAGTGTTCAAAATTAATGTCACTTTATATAACCAGTGTCAGTTTGTCAGTCTTAACGGTCAGAATGAATATCCATTCTGGTATAATATCCGGAGGAATAATACAATTGAGCAGATATAAACTACCAATCAGTTATTTATTATTTTGAAGCCGGCATCGAATTATACCCCAGAGGCTTCGCAAATTTTACAACTATACGTTCATTTGCTGGAAAGGAGGGTCATTTTCTTGGCTTGAAATCAGAATTCTGACCTATTCATTGCCAACATATCCAAGATATTTATTTCATGGTCTCATTGCTGATATGTCCTTTCTCTTTCTCTTTCTTCTCTAAGAACACAAAAGTAACGAGTATCATCGATCTGGCACATTGTTGAAATATGTTGCCTTTCCACCTTCCTTTAAGCATTGTATACCTACATATACAAATATCTCATTTATTGAAAGTTCGCTTTAGGTAATTTTTCCAGTTTTACGAAAAAAGCCAAGAATACCGTTTGTTTTGTCTAATAAATCATCATCACAATTTTTGGGTCTAGGAATGTTCAAAAACCTTTTTTCCATCGCGAGGGAACCTTTATATGGGAAGTGGAGGTTTCGGAATGCTGTAATAGTTCTTGACACTAAAACAGAATCAAGGAACCGTGATTGAAGTCCAGCTGAAGCTGCTTACTTTCACGTCATCTTAATGCCGTTGGGAAAGGCACAGATACAACTCTCCTTGTACGCTGTCTCAGACATAGTGAGAAACAATGACATTATGATATATATATATATATATATATATATATATATATATATATATATATATATATATATATATATATATATATGGTACATTTTAATTCACACTCACACAATGCACACCACTGATGATGGGAGAAATCCCGAAACATGTATGGACTATTGACATATAAGGATTAATAAACCTTACCACCAAAAACTTCACTCCCGAGTCTGTCTCACTCTCTAAAGTACACATTATATATATATATATATATATATATATATTTATATATATATATATATATATATATATATATATACCCACGCACATACACACACATACACACATATATATATATATATATATATATATATATATATATATATATATATATATATTGATTGATTGATTGATTGATTGATTGACTGATCGTTCGATTGACTGGATGAATGATTGGAGTCAGATATACCCCCTCTCTCTCCCTCTCTTTAGATATATATAAATATATTGTATTATATCATATCTTAACAAAAAGGAGGAAACAATTACGAATGTGGAAAGATTATCTTTCTAATATATATATGGGAGATATTCTAAGAATTTTGAATGACTGAAATTGATATTATTTTCATGTATCTTTCAAACCCACTCTTTATCAGATTAGTATTTTTTCGCTATTTACTAATCTCATACAGTGTAGCACCAAGCCATATCAAATGGATACCTATTAAGGATCGAACACCCTTTATAGACCATTAGAGTCTACCAAATTTACTCAACAACTGGGTAACCAAGTGTTTTCATTTGTAACCTTTCTAGATATTCAAAAAAGAAGCAGTGGTAGGAATATTGAAAAGTGCAATACGATAAGAATATTAAAATTGGTAGCAAGTCTTGGTTGCTATTTTTTGCTGTTTTTCGAAATACGTCCTTATCGCTAACCCTGACGCTAAACGTAATTTGCACCAGGCTATCTTTAGTATTCATTCAGTCTAATTCACAGGCGGCTGGAAAAGTCAATTTTTCATTTTCCAATCAGATACAAAATAGAAGCTATTTCTTCGAGTTGTTTCCCCCGCTGTTCCTACCCTCACCCCAAATGAAACGTTTAATGAAACCAAAATGGTGTAAAGTGGAGAAGCATCTACGATGCAAAATTTTTTGAGTGTTCCCAGACACCGAAAATGGTAAGGATAATATGTTAGGTTGAGTTGTCGGGGCTTAGGGGAAGTAGAAGAGAGAGAGAGAGAGAGAGAGAGAGAGAGAGAGTACACGTTGCTTCTATAACGACTTACTGTAAATCAAACGATGGACGCTTTTATCGCTAACGATCCTTTTCTTTCTTTCGGAAAAATGGCATAGATCGAGAACAGGATATAAAGATATATACTGACAGGCAAAGGCCATTACGAAAATAAATATTGTGATAAAAAAAAAACAAGAAATAAGAATAAAAACAATTAATCACAATGTCGACGGAACGTAGAAATTACAGATTGATTTTGTAAACGCCTCAAGAAACATTCAATAATTTTTTTTTGTCTATCGTCAATTGTCTGGAATTCATTAGGTTAATGAGTGTAAGGTAAAGTGTCATCGTTGGTCTCATATAGTTGATAATATAATCCATTGGATATGGCTCTTTGATATGTTCTCGTCTTTTTTTCCTCTTCTTTTCTCAGTTCAGGGATCTGTCGTTAGTTATTTTACAGAATGTGCCAATTAAGGCCGGGGAACTGATCGGTCGAAATGTCGAGAAATAAAACTTAAACAAAAGAGAAGGCAAGAAAAATCTAAAGGCAAAAGCAGGACTGAAGGCGTAATGTGTGGTCATTCTACATTCGAACTTTGGAGGATTTCTCATTCCAGAATTCTAAATAGACGATAGCTATTCGGGGCTGTGCTCAGACCAAATATATTTTATCCTGTATTTATGATTCTGAAATGACCACGACGTGGACATTGCTCAATTTAAGGATAATTGTTTCAATTTGATTTGATTATTAGCAAATCTACCTTAAAATAATCGTATTTCATATATTATTAATTGAAAGGTGGATAATTTCTAATCTACATTCTGCGTGCGTCCCTGATTGAGAGGAAAGTTTGTCAGAGAACGAAAAGTATGTTCACGCAAACGCACAAAATACAACTCAGAGGTAGTCATCAATATCACCATCATCATCATTAGTTTTCTAGCGTCTATCGCTCAACATAAACCTTCCCCAAGATTCACCCGACCTCTCTGTCATGGGCGTCTTGCAGCCGATATTTTCTGAATGTGTCTACTCCGTCACGCCATCCTATTTTCTGTCAGCCACAGTTCCGGATATTACCTCTTGGGATCCACGTTGTAAACTGAGATGTCCAGCGGTTAGCTAACATTCTTGCGTTATGACCAACCCATTGCCAATTGAGTTTTCTAATAAATTCTATGATATCTCTGACTGTAGTCCTTTCTCTGATGTACTGTGCTGTATTGTGATAGCTCAGTGTTATGTTGAGAATGATTTCCCCCTGCGAACGTTGCATGATTCTCGGCTTGAGGGCCCATCCTTGGTTCGGTTCGATGTTTCAGCTCCATAGGTGACTATCAGGAGGATGCATCAGTTAGTGTCTAATAGTCCAAATTTTTTAAATGAAATATTTTCGTTCCTAATTTGGAAACATTTTTTTTCTTTCATCTCATTGTTGCTTTTTATCGCAAGGTTCAAATGTTAGGCGGGCTCTATGGTTACTGGATGCGAGATCGAAACTCATTTATCATTTGTTCCTGATAATCTATTTCTGATCCATGCTGCTTATTTAGAAATGGTCGTTAAAAATGACCTGAACTTTGTGATAAAAATCAATAAAAACATAATCACAGTTTTGTGTCCAGAAGCAGAAACATTGAAAGGAGGCAGCCAATAGAAATGGACTAGGATAGATAGATAGATAGATAGATAGATAGATAGATAGAGAGAGAGACAGAGAGAGAGAGAGAGAGAGAGGAAAGGACTGAAAAACATACAAACACACAGAAGTATACTATACACACGCACAAAGATAGATAGATAGATGGAGAGAGAGAGAGAGATAGATAGAGAGAGAGAGAAAGAGAGAGAGAGAGAGAGAGGGGAAAGGACTGAAAAACATACAAACACACAGAAGTACACTATATACACGCACAAAGATAGATAGATAGATAGATAGAGAGAGAGAGAGGGGGGAGAGAGAGAGAGGGAGAGAGGGAAGAGAGAGAGAGAGCGAAAGGAAAAGAGGGAGAAGTTAGTTTGACTGGAAGAATAACATTCAGATGGATGTGTAGGGTGGGCGAAGAGAGAGAGAGAAAGAGAAAGAGGGGGAGAAAAGAAAGAGAGGGAAAGAGGGGTGCTGGAAATGAAAAAAGAGAAGGAAAAAGAGAAAAAGAGGAAGGAAGCAACTGAATAATAGACAAAGAATGAAGGAGAAGGATAAACAGAGACATAAACGAACGAATACATACAAACAGGCATATACTCTTTGCAGCAAATATTTAATGATAGAGGCTTTATCTATTTTCCCATAGAATACAGAATCAAATCTAATATCCTTATTGAACTTTGTGTGTCTAAAAAAACAACCCGATGCAAAATGGCTGACACAAATAACAAGATGAACAATAACAAGAAACAAAACAAAAAACAAAACAAAACACAATTACAACAACAGAGACAGGGCAACAACAGCGTCATACTCAAATTAAATTTGAAAACCATCTGCCTCTTGGTCTCCACCTGGCCCACTTCCTCGATACCTCTTGAAACATCTTCACCTCACGGTCTAATCTTTAATTGACTGTCTTCTAATGTCGACCTGGTCCAATCGATCATCCTTATCAAAGATCGATATATATATATATATATATATATATATATATATATATATATATATATATATATATATATATATATATATTTGCTGGGTTTGTATACACACTCACGTATACGGGAATACATACATGTATGAGAAAATGCGTGATACAGAGAGAGGTAAAGGCAAAAATTTGAAAGTCAAGTGTCTGTATTTCTACACATATTTGTATATATGCATTTGCAATCATATACATGTATGCATGCTTGTGTATTTTTACACATACACACATATATATATATATGGATGTGTGTGTATAAACATACATAGCAATAATTTGTGAACCAATTTGTAAATCTTTCCACTGACACACACTCTCACACACACACACACACACACACACTATATATATATATATATATATATATATATATATATATATATATATATATGTCTATACCTTTGTGCATATGCATGGATGTCTATATAATCATGTATGAAATGATATACTCTCTCATATAGGTTTTTATCAAATTCAGCCTTGTATGCCACAAACCCACAAGTATGGGCATTTATTCAAGTTCAAACCCACTATAGTAAAAAAAACTGTCCCATATATATATGTATATACATAAATCTCTGTTTACACTTTTGTATATACATATATACTCACGCAGATAATCTGTAGCTTATATAAATTTCATTAGTGGCCATATTGACAGAAAAAGGGCAGATTTTCGAGCTAACAAGAGTAAGAGAAGCGATAAAACTTCGTTACTTGTTTCATTGCATGTATTCACGTTAAATTATGTCATTCTATATTTAAACGTGTAGTTCTCTCCATTTTTCGCCCCAGAGAAATTTGGCCCTGTCTGAGAATGCCAAGAACCAATGTCCAAGGAAAAGTTGCAAATGGCTTCCCACATCCCAGTAAAGTCATGAGGCGTACGCATGCGCAAAAGGGGCAGGTAAATCAAGCTGAGCGAAGCAGCGGAAAGGACCAAGGAGATAATGGATCGATTGTTCGTGAAATCCGTTATTTGTCTGCGAATTCTGAATATAGAATATAGATTAGGAAGAAAGGCGCTTCTTATGAATAGAAACATAAAACCCAAACGAAATCTGTGCGATATTTATTAGCTTCGAATTACATTCTTCGTTTACATGCATACATATATGCAGACACGACTGTCAGACGGACGCACACAGGCACATCAAGACACGCAAGCGTATACCAATACAAAAACATACATACGTAAATGCATAACATCCGCTAGCATTTGTGGAGGCAGTGAAGGTCGTATTCTTGTGTATAATGTAAGTGCTTGTTGATATTGATATATTCAAGTTTCGAGAATTAAAGTTACTTATATATATATATATGTCCATCTCTATCTATCTATCTATCTATCTATCTATAACATTTGTGATTCCTAACCAGCCAGAGACAACCTTTGCGAAATATCATTCGTCGTATGTAATTACTGAGCCTTGTTCGGGAGGCACCAATTCCTATGAAATAAAAGCGGTAAATGCTTTAATTATAGTCTCAAAGTAGGATTTTGGCTATGTAAGCAATGTTTAGGAATTTCTTAACACCACTGCCGTTACTTTTGGCTTCAAGCCTTCTTGTTTTCTCTTAGCAATAACTCAGAATTACGGCGCTGCCGGTTCATGAGCGTCGTTTAACAAAAAGACGTTTCTGTAATTGTACGGTTTGTGAACTAATATAAATGTTTTGGCAGGAGATGTTTGCTAAAAGAAGAGAGGGACATGCTTGGGTAATTGGAAAATAAGGGTAGAAATATGAATGTGCAGAGAGAGAGAAAGAGAGAGAGAGAGAGAATGAGACTGTTTGGTGGTTGATACTGTCACGTATTTACGTGCCGGGGGTCGGTGTTCGAACCGTAGTAAAACGCTAGGATTTTGGATGCTGATCTTTGAGGTAGGCTGGTTTTCCCCGCTTGAAAGTTTAGCAAAATATTATCTGCCTACACCCATTCCCTCCTCTAATGGTCTCATGCCGTATTTCGATATATCTATCGGTATATATGAATATATATATACATATATATATATATATATATATATATATATATATATATATATATATATATATGCGTGTGTTTGTATGTGTGTGTGTGCGTATGTATGTGTACCACTTGGATATCAAAATAAAATTTCAAATGATGAAGCTGCAATGACATAATAATTTTCATAAATTTCATAACACTTATGCATATCTATATGTGTGTGTGTCTGCGTATGTATGTGTGTATATGTACGTATTTGTGCTTATGTGTGTGGACCTCAGCTGGGTGCCTGACACTTGTGTCCTTGTGTCCCAATATATAAGCCTAGTAAATTCATATCATGCCTATATATACATATATATGTATATATATATATATATATATATATATATATATAGAGAGAGAGAGAGAGAGAGGCGGAGAAAGTGGGAGAAAACGAAAGAGAGTAAGGAGGAGAGCGAGAAGGCTGTGATTCCAGGATGAGTTGAGAGAAGCAGTAGTTTAAAAAATGCCAGTATACAGCGTAGATCTCATAGTCAGGCAGATAATGGTGGCTCAGAAAGAAAAGACCAGGATATGAAGTCGACAGATAAACAAACTAATCGAATCAGGCTTTGGTCGATAGATAATAAGAGGATATATTGATTGAAAAAAGTAAACTTACACACACACACACACATGTGCGAGTGTGTGTGTAATGAAACGTAACATGAAATTCTTTGGTAGACACAAAAAGAGGAGATGATACGTCGAATCATCGAAATAAATTGATCCAAAATCCAAATCTCGGAGGAAGATTGTATTTTGTTCCCCGTCATATGTACAAAAAATTGCTTTGTAAGGCCCGATGCTATATAGAGTTAAATAAGGGAGTATGAAAATTGTTTTGTGTTAGTCTCCAATGTCTGACAGCTTTGGAAATCAGTGTCTGAAATTCTAACCTATGTGGGCTCAAACGACGACCTTTGGCACTCGAGGGAAATAGCCAGTTTTGAAAGCCAGTCTTACACTGGCACCATTCCGTGGTAGTAGCGCACACAGTGAGGTTGAAACTCACAACCCGAGCGAAAGGGGCCCGTCGTAGAATCGCCCAACATCAGGCGCCTTTGCTTCTCTTTTTTTTTCATTCTCGGGACACTTTTCGATAGGTTTCAATACGAAAATCAAAGGATCTTTTTTAGATTAGAAAAATGCACGGCATTTTATGCGTTATTTGTGAAAACAGACATGCACATTATATGCCCTTTCTTTTTGAGAGTCGGAACTATGATATCCTGGAAGAAATCATGGAATCTGCACTTCTAGAGAATGTTCACCCAAACATATTTTTTATCATTTTAATGAGAAAGTGTCCAAATCTTCTACGTGTAACACTGAATTGACTGTTGTGGTTATCGTTGCCATCTACCATCTAAGTCCTTTACTCGACATTCGACCCCATGCCATAAATGTGCCGAGAAATTTGCTTCTTTTCTTCAAGCAGTCATTTTCACATGTTTCATTGGAACAGCACCAGACAAAAGTTGCAGCATCATCGCCTTTGCCAATGAAGATTCATGATTCATCAGAGAATATCACTTTCATCCAATCACCCTCATTCGATTTTCTTTAACCTATTGTAACCTTGTTTTCTATTTAGATGCTAGTATTGGTTTTCAACTCAACCTATTTCATACGGTTCTGTAACAAAGATTGACTGCAGTTTCAGCCCGTTTGTTTTCAAATTTGTCTTGTGCATTCAATATTTTCAAGGCTTTGGTTTTTTTTCATCTTAATGCCTCGATGTCTTGTAGGGTCTACCTGTATGTTTCCCTTCATAACTTTCGCATTTTATTTATACTTGCAGCGATTCTTTGACGCAGCTGACTGGGAACAACCAATATCTTTTGTCACACTCTGTGTTAGATTTACTTCTTGAATGTGTTTTGTAATCCTTCCCATTACGTCAATTGAGAGCTCTCTTGTTTGAGCTGTGCTTCTTTCCAATTAACCAATTCTAACAATAAGTATAACAGCTCGTTAAGGTCTACAGGTACTCTCTTTTAGCGGCAGACTAACTTGCGTATTTAGACTTTTGCAGGTATTCATTTTAGAAGTGCAAACTGTAAGTTGATTACATGATTTTTCCTCTGCATTGAATTATATTCCATCTATTTGATCTTCAAAAAATATGCCAATAATTTAAATATTCTAATCTAATTTGTTCGAGTTATATTTCATGAAGCCAGAATATCAAGCTAGTAAACATAACTTGTTTTGTGTCATATCTATGATCTCTTTATTTGCTACAAAGGAAAACAGAATGAGCACGAAGTGTGGTGATTCCATGATTTCTGCATTCATACGACACGAGACGACGCCCTGGTGTAGGGTAATGGTTAGCGTGCTAGTCGAGTTGACCATCCAACTGCACTGGGTACCCCATAATTATGGGCTTATGTTCAAACTAAACCAAGCTTATTAATCCAAAACTGCAACACAAGAAACAATATATATATATATATATATATATATATATATATATATATATATATATATTGTTTTTGTGATACAAACATTTTTCAAACTCAAATCCATAACGTTCGTGAAAAAAATGACGCACAAAACAAGGTATTGATAACAAGGTATGTATAAGATTTTGTAATGACTTTTTTTCTATTTAAACTCACTGCAGGGCCGTGCAAAACAAATTCGTAGTGAGTATTCCATAACTATATGTATATATGTGTGTGTGTGTTTGCATGTGTGTGTGTGTATGTTTGTGTTTGTTGTGTGGATGTGAAGTGTTCC
Organism: Thysanoteuthis rhombus; assembly: GCA_963457665.1. Taxonomy (NCBI): domain Eukaryota; kingdom Metazoa; phylum Mollusca; class Cephalopoda; order Oegopsida; family Thysanoteuthidae; genus Thysanoteuthis; species Thysanoteuthis major. Next base: position 30,816,652 of record OY735208.1, read on the forward strand.
GATTGATTTTTGGTGAAATGTCCATTTGAAACTGGAGAGAAATCAGAGGGAAAAACAAGTGTTTCATCCCGTAAATTCTATTATCACGTGGCTATGTTCTAATGCATTTCGGGGGTTGCCAATCACTTCTTCATCAGTGAACTTACAGCAGTTGCAGAGAAATCTCTACGCTGTTTACATGTTTGAGATTCTAGGAATGAAATGAGATAACTATGTTGTGGGTTGTTTAGTACGATACTTACAGACACAGATACGACACGTCCTGACCTTCCCTCTCACAGAGCCTTATGATTTTCAGATCAACCTGATTCACACCGACACATACACAAACATCTTACGTCTCACTCCCACAGAAATCTCCTCATTTGGACAACTCAGGACAGTTACTTGTCTTTAAAAGAAAAGCAACATTTTCGAAAGTTACTCATACCCTCTAATAGGGAGTCAATTCTCACTTTCCCTGTATATATGTATGTAAGGGGTGGACGTTGGTATGTGTATGTTTGTTTGTATATGTGAAAGGGAGATGCGAAAATGCAAGAAATGTTAAGATCAGAATCATTGAAAAGGAAAACAGTCTTAGTAATCCATGGAAGTTGGGAATAAAAGGGAAGCACGCACACAGACGGAGATATACACATGAACACAGACACCCATACACACACGTGCGCATATATATATATATATATATATATATATATAGAGAGAGAGAGAGAGAGAGAGAGACAGAGAGACAGAGACAGAGACAGAGAGTGGGAGAGAGGGGGGAGACAGAGACAGATGAATAAGAGAATAGTGATCGAATTTCAAGGGGAAAGGACAGGACAGACCTTTTATGGAGCGAGGGAAAGATAAAGTGCCAGCCAGGGTTGAACAATTGGCACAACGTTATATTTGCAAACGAACTTTCCCTGGTGCGCTGAACTTTCGTGAATTATTGACAATCATCCTAGAGCGGCCACATTTGGTAATATTTGAATTCTACCATAGAAAACAAACATTTGGAAACCGAGAATAATGAATGATATGATTTCATGTTTGTTGCTCTATTCGTTATTATAAGTCATAATATTCTGCATTGTTTTTAGGTAAGGGAGTTCCGTTATCATTTACCAGATATAGAATTATACTCAATTGGTTATTTTTAGTCATTAGAAGAATCATGCAATGTGTCTCGGCGTGAAGCTACTTGCTACGCATTACAAATACATACGGTTTCTTATATTAAAGCCTTTGTAACCGAAGAGTGATCTTATTCATATGTAAAAGAGATAGATTTTGAAACAAAGAGCTCTCCAATACTAGTTTTTCATCGTTACTCATGCTACTCTTTATACACATATATATTTCAGACCAACTTATATATATATATATATATATATATATATATATATATATATATATATATATATATGTATACGAACACACATAGATATGGTCATATTGGATGAAATCAATCAAACAATACACAGGACTGAGCAGACAAGCTGCAGCACCGTAAAAATACCTATCTCCAGCCAGATGTGATCGTAGGGTCTCCTGAACCAAGTCTGGTAACGTCTTCACAGTCGACAGTTGCCGCAAAACACGACGTGAAGATATCAGATTGTATAGTGAGTAATAGAAAAAATACCTATGGCATAAACATATCTTATAAATACCGTTGCCTATGAATAATTGAAGCACAGAAAATATACAGACAGAGATGTATACATGCCTTTAGTTTTTGTTTTCTTATTGTATTTGTCTGAAAGATCTTGTTTTCGTATGTATTTTATGTATATATCAATGCTAGGCTGCTTGTACCTGATATCATGATTTCACACTGGATGAACGGCGAAACTGATTAGTAGAACCAATCCCTGATAAAATTTCCTTCGTGCGTCAGATCAACTGATGGGCCCTTTTAGATTTGGATTGAAACTGTTCGAGTGGAAATCCACATTGTTCATTTTTTATTGCAACACACAGAGAATATTCTTTGCTATTTCTTTAGAGATGTTGGGTTTAGTTATTCTTTCAAATGAGAGACTATTTTTTAAAAAAACTTTCCAACTTTCAGTAAAATCAATATGAACTGTTTAGAAAGAAAATAAGATGTTTGACTGAGGAATTCAACAAATCTCTCACGAAACGGAATATGTTTCTTATTCTCTCTTTCTTTTAAAAGACTGCTCATGCTTCTTATATATTGAGAGGAAACTAATGGGTATTCGTTTTTATATGAGTTAGCACATACGCCTCTCAAAAATTTCAAACACGCAAGTACACGCACACACTCATATATATATATATATATATATATATATATATATATATATATATATATATATATATATATATTGAGAGGGAGCACAGGAGACACACACTCATATATATTATGCATATGAGTGTGTGAGGGTGTGTGTGTGTATGTGTGTGTGTGTGAGAGAGAGAGGGAGAGAGGGTATTGATACTTATGAATCTCAATCACTCTTCTCGTAATTCCCTATTACGCGCATGCCGAACTGAAAATCAACAACAAATATTTGCTCATCGTTTACTTAATCGATTGTTAGATTGGCTTTGCCAAAATGATTCTCCTTTTTTCTTTCTGACCACGGGCAGAAATCCCAGAAATAACACCACCGTAATGAAGTTCGATAGGCTTGATAATTTAAAAAAAAAAATACCCCTCCCCCCTAAAAAAAAAAACAAAAAAATTATAAAAAAAACAAAACAGGGAAAGGCATGAGAGAACAATGAGCGTGAATGGAACAACTGAATTCGGTGGAGAGCAAACTATGAATGAATAACAATTGCCTAACGCATTCAAAAGAAAGAAAATTAAGAGGAAAAAAAAAATGATATCAATTATGGTGGGAGAGCTAATATTTGGAGTTCATGATTCAGTGGCGATATTCCGGCATTTCGTTCGTTCTATTATAACTTGTTCCCGTACCCCATCCAGTAATTCTCAAAGTAAATTCTTTCCTAACAACAACAACAACAACAACAACAATGATAATGATGATAATGCCGGACCAAGTATTATCATTATTAGCTCTAACACTACTATGGGAGAGCCACTATTGTTATCCAATATTGTAAAACTGACGAATGTTCGCTCGCATGTATATATGTGATAGTCTCAGGAAATGACTGCACGCTGGGGTCTCGGAATTTGTCTATATGGGTAATGAACTTCGGTAACTAACATAGGATGGTTGGCGCTAACCCCCGGCGTTCCTGTAGGGTCAAAACACCTCTGTCTAGCCAAACTGTAAAAAGGAGCATGGTTCTACGCAACACTACATAAACCTGTGTCATCATTACCTGTAAGCTTCTATTGTAAAAATCATTTATTTCTAAGACAGACAACGAAAGCGTCAATGGCTCAGTATTTGGAAGCCCTTGAAATAGAATCGGTTGACCGTGTTCAAATTAACGCAGATTTGTTCCATTTTTATTTTTTTATACGTGCTTTCAGCCTATAGGTTTTAGATAAGGGATTCCATTTTTTATGTAACTATAATACTAAAATAGAACCTTACTTTCTGTTTGTCGCTCAGCAATCTAGAAAAGGAAATTTCTTTCTTTTTCTGTGCCCTCGCCAGTTTGGCAATGTTCCTTAAAGAATCTGACCCTAACCCGACAATAAAACATGATATCCTCAATCCTTATCCCAAAACAACCCAAACACGATGATAAAACAAGGACACTACTAATGCCGGCCATATAGAATCTCAGTTCTGAGAAAAATATATATTCGTATTTTGGGAGAAGTTTTGCCGGGCCTGTATAAGGGTTCACACATGTTTACCTGTTAGTGTGCGCTGGCCCAACTAAGGGGGTTGGTGTACAAAAGCAAAATCCCCTTTTTTGAAATCATAAATAATCATTTGTTTTACTGTGTTGTTATATTTTTCTAGTTTTTTTTTCGGTCGACAATGGATACCACAACTAATCTTTAATAAAAATGATGAAAGGGAAAAACTCCAAGAGCGTTGCAAAGTGAGTTGGAAGAGTTGGATATCAGAGGAAGAATTGACATTATCGAGACATCAGCATTACAAAGATGAGTTAGAGTACCGAGGAACTTGTTCTAGAATTAAAAAAGGCCCTCCTGTCCCTTGATATCAAGTGAAAGCTACCAGATACTTTTGGTAAAAAAACTGAAAGCAGACATGAAGTATAGGGATAGTTTGTGGCCATTTGATGAGATAGTATCAGATTAAACCAGAGGCTGCCCTAAAAAAAATATAAAAGAATTAAACAATCAGAGACTTAGACATCCGGACCGACCAAGCCATGAAAGCGAAAATACAGGGAATGATAACCGAAAACAAGGAGAAGTGAGCCTGCCAGATCTCAGACGTCGCTGTGCCAACGAACCCTAGGGTGGACACACACAAAAATACAAAAAAAAAAAAAAAAAAAAAAAAAACGAACAAAAAACCCCCAAACAAAACAAAAACGAATTGGAAAAAATACTTGGACCCTGCCTGGAAGCTAGGAAAACTTTACACGTGACTATAATAGAAGACTCACTTGGAACCGTGCCAAAAGCACTAAAATATAAATTAGGTGAGTTAGAAATTTGAGAAAGAATTGAGACTGTCCAGACCATGGTCTGCTAGGGTACCGAGAAAAATGCTGTAGATTTGAGACTCGCTGTCATTTCGAATGAGATGATTTGCTATTATTTTTAATGGGGTGACTTGCTGTCATTTTGTAATTGAATTATTTCTCCATTAAAGAGATAGGGATTCAAATTTAAAGGCTATCCTACAATTTGAAGCTACAAATAATTTCTCTTTATCCTTCTTTCAGAGATGAATAGACACTAACGACACGAAATATAGATTAATTGTTCTAGAAGTAGTTGCATCACTAGTAATTGCTACGGAAAAATCTTCATTGGAGTAGTTATATCGAATCAATAGAAGTTACAAAATCGTATAAAGATGGCTCGAACTAAGGGAAAACCTTATCAATCCTACGGAAGGCAACACGCTATGACCTATTTCATTTATTCAATCAACCAATTGCATTTCTCATTCATTCATACATCATTTCCTGAGACAAATCCTGTTTCAAATCTCTGACCCCGGGCTGAAAGATAGCGATAATCACACAATTACTAATTAACAAGCTGGTCTCTGACAAGAATGTATTCAGAAGAAAAAATGCGCCTTTGTCAGATATCTCTTTGGTGTCTGAATTGGGTCGTGAAGAAGTGATAATAAAGGCAGCCATGTTGAATTCAGTAACAAAAAGGCGGGGTAAATATCAGACTTTATCAAGAGAAGAGAATTGTGAGAAATCGTGTCAGAGATCAGAGATTGAATCATTTCGGACGTCATTGTAATTGATTTGATGAGATCAGGAAAAAAAAAAAATAAAACGAAAGAATCTTGGTGTTTATTACAAAGAGGAAAGGTTGATTAGTTTTTTTCCCAAAAGAAAAAGGAAAAAAAGTAGTTTATGTTGCAAGAAGTAAAGGAAAAGAAAAAAATAGGTAGAAGGTCTAATGACTGATCAATGTCGAAAACAAAGAAAATTGTGAATAATGTAGTGATTGCTCTTGATCGATGAAAGACGTAAGACAGCCACTTCTGTCTACTTGTTTGAATCGAAAGAGAATACGAGGTCGCAGACGCAGTTAGTTGCGAGTCACCTGATATTTTGGAGTGGCGTCTTTGGATTCTCTTTATATTGGCAAACGTTGAGTACGAATATGAAATTCTTCTTCTCTTTGTATGCGTCTTTCGACAAACAAAAACAAAAACAAAAAAAAACAAGCCTAAAAGTCTGACTATAGATGCACTAGTTCTTTTCTTGTGTAAAGATCTAGCAAGGGCAGGGTGACCAACTTCATTTTCTAGTCAACTTCTAAAATTGAATAAAAACATCTTGAAACAGCTGAAACATCTAAATTACACACACACACACACACACACACATATATACATATATATATATATATATATATAAATATATATGTAAATATGTATATATATATATATGTAAATATATATATATATATATATATATATATATATATATTCAAGAATAAGATTCAGGAAATACATTATGTAGTATAATCAAATCAAATATGAATTCAGTCTTCAACATTTATTTCATTAAGATATTACTTAATTTATTAAAGATATTATACATTTTTTGGATAAAAGCAGTTTATTTAGGTATTCTGAAATAAACCTAATGAATATCCCCAAAAGTGGTGTGAAAAAAATCGTGTCTATTTAGAATAACAGTGATGTCATTCTTTCCTGTTTCAACTTCAACACGAAAGCGACATCAAATACGAATATTCATTGCACTGGAGTGGGAGGGAATACTTCGTGGATACATTTTGAAACTTTTGATATGTCGATTTGTCAGATTTCCAGTCAGTGACGGTGATCACTGCTATATATATATGCTAGCGCATCTAAAAAAAAAAAACGCCAGATGAAAATAATCAAAAGTCGCCATCACAGTCGATGATTTGAAGTCATGAAAAAATTCCTTGGAAGAATGTATATGGTCAGAATAAATTCTATTTATGACGTCACTGGTATTTTCCAAGAGAAAACATCTAAATAGTAAAAAAAAAAACAAAAAAAAAAAACATCTGAAAACATCTAGATTCTGGAGGATTTAGTACTAATTTTCTGTAGACAAAACGATACGGCTGGGAGAGCTTGAACATGCTAAAAAAAACCCCATCAGAATAAGGCCCCTCGAAGACTAAAAAAAAGCTTGTTTTCCAGAAATCAAAATAACATATTTTTAGAAAGGGTCTTGTGGAGTACTGATAGCACTCCCCAAATCTGCAGACAAAACTGTTTGGCCAGGATCGATGGGACAAAACACAAGCAAACAACAACCTCCACCCCCAAAAAAACCAATCACATAAACAAACATAAAAACAAATACACGCACATGTAAAAAGGATAGCACATTTAGCCATGTTTGATCCTTAAAAAAATTACAGGAGAATAAATATGGTCAGAATAAATCCTATTTACAATGTCGCAGGCGTTTTCCGCTCGGAAACGTCAAAAATAAAGTCGAAAAATGTCTTAATGATATTATCAACAAAATGAGACCTGCAAAGATCAAAAAAGCTCTTTTCTAAAAATTGAAAATAGATCTTTTAGAGGTGGTCTTGTAGAGTACTGATGCCAATTTTCAAGTCTTTTAGGTGCAAGGGTTCGGTTGGAAGCGCTGGGACACATAAATATATGAGCTCATAAGCAAATAGGCAAAGACATAAACAAGAGCACATATATAAAAAGAGAGAAAAAACCCATCGTAATCTTCGATGGTTACGGTTGTTCACTTCATTATCTATGAAATTTCGATATGAGTCTATTACTACCACTAGATGTAAAAGCATCAGATTTAAGGCCAAAGAAATTTAAGTCTTATTGAATAAGAATGGCAACACTTCATCTTAGAAATTCGAATAACCTAACCGGATTCATATCTTTATTTGTTTCCAAATTCCTTTTCATCTATATTTGAACACATGTATACTGACTTCCATACTGACCGGAACAGTCATAACGACATATATAAATCTGAATGCACGTGTGAGTGGACATACGGACGGGTCTTATTTTTTAAATTTTTAATCCTTCTAACTCATTACCACACCCAGCCTTACCCTTACGCTTACGTACACGCATTCTTACACTAAAGAAAAAAACATCTCCAGTAATAACACCACATCAAGGTATAACAGTTATAACCATAAATAAATGTTCTCTCACTTCCCAGGAATCGATACTCAATACTTTATACCTTTGAACTTATTTATCATGGGCGGGGACTGTAATTAATCGACCCCCTTGGGAAGAACGATTGATTACTTGTCGCTATCGACTCTTGATAAAGTGTCCGTCACAATCTCTTCGACTTGTGGAAGTGTTTCATTAGCGGATCCGGATTTTTCAACAAGTTTTATTTTGCTTGTGCGATAAACGGTCAGAAAATATATTGACATCCTTGTTCTGGCGACGCTTACGGTCAATCGAGTTTTTTTTTTTAGATGGGCGACAGCTTGAAAATACCAAGTGCCGTAAGAAAAAAAAGAAAAGATTGATGAATTGAGCGTCGCCACTTCGGCTGCTTTTCACCTCTATGTCTGTTCCACATATTGGACCTCAGATAAGGACGGCTGGTGCCGTACCTAGCGTAAGGGCATTAGCTATCTTATTTGACTGTGTACTAAGCCAATACAAGTGTTTAAACCGTTGTGAATTTGTTGTAGACCCTTCCTCCTAAGACTGATGAGATTCCCTTTTTTTTAAGGTTGAGCTTGCTCCATCAAAAGCTTGCCATCTTCAAGTGATTCTTCACTCGATTTTTCCTTCTTTCAAGGGTTTTATTGGGATTCATTGTCCTAGGTAGACTTAGAGGTCTACTTTAGATCTGCATTTTCGATTCTGATTTTATCTATCATTGTCCTCAACGAGTCTGTTTTATATAACATTTGTTTTAATGAAGTCCTTGAGGAGATCAACGTTCTAGGTCTCTCCGTTCTGTTCGTCTAGCATTACTTGAGGACCGTGAAGTTTTTTTCTCCGAAAAAGACGATGTTGTCAGCTAATCTGAGATTACTTACGTATTTGTCGTTTAATCTAATTACTTTATTTGCCCAGTTTAGGTTTTGGAAGATCATCTCGAGGCAAGCTGTCAAGAGTTTGGGTTAGCTGTCTTACTCCCTTTTCGAACTGAAGGGTTCAGAGTCTTTATGTCTAATGAATGATAACATCGATTACCTTGGGGATATCCACTGAGCCAAAAGTCTTCTTGAAGTCGACAAATGCTAGAGCAAACGGCATGTAATATTCTGCTGCTCTGTCTTTTTAGCTGATTCAATGAATAGAGATGATCAATATTTGAATAGCTTTTTCTGAATTCAACTTGTTTTTGTGGTTGGTTTTCATCTTGTGTTTTGATGATCACTTGGGTAAAAAGTTTGTAGATGTTGTGGACTTACTGGCCTGTAGTTTTTTTGTTTTTTTAAAAATATCTTTTGGGTTCTTTTTCTTATGTAATAGCATTATGATTGTAGCGTTTCAATCTGTCTAAGGTATATGCTGTATAGGGTGGCTCGTTGCCCGATGATGACTTTACCAGCTTTTTTGAGTAGGTTGATTGTGATGTTATCTAGTCCAGAGGCTGTTACCCTTTTCGTTTGTTTGATAGATTGTTCCACTTCCCACGGAGCAACTTCGGAGAAATCTTCAAACTGGTTACTCGTAACTCGTATATCTTGTTCATTGTTATGTGTTCCTTGTTTGGAGAAATAGAGGTTTTTATAAGATTCTTGGGTGAGGTCGACAGTTCTGTCCCTATCCATTGTTAAGCCTCCATTTTAAAAAAAACTTACAAGTTATTTGCTTTATTCCCGTACTAAGAGCTTTTTCAATCTTTTCAAAGACCCGTACCATTTCCAAGAATGCTTTCAATGACTTCTATTGTTTATCATCTTTCATCTTCTCTTCGTTTCTTTAAGATGGTTTTGTTCAATTCAGTTGCTTCAATCTTTTCTCTTGTTGCTGCTGGCTTCAGATCTCTGCGTCTTTTCCACGAGAAGCGTCCTACAACCACCTGTAGTCCCCCATCGAGTTGAAACATGGAACCTGACAAAAAGATTGACCCTCAAACTGAGAACCATCCAACGTGCACGTGAGAAAAACATGGTCAAAATCACATGGAGGGATCACAAAACAGCACAGTATATCAGAGAAAAAAAACAGGAGTAAGGGACTTCATAGAATCCATTAGAAAACTCAAATGGTTTTTGGCTGGTCGTGTTGCAAGACTGTTGGACAACCGATGGACATCATGACTCGCAACGTGGATCCTTAAAGATAATATGCGAAACTGAGGCCTGCAAAATATAAGATTGCGTGACAAACTAGACCAGTTCAGAACGTATTGGCTCCACGACGCCCCTGATAGAGAGAGATGGGGAAGGTGGAGCATTTAAATGTCATTATCATACATGATGATCAATTTGTTGATCTTATTATACTTCGACTTATAAAACTTTTGGAATAGTAAGACGCAGGATGATACGAACAAAGAAGTGAGGCGAATACTTTATCGAAATATGACTCGACTGAAGCATTAACCTCTCAAACAAACCTTTGATGATAATACGCCATCTGTAGAAAATCGTTTAGGTTTTGTATTCACGAATCTAGTAAAAAGCACAAGTTGGCAGCCCCACTCCCATTATCGAACCTTCTATCGCTGATACGGAATTCAGAATGCTTGAGACGATGATAACCTGCCACAGAAATGTTACTGGAATATTGAATATGCAGCAAAAGATTATATCCGAGTTGTCCAAGTTTTGATACAGTCATATGAGTGGTGTGGGATCTTGCACTGTCATGAAGCATTTCATCGTTCAAGTAGAACCAATTTATCGGATTTTCAACCTTTTCTCCTGACTTGAGCGGACATGATACAGTCGATGCTGAAGTCTTAAAATCTCTAGAGAATACTAAAACCATTCTTGGTTGTTGTCCACTGCTGTTGGTAATATTTTAGTATTAAGAGCAGATTGGGACCTCCTTCGATGTTCATTATTGGTATCTATATTTCCATACCAAAACCCATTTAACCAACACTGAACAGTTTGCCCTGTGATACTGCTCAATTCAAAATCTTTGTTGATGTTAACAGCAGCTAGAACAGCATTATAATTTAATTTAGTACTTGAAAATTAGTAAAAGAAATCATTTTAGTATAACAGTTTTTTGGGCAAATCGAAAAAAAAAGAGGCTCAGATTGCTACATATCTTATGATATACAAATCACATTTCAGGAAACTTTCTCTCACTATCATTCTACGTCTAATAAACTGAAGATCTTCTAGTTTGATGCACCGATCACCAATGGAGAAATGCTTACTATTTATAAAATATTCCATTTCACTCTGAAATACTGGAATTATTCGCGATCATTTCTACTCTTTCATTCGGGTGTTCATTCAATCAGGTAAGATGAAAAATCATTGGATTTTGATTTTCATTTGAGTGGGCCAAAAAGTTCGTTCGGTTTATCAAGTAAAAACAAAATTATTTTTTTAACATGAACTATTTTGAGCAACTGTATTTCCTGTTTTGTTTCACTATTTTCTGACATGTTCCAGGTAGCCTCATAATTCTATCCTCCGTGAACTTTTTATTCTTTTCAGCAAAATCTACCGTAAGTGCTTTTCACAGCTCTCCAGTGAATATATTTTTTTTATTAATCAATTCTGTGAACTTGACTAATTCCAGGTACTAATTGCTGCCTTCAATTAGTCTAATTGGTAGCAGAGCCCTCTCGAATCAGCGTTTAGTTCTCCAGGAGCTCACAGAAGAGGATTCTTTTTTAATCACATCGTACATTCGATTCATTGGAATTGTCTCTCGATATCTTGCGTTCCCTACTGATCGAAAGATGAAATACTTAATCTTTGTTTAAATAGGACATCGCACACAAAAATACAACCGAGTATAATTTTTTTTTGCTCAACTTATGAGGGAGCTACACATCAAAGCGACTAACATACCCCAGTTGGTAGTTTTCACCACTTGATTTGATTACACTGAGTGTCTCCCGCATCCATCATATAATTATACTCAAGTGAAGGGTAGAGCTGGTTAGCTCGGGATCTCAGCTGTTGGGAAATAGAACAATGCTACTGTAGATCACATCACTTAACTTATGCCTGATTAGTTGTTGCTTGCTTTGTTCTTGTGAATCCGTAGGCTTGCTCTTGCTACTTTCAATCATCTTCGCACAATAAACAAACACTCGAAATCAACATTCGCGTGGCCATGTTGATTTCACTCGTCTCTACTGCAGGTAAACTCTTCTGAAGGTTATCTGTATATAAAAAAATTGTGTAGGTTTTCCGCTGGTTAAAGCGCTTACGGCCTGTTGCTGCTCGATGGGTTCAATCTTTTTAAGCTGATAAAAAAGGAATATTAGAAACTGCACCAACTTTTGAGCCATCCACTAGAGTCATCATATCTTGCAAAAAAAAAAAAATGTCTGCGTGTTTGTCCTCGAATTAGACCGGGTATGTTTACCACTTTGTTTACGACGCATTCTCTCGTCTAAGCTGTCAACTAAACAAGTGTTAACCACATATCATAGTCCCCGGCGGAAATAAAGGTCTTTTCTCGATTAGATAACTTTATTATTTCTTAACGTATTTCAATGAGCATTTCATGCAGGCCTGTAAAAGAATCTATCCGGGGGAAGGTAAGTTATCATCGATCCGATTATTTGTTTTGATTTTATGAGTATAATAAGATCGGTAGTATCCCTGAGTTGTTGGTCCTAAGTAACAACTAAGCCCTCATCCCTTCTCTTTCTCAGTATCTGTCTATTTGAACCTTTTTTTTTAAATTTCTGTTGGGGACCTTTATACTTGGTGAACTTGGAATTTAATTCAAAGAAAAATACGAAGAAAATGATGATGTTGGCTAAAAACCTGAGGAGACTTATTGTCACTGAGCCTTCAGCAATGACCACTGGGCAACCGGTGTGAAACTGTAAACTGCAGTATTACTGTGACCTATGAGTACTAGGAGGGGAGGGCTGGAGACTTAAGGAGACTTGCTGTCACTCGAACAGGCAACTGGTATGAGATTGCAAATAATAATAATAATAATAAAAATAATAATAATAATAATGGTAAGAGTGAATAGTCGGAAAATACCAGGACATTCCCAAGGAGCTGATAAAGAAGCTTGATACAGTGGTTAAATTCGTGCCCATAATATTTGGCACACTTGAAATAGTACCAAAAACATTATAATCCAGATTATATGAGCTGGGTCTACATGGATACAGAGAAAATGTGGTAGGAGGGATGTATGATCCACTGGGAATCGTGCAAGCGACTGCATTTCGTCCATACAAACCATTAGTATATGCAAAAACCAGAATCCGTCCTGGAAAACAAAACATAGAATCTCTTGAGATTCAAATGGATCATCTAATCCAAGCCAGAAAACAAAATCTAGTTGGATGGGGGAAAAAAGAACTAGTCAGATAACGGACTTCGCTGTTCCGGTAGGCCACTGAGAGAATGAGAGAAAGTGAAAACTGGATAAATGTGTAGACCTTGCCAGAGAACTTCAGAATGTATGGAACATGAAGACGAGGGCAGTGCCAATAGTTGTGGAAGCCCTGGGAGCGGTCCTGATGAAACTAGCAGTTGAGGTTGAAACAATTAGGTATCAAAGGAAGAGCCAAAACCATCTACTGCTGAAGTCGACTAAAAAACTGAGGATAGTCTTGGAGAAATGGGGAAACTTGCTATCACTTGATCTCTATTGAAAGCCGCCAGTCACTACTAGTATGAGAAGAAGAAGAAGAAGATGGAGAAGAAGATGGTACAATGATGAGTAGATAGTAGAAATTTGTAAAAAATGGTCCTGATCGATAAATAGTGCATTACAATCGCAATGAATCTGCGTGCCTTCGTTGACTCTAACAATTCCCGAGAAATCGAAATTCGAGAATCACATTTTGGAAGCGTTCCAAGATGCAGCCGTTTCGAATGCCAAACTTTCAGACGTTCTTTCGTATCTTCGTTCTCGGTCTTTTGTTCATCTTTCTGCGTCTTCTTTTCTCTTCTCTGGTCACTTTTTCCCCCGTTTTATTTTCCCTCTTTTCTTCTTTTTTCCTTTGTTTATTATTCCCTCTCTTTCTTTACTCCTCTATCCAGTTTTCATTCCTTTTTTTTTCTTTCATTCCTCCTATTGATTCATTTTTTATTCCTTTCTCTTTTTTTTGTTTATCATTTTCTCTTTCTTTATATCCATTGGTCCCTTCTATGAATTCCTTCTTTCTTCCTCATTTTCTTTATTCATTTTTTCGTTATTCTCTCCCACCATCTTTTTCTTCCGTTTACCCTTTCTTTCTTTCTTTCTTTCTTTCTTTCTTTCTTTCTTTCTTTCTTCATTCATGATATTTAAAAATCATAGCTTAGTAAGGTATACGTTAAATTGAGTGCAGTGCTACGTCAAGTGGAGAGGGCTTCCTGGCTTCTTTATCTGAGTTCGGCCCTTGAGATCTGGCAATAGTTAGATAAACGTACCTATTCCGTTTAGTTACCTTTATCCGTAATTTGACACCCCACTTTTAGCCCATTCAACCCGTCCTCATTTGTCTGTTAAGAGTTCCGCAAGCAATAGCTTTACATTTCTCGTCCCCCTTTCTAAAAGCAGTACGGGTTTCCCTTGCTATCAGAAAGTGAAGCTCTCCTTTGGAAAAATCATTTCGTGAGGCAATATAGTGTAAAATAAAGTAAGCAATTACCATCAATTTATCTGGGAAATTTTTTTAGCGTTCCCAGACCTGAAAATGGCCCGTTTGGTAGATCAGGTTAGGATGCACAATATATATATATATATATATATATATATATATATATCATAATGAAAATATTCGAGATTTATTTCGAGAAAAATAGCATCTTCGAAGTTTGTTGGAAATGCTATACTTGCTAATAGTGTCATGTGGAAAAAAAATGGAAGCAAGCACATTTGCAATGAATAATTGTTTCAATCTTGCAGATGCATGACCAAAAAAGACCGCGAACACTCAAAGACAGAAACGTTTAAAAAAAATGTGATAGGCCACTACATCTAACAAGGGAAAACGAACCTCTAGGAAATCCCCCTAAGAAGAAGAAATCAAGCGAAGAATTATTCTATATTCACATTAGCAAGCTTCTAACAGAGAAATTCGAACCTTCAAGAACAGGAAAATTACATTCGTAGAGAATTAATAATGAATGGTATATAACCAATTCAACCCCCAAGAGTCACCTACGGAGCTGAAACGAAGGACCTAACCAAAGGATTGACCTTCAAAATGAAAACCATGCAAAGTGCACAAGAGAAAATCGTGCGCAACATCACATGGACAGATTACAAGATAGCATAGTACATTGGAGAAAAAACAGGAGCAAGAGATATCATAAAAACCATTAGAAAACTGAAATAGCAATGGGTTAGTCATGTTGCAAGAATGCCAGACAGCGGCTGAGAATCAAAACTCACAGATATACGCAAAACTAAAGCCGGCAAAAAAAAAAAAAAAAGATTTAAAAAAAAGTTCAGGGGGAAGTCCAAGTCCCACAACGGACACCAAAAGGCTGCAGCTGCAGCTACTACAATACCTATGTTTCTATTACTGAATTTCTGCTACAGCAGTAGACTCCCGCTATCATAGCAGTCTCAGGGGTTCAAGAGTGTCGTTTATAGCCAATTAGCAGTTGAAACAGTTGGAAATGTTTTGAGAATGAGAAACTAAAAAATGGAGATGGATCATTTCAAGTGTTTACTAATATTAGTTTTTAAAATAATGAATTAAAATCTTCGTGTGCTGTTGCTGCAAACTAATCTTCGACAATGGTCTTGCAAGAACATAAAAAAAACGTCAGGTGTCATATACTGTTGTTAAAACAAGATCCGTTACAATTAGAGTTCACAGTATTTTCTTTCTTATGTTGTTAAAACGAGTACCGTTACAATCAGAGCTCACTGTATTTGCTTTCTTAGATTGTTAGAACGAGTACCGTTACAATCAAAGCTCACAGAATTTGCTTTCTTAGGTTGGCAGAACGAGTATCGTTACAATCAGAGTTCATTGTATTTAATTTCTTCGTTTGTTAGAACGAGTACCGTTGCAATCAGTGTTCACTGTATTTGCTTCCTTAGGGTTTGAGAACGAGTGTCGTTACAATCAGAATTCACAGTTTTTTCTATCATAGGTTGTTAGAACGAGTACCGTTACAATTAGAGTTCACTGTATTTGCTTTCTTAGGTTGTTAAAATCTGTTGTACATTCGATTTGATCATGCTGTCAAAATTCCTCAAACTTTGGGGGGACATTTTGTATTTCAGCGTGTTTGTCTCTTTCTCAGTGAGCCTAAAAAAATCTATCCACGTCTGCTCGTATCTATCTATCAATCCATCCATCTATCCAGTCATTCGAGTAAGTTTCTTTCTATACTTGCATCACTTGATTTTCCTATGTATAAAATATATCAACAACGTAGCTTAAACGAATACAAACACTTACACTTACACAGACACAGACACAGACACAGACACATATATACATATATATATATATATATATATATATATGGTGCTTGCAATTCAACAATGTGGAAGTGAAAGATGTATGAACAAGAATGAAAAAAGCAGAAAACATACACGAACAGTTATACACACTAATTACCAACTGATCACACTCAAAAAAACCCACTCCATCCCTATATATTAATCTACAATTCGAAAAATTATATTTCCTTATCTCACCCGCATTGTGATTAAAACTTTTCAATTTTTGACCCTGTCTCACTCACATCCAGGATAATTCATCCATATTCTTCCCTTCTAATATCAGAAGCGTCATATAACACACAGAAAAAAGCTGTATTTTTTGCTAAAGATTTTCTATGCCAGCAGTGCTTCTTTGTAGACGCCAACGAAAGTTCAGCGAAATGCATCAAGCCTATATTAATAAAAATAAAATCTTTAGAGATGTAACACACCTTATCCTCAGACATTTCACTTCCACATTGTCAAATAACTACCACCTTTTTCTTGGATTACCTAACACACTTGCAATAAATACATACACAGTGTGTGTGTGTGTGTGTGTATGATTGAGAAACAAATAAACAACTCATTTGAATAATCTGCAAAAATGTCCGTTCAATCGGAATCTCTCTCTCTCTCACACACGTATAAATGTATGTGTGTGTGAGATATATATTTATATATGTATATGAATTTATATATATGCGATATATATATATATATATATATATATATATATATATATATATATATATCGTGGGCAATTTTCCTCGTTACTAAAATAAAGTTTCGCAAGAACATCGATAGAGGTACATGCACCCTTTTCATGAAGAATAAATTTAGCAGCGAATAAAATCTCGTCCAAATATCATTTAAAAAAAGATTCGAAATAAAAAAACAGCACTAATATGCCACACAGATAAAGTTTCATAAGATCACTAGGGTATCAACCCGCAGACAAAACTGAATCGTACACGACATTCGACCAAACAGCTTTTCCGTAATCATACCCGGCATGCTTTATAAACGCCACCACATATCGTAAGCATTGGCTCAACTTACAACGAAAATAGTCCGTAATTCGAACTTGGCGATGCATGGTGTCCAATTTCAACGAAAACTGTCAAAAAACCGAAAGGATCAGAGTTCAATCTCAAGATTTGACTCTGTTTTCGCCTATTCTTTTTTTTATTTTTTTTCATTTTACTTCATATTTCTGGTATCAAATATTTAGCCTTGAGTTTGAAGTCAACAAAGACAAACTGTTAAGATAGGAGTTGATTTACGCATTTGATTTCGTTATGTTCGGATACATCACTGACAGAATGACAGAAACGAGAGACACAAGGATATATATATATATATATATATATATATATATATATATATATATATATATATATATATATATATATATATATATATATATATGATACTCTGTTTTTAAATGATATGTTACCAGAGAACTCTTGTTCCACAATGTTTGTATTATTTTGGGAGTTTAGTTCAGTTGCGGATTACATTACAAATATAGGAAGAAAGCGAGGAAGCGACGTAAACAAAGCAAATGAATATCAGACTTGAACTATATTTGTTCATTATATAAATCTGTATTCATTATTTTACAAGTTCTACATTCTATCCGGCTTTTTGTTCAATAGATAGATCTGAAGAGACTGATATAAAGCTATAGAGACAGCAGGATAAATCTGAATAGTGTAACGTAGATACTGACGTATCAAATTAGATAGATATCTTGAATTTGAATTGGATATATTTATATATATATGTGTGTGTGTATGTGTGTGTGTGTGTGTGTTTGTGTATTGTGTATGAAGATAGATTTTGTATTTATGCATTTGTATATGCTGTGGTGAACTTGACAATGTTGACAAGGGAAGAGACTGTAGACTAATTGGTACATCTAAAAATTTGACTAAAATGTAATTGCATACGTATGTTTTTGTTATATTGGGAAAAAAGACCTTCAATGTATTAGCCATACGTTGAAAGTCTGTTTTCTTTTTCTACCTTGTCAACTTTTCCACAACATTCTGTGGGATCTCTTCTCTCCTATATCTATCTATCTATCTCTCTCTCTGTCTCTGTCTCTCTCTCTCTCTCTATATATATATATATATGTATGATACAAATCAGAGATGCAATATGATATAATATAATACAATATCCGATGTGTGATGGGTTTATTTCATAAAGTGCTTGATACATTCTACATTAATCATTAAGTTTAATGGGCAAAGCATAAATGTGATTGTGTATTGAACCCTTACTTCATCATATATATATATATATATATATATATATATACATATATATATATATATATACATAAACATATATACGTATATAAGATATATATATAGATACATAAAAATATATCATTGAATACGTATGTATAGAAACATGTACATATAGAAACACACACACACACACACACACACATATATATATATATATATATATATATATATATATATATATATATATATATATATATATATATATAGCATCCGAGAATTAAAGTGTTCGATTTTCAAATTAGCTAAACAAATAGACGAAATTGTTGGATCAAAATTGTTTGGACAGTTCTTATATATCCCAATCAACTTAATCCCGTACGCTACCAAGAAAGGTCAAGTAAATGGTTAACCAAAGTATTCCATGTCTGTGGCCTTTAACAAAACATTTATTAACATTAGCAAGATAGACTGAGTGAGAAAGATATAGAGAAATCGTTAGGTAGAATGGGCAGCCTTTTTGTCTCTCCCGGGTATTGTTACGAGATTTCTGTGTTGGAGAGCCAACCGATTGTTTCTCAGTTGATCTTAGCGTTCTGCACGTCAAAGAGGCCTGACTATTAGCACTGTGAAAACTTTCTAAATAGGCGGGCCGTTCGTGTGGCCTGCAGTCATGGCAACTGACCACGAACGTGCGATCTCTCTTGCTCATCTGCCAGAAGTGGACCCTACCTTCACACCCATCTCGCGGCGATATTCGCAAAAGTCGTACAATTAATGTTAGATGCAAGATAACCTATTGTGTCGCGTGGGTGTGAGGAAGGAAAGGAAGGGGGTCCAGCGGAGGGAAAGAAAAAAAAGAAAAGAAAAGGAGGGAAGAAGTTATTTGACGAGCAAAAAAAAAAAAAAAAAAAAAATGAAAGGAAACAATGATTAATGGTTTCTGCAAATCAGAATCGATAATTGATTAATTGATTCAGAAAATGATGGATAGGTGGACATATATCTACAACATCGTATCAAAACGATAATAATGATAATTAATGACGATAATTTGCTAAAAAGAAAAAACAATCATGAAAACAAACGAATGATCAAATAACGCATACGTAATGTACTAACTATCAAACTGCCGTGGCCTTTTGACAGTCCAAGTTGGCATTGATGTATCATATTCCAAGGGCATCTACTTCTTATGTAATGTTTAACGAGCTTGCTACGTGGAACACTTCGCTTGTGCAGTGAATTCGATCCTCACTGGATGCCACACATTTGTAATTAGTGAATATTCAGGCGCCTCATTGTGGGGTAATAATTACCGAATAGTTTAGGATACCAATGTTGCTAGTCAGTGTGATAGACCCTCTATTGAGTACACGGCACTTGTGACTTCGCACCACATGAAGCTAAAGGCTGCCTACGAAGGCACAATGGTTCATAACCCCTATTACTGTGGCCTCACACTGCACCAACTTACACTTGATAAATATCTGTATAATGTACTAATACTAATAATACAACTAAAACTTGAGGAATTTTGGAAGAGTCGGCTGGCGTAATGGTTACAGGCACTAAATTGGTGCACTAAATTCAAATTTCGGATTAGGTTACCTATTTTCATTTCATGCAATTAAACCAGATAAAATTCACAGGCAAATAATGCTTTCTGATCTTTAAAGGAAAACTTTCTCTCTGATTGACTTTAATTGACTTTGGTACTGTACTGAAATCGTTCATCCCTAGATTCCAACATCTGTTACGTTGTGACTAATTAAGTCAAATCAGTAGATAATTTCAACTTGGCCGCTTGTCAAAAATCCAAAAAAATCCAGACTTTATTTCACAAAATCTTTTATCCCAGTCGGTGTACTAACGTGGAGCATTAGTTAAGCTGTCCTCGCAGACCTGAGATGGGTTTGATGTTAACTCGCACTTGTAGTCATATTCTAGATTGAGGTAAGCTAAATAAATACCTATATTGCTATCCCTATTTTCGTTGCCTGCAACCAAACGTAATATCTCCCCAGAACTGAGAGAGAAAAAATATTTGCTTAAAAATAAAATTGGTATTCAAGACAATAAAGATTAACAGATCCCAACATGGAAGGAAGAGTTACACATAGCCTTTTGAGTTGAATCATTTACCAAAATATCTTACGTATTTTCGTGGTATGAAAAATGAATGAATAAGTAAATAACGATGAAGAGAAAAATGACAGCAATATTTTGAACCTCTAATTGAAGTGAAATAGGGCATCGCTCTGAGGTGAACTGATCACAGTAAATCAGTTACAATCTTGGTTTTCTCAATCTTTTATCAACATGATAAAGTATGAGCCGTGTCAGACCAATCGGAGAGAGTGAGGGGCAGCCCACGTCAGGTGTCACCAAGATGAATGTCTGGAAATTTTCCATATCGTTTCGTAGTAATCTTTTCCCCAAATAAAACATCTGTCTGTCCACACAATATATCAATCGATGAATTTTTATAGAAACTTGTCGATGTGTAGACAAAGGAGTGAAGAAGTGTTGGTTAAATTTGGGGGCGGATCCAGGAATAGTTATCAATTAGGAGATATTTTGCGTTTTTGTTTCTTGATACATTTAGGTTTATGAATCTGAATGTCTACACGATATCTCCAGGAGTTCTTGATAGATTTTAGACCCATGCCATCACATTCAGTAATATGCTTCTTAAATGACAAATTAAAGTGTGCCTTCTCATTCTGTGGTGGGTAGCAAGCTGGTCTTGCCGGTCATTACTACTGGTTAGTGGGTTCGATCCCAACTTGGTACCCTATCTTGTGATCAAACTAAGCTAAACTTAGTAAACAACTACAACGCGTTATCCAAGTGCGCAGATGGGCGTACAGCACTGAGTTTGTTTGTGCGTGACTTATACGACTGATCTTAATGCCATTGTGTTTCCCTTTACAAATTTTGCCATCAATCATTTTTATGTGAACAACCTTGGGATGTGAAATGGCGATGTTTATTTGCGTGAAGAATGTTGTGCGTGTCTGTTGGTTGGTCCATTGGTTCTCTTGCCCACTCCATCTACGTAAGATCACTAAAAAAGTGGACTCATTTATTTTGTTATTTCAGTTTTAAAAATAAGAAAAAAAAAATAACGCGAACAAAAAAAAAAAAAAAATTTGCGAGGAAGAATATGAAGGAAATAAAACTGAAATGAAAGAGAAAAAAAATACTTATAAAATTGAGTGAAATCATAATAAGAAAGTTTTGCAGTAGAAGATTAAATTGAATGGGGCTGAATAACATGGAGGAAAGTCATGAAGGATAAGAGTCGGGGAACTGGAAGTAAAGGAGACAGAATAACGCTGGAGGGGGAAAAAAAGTTTTTTCAATCGAAAAAATGATGGAAGGAGTGCTTTGGGGTGGGGGAGAGATAATGAATTAGAAATGAAAAAAAAATCTATTAGAAAATCATAAAATTTTCATGATATGTTTTTTCAAATATAAAGTAAAAATACGAAACGTTCTTAAATTTTCTAATGTAAATAAGAAAGAAAAAAAGAAGGTAAAAAAATAAAGTAAAGAAATGAATAAACTACGAAAGACAGAAGATGAGAAAGAAGGAAAAGAAGGGCGTTTGTACAAAAAAAAGCAACCAACAGATAAATAATATGTAAATATGGAAGTGCATGCAATTGTAAGCACATACAAATATACAGAGGAGAGTGTGAATATGCACTGCAAAAAAACAACGGTACAATACAGGGCCAAAAGGTAATTATGAAGCAAGTAAAGATGACGAGTTGATGAGAGAGAGAGAGAGAGAGAGAGAGAGAGAGAGAGAGAGAGAGAGAGAGAGAGAGAGAGAGAGAGAGAAAGAGAGAGAGAGAGAAAGAGAGAGAGAGAGAGAGAGAAAGAGAGATAGGGGGGGGAGAACTTAAATGATAAAAAGAAAGAATGATTAACAGAAACAGGAGGGAAGAAAAAGAAAGACAGATCAAGTAAAGACAAAGGGAATTACGAAGAGAGACTAACAGAAGAATAACAGAAAAGGGAGGACGAAAAAAACTGGAGAAAGAAAAGAGAGAATGCAAGGCAAAAAGAGAGATGAAAGATAAGGAAAGAGAATTATTAGAACAAGAAAAGTAAAAAAGAAGAAGAGCGAGATGGAGAAATTGCAACCGGAGAAAGAAAGAGAGAAAGAAAGACTTTCGGAAAGTTATAAAGAATCAACTAGTGCCAAATGGGTAGAAGAATAAAGAAAAGACAACTCCTGAGAGAAAAATGGAAAATAAAAAAATAAAAAACAGGGAAGGAAAAAAAATGAAAAATTGCAGGTGGACTAAGAAAGAAAGAAACACAGAACGTGCATATGAACACGAAAAACACACACACACAAAAAATAAAACGAGCAAAGAAAGAAAGAAAATAAACAAAATCTGAAAAAAAGAAGAAAAATGACCAAAAGAAAGGAGGCAAAGAGAACGGCAAAAAATGGAATAGACAGAAAGCAAAACTTTTATTCAGGTCAGTATAAAAGATGTTATGATGTATAAAATATAATATGAAAGTGGAAACACAGAAATGAAGAAAAAAAAGGATAAGCGCCAAAGAAACCCTTCCCACTTGATGGTTATTCTAAAGAAAGGAAAAAAAATGCAGCTGAATCGATAAAAAAGGCGTTTAACTGATTGAGTCTTCAGTCTTAGAACTCAATCCCAGTTTAAACCGCTCCTCACACATTGTCAGAGCAACTGCTTCTATTTCAAGAATCTACACATTCTATTTTTATCAGAAACCAAGCATAAATCGTGCAGCTACCATTATTATTTTATTTATTGAGTTTTTATATTATTTTCCTTGCGATAGATCTTGTGTTTATTATTCGGGATTGGGTAAGGAAGAACGAGAAATAGGACATCCTACTTTTCAAAGTTTCTTGCAGAAGTTAGATGTTTGTTCTCAATCTGATGTTTGTGAAAGATTTTTTTAACCAGGCTTCTTCTTTCGCCATTCTCTTTCTCATCCTTATTCCTCTCTATAATGAGTTTTCACACTATTAGTAACTGATAGCTTTCACTGGAGATCAAGTGGCAGCAAGTATTCCTAATACTTCTTGGTTCTCATGGGTATTCTAGTTGAATTTATTTGTGGTGTTGTCTGAATGATTTCAGATTGCTTGGCTTTTCAAGATTGTTTCCAGAGCCCAAAACACGAATCTTACTATAGTCATCTTCATATTTCATTTTTACTAGTTCTCTTGCGAGGTCAAGATACATATCTACCTTTCTATTTCTTTCAAGCTTCACTATATTGACAGCTCCACCATTACACAAACTAAATCTGATTTTCTAGCTTGGATTTAGTGATTCGTTTGAGATCCAACAGGATTTTATGTGTTCCATTCTCTGGGACAGTTTCAGGTTTGTGTTTATACCATTGACCTCATATATATGGGGGTAAGAGGATGAATTTTTAGAGATGGGGGCGAAAGGATGCATTCGAGATATATTTCAGCGGTAACCCTTTTGCCTGCGAAGAATAATACCATATTTTTTTTTATAGGTACGTTTGATTAGGGTTGCATAAAACTATTCTACAACAGTCTTATCCTTTATGGGATATAAGGTTCTAACTCAAACCCCCTCACTATGTGGCCCAATCGGGGGTAGGAGTCAAATACGCCGTTCACCAACTCTCAAAAAACGCCTGTGATTGACCTATGTGGTCGAAACGCAGTTGGTTGCACAATACCGATTTTTTTCGAATCTAACACTTCATCCCCCTCATTATCCCACTTTCTTCTATGCTAGAAAATCTAATATATTAAGAACTTTGACTTCAATTCACTTTGAATCACTTTTAATCACTTAGCGGTAGTTCATATCCCAGTATGACATCATCATCAGTCTTCCAAAGTCCGTCGTTGGGCATAGACCTTCCCCAGGATTCGCCACACTTCTCTATTATTGATGTCGTGGAGCCAGTACTTGCTGAATTTGTCTAGCTCGTCCCTCCATCTAATTTTCTGCCGGCCTCAGCTGCACATCTGATCTCAGGGGATCCATGTTGTGAGTTGTGATGTCCATCGTTTGTCTGCCATTCTTGCAATATGGCCAGCCCACTGCCGTTTGAGATTTTTGATGGATTCTATGATGTCCCTGACCCTGGTCTTTTCCCGGATATCTTGTGGTCTCTCCATGTGAGGCCAAGCATAATTCTCTCATGTGCAAGTTGCATAGATCTCAATTAGTGGATCTGTTTCTTGGTTAGGTTCCATGTTTCAGTTTCATAAGTGACTATTGAGAGGATAAAAAGACGTTAAATAACAGGTCATTAAAAACAGAACTTTACCAGATCGGTACCAGGTTCAGAGAAAATTTTTCTCTGTATGTGAAAGAAAATTTTAACCTGATTATACTTTGATATTCACTGATATATTCGTACTAGTGCCCTCATCTTATTGCCACAATGTTTCGTCCGCTATACCCTCCTGTCTTTTTCAGCTGTTTGTCGTTTTTGGTAACCTGGGAATTTAGAATAGAACAATTCATTCGATAAAAGTAAGGGGGCAGATCGTTCTCATTTGTCTATTCCAGGATGACATCTCATATTGGTTGTTCTTTTTCGTCCTTGTGGTATTGTTTGTCCGCCTTTTTCACTGGACCAACGTATATGATTTTCGCAAAACTACCTGGCCGAGGAATTGAACTCGCGACCACTAAATAAGTTACTATATACTCTTGACCTCATAGTCTATAGACTTTATCTTCCACCAATCTAACTGAGTCAAATAGAGCCAATTTTCAAAGTTTTTAAAGTATCCTTTTTCTTTTTGGCGACCCTCAGTAGTTTTATTCATTCTATCGAAGCGCTGAATAGCAAACGGGAAGTTTTAAATTACATGTATTCTCAACAAGGGGACGAAATTGCCTCAAGGTTATTAACTATTCGAGTGAAGAAACATTCGTTTGGACCAGGTCCAATCATTAGACAATCAACTGTATTTATGTTTATAGCTGTTTATTTGCTTAGGATTTACTGAATTTGGGCGAAATTTGAAGTGAATTTTGAATCAGATCCAGTTTTCTTCATCAGGAACGCGTTTTCAAACTTGAATAATAAGCAGCGAACAATAGAAATTGATTGGCCAGCGGCAGGATGAAGACTTTTGAGGAAAGTAATTTAAAAGTTATGGTACTCATGAAAATAAAAGTAAGTTCAACCTTAAAAGTACAAGATAATCCCATCAGTCCCTAAAAAGGAGAGCGTACAACCAATGCATCTTCCCGATAATCATCTATGGGGCTGAAACATGGAACCAAACTAAGGAACTGAAGCATAAAATCAGAATCATGGAAGGTACACAGGAGAGAACCATGCTCAACATCACATGGAGAGACCTCAAGTCAGCACAGTATTTTAGGAGAAAAACAGGAGTCCAAGACATCATAGAAACCAGTAGTAAACTCAAACGGCAATGGGCTGGTAATGTTGCAAGAATGGCAGACAACCGATGGAGATCAGAAGTCACAACACGAATCCCCAGAGATCAAACGAGGAACCGAATTATGAGATGGTATGACAAACTAGACAGGTTAAAAAGGTATTGGTTCCATGACGCTCACGTATGAGACGTTTGTCGAATCCGAGTGAATATTTATGTCCAACAACAGAGATAAAAGATTGATGATGCTGATGAACTGATTCTTATATCCGATTGTAGATTGGTCCCGTCGGCTAAACTTTGTATGTATGCATGTACATACTTATCTATCTATTGACGAAAAAATCGCCATAAGTCAATAAGTTAATATAACAGTCGAGGGCCTATTGTGGATCGATGTTCACCAAGATATTTTTTCAGAGCAATTAGTGAGTATGATCCTCACTGAATGCATAGCTGTTGTGATCCTATACCAGACTAAGCGTATTTCTCTACATGTTATTCTCGATTAACGCTTGCCTGTCAGGCAGTTGATACTTTTCTCACCTCAACATGCATTTTTCTTCATTTGTATACCGACATATATGTGTGCTAGTACATATATATATATATATATATATATATATATATATATATATATATATATATATATATATATATATATATATGCGTGTGTGTGTGTTCATATGTGTGTATATCTGTTTATGCATATTTATGTATACATATCATATGGAGACAACGAATGTTTCTTTGTTTCTTGGATTATATTTTATAGACTCCCGAGCAGATGTACACGACGAACTGTACATTTGTAAACAAAAGTAACTCGACCCCTGGATGAACACATGATAGGTGTTGTCAACCTCTGATAACATATAAAGGTCAATTTATAGATTATATAATCATACACAGGTCACTTTTGGCATTCTCAAATCTAAGGGTGACTAGTGATATTTTACATTTAACATTTTCTAATCTAATGGAGACAAGTAATTTCCCACCAATTCCACACGAGTTATCCCTCGCATGCACTCTCCTTAACTCATTTCATAATTCTGTATGAAATATAGCTTGCTTTTCTGTGCTGTTGAATTTTGATTTTTTTCCAGGGGCAGATCTTGGTATCCCAATTAGTATTTATATATAAATGTTGAGAGAGAGAGAGAGAGAGAGAGAGAGAGAGAGAGAGAGAGAGAGAGAGAGAGAGAGAGAGAGAGAGAGAGAGAAGAGAGAGAGAGAGAGAGAGAGAGCAGTTAAATTTTCACACGTCCCTCTACTCTGTCTCTGAATTACCTAATCACATCTATATATATATATATAAATATATATATACATATATATATATATATATATGTATATAAAATTGATTGATAACAAATCATTAATATTATATGGACATAATATATATGATATATTTATAATGTATAATATATATATGATATTATAGACAGAATCATTCTATTCAATATATATATATATATATATATATATATATATATATATATATATATATATATATATACATATGTATGTATGTGTGTGTGTGTGTGTGTGTGTACATTTCGAAAAAACTAAACTGTAGCCAAATGATCTGAATGTCATGATTAGTTTATTTCCGCTGACTGAATACGAAACGAAAAAAAAACAAAAAACAAAACGGAAACGGGGAAACATGACGAACGACTTTGGAAGGCGATTAAGGCAAGTCAGAATTACCAGAAAAATTTGCATTGAGTTAGACGATACAAAACTGTACTAAATGTCAACCAAAGAGAAATTGGAAACGAAAAATAGAAAAATTATAAATCCTGAAATCACCACTCACAAATAAAAATTAAGCATACACACACATGCACATGCACCCATATACATACACTGACTCACATGCAGGCACACACACATGCACACACACACACTCACACACACATACATACACAGGGACTCATACAGATAGATATATATCTTCATTCAAATCATATAAAAATATATACATATATTTTTTTCCTACGCACACATGCATATGAACATACACACGTGAGTGTGAGTTTGTACACACACACAAACTCACTCACTCACACAATCACACACACACACACACACACACACACACACACACACACAATCACACACACACACACAAAAGACTGCGGCAGTGGTTGGCCTTGATTTGGAAAAAAAGTATTGATCAACAAATTCAGAAAATTTTTCAATTTATCTAACAACAAAGTTTATCTTTCAGCCAACAGCAATTGTCAGCAGTGTAACGTCAGTTGGGAGTTTCTTCGCTGGGAGATATGAACAAAGAAAGGGAAAAAAAATAATGGACAAAAAAGAAAGAAAGAACGAAAGAAAGAGAGGACGAAGTGAATGATGGGAACGTACCTCTGTTATACTTAAGAGGAGGGATCAGGGAAGTAAAGGAAGCAGACGTGATGAAGGCGAATATATTATCTGGAAAGGTTAGAAGGTTGTCCAAAGAATCTATGTAACAATAATAACAATACTACAGACAATAAAGAAAGCTATAGAAGACAACAGCCGAAAAGGAGTGATCGAAACAACTAAGATAAGGATAATAGTGCGATCGAATTATAGAATGAAAACTCAACTTGATCTAAGATAAGCTGGAGAATGCATTTGTTAGATGATTATATGATAAAGTAGTTCGAATAATCTGTACAACAATTACAATACCAAAGGCAATGAAAAAGGCTGGAGAAGATAAGAACCAAAAAGAAGTGCTTAAAAACAACAATAACCAAAAATTAGGCCCCCCCCCTCTAAATAAAAAAACAAACAAAAAAACCTCAAGATATTAATCCAATTCAATTATGGAATAATGACTATTCTTTGTCCACTAGATAAAGATGATCCTCGAAAGACTGGAGAGTAGTTGCACTTGAGGAGTCATTGTGTTAGATAACAGTCCAAATAACTTCTGTATTAATATCAATGAAGTCCAATAAGTTGTAATCGGAACAACAGGATAGTCATTTGAGAGAAACTGTCATGTGACCAAGTGTATTGGCAGCAAGTCAAGTTGTGGGATAATCAATTAAAAAATTGATAAAAGCATGATCACTTAACAAGTTAGTTCTCTCGACTTTTGTAGGATCACTGAGATGTCTAAACTTTCAAACAACAAAAATAAGTATGAATGCAGCTGGATGCAATTTAAGGGACTAATTTAGCATAATCTTGCATCATAAATTGAATCCTACCGAAAAAATTGGGGGGGGACGTTTTTTTTATTGACATATAAAGGGGAAATGTTTAAATTTCCAGCCCGATTCTTTCATTGGTGCAGCGTGTACACGTGACACATTCATTGATAGCCAGTCAGCTGGACGCACGTACAAACTGGAGAGACAGTTGACTGCTTCTAATATCAGTTAGGATAATTCATGATATAATGACAATACTCAATCTCAGGATTTTAGACGAAGTAAAAAAAAAAGGCTTTAGTAAAAACAAATGAGCTTTGCCGACTAAACAGAAGTTTTCGTACGATTTTTCAAAGAAGAAATTGTGCGAATTCTTTGATCTGTATTCATTTTTATATTTATATACACACATATATATATATATATATATATATATATATATACATACATACATACATACATATATATATATATATATATATATATATATATATATATATATATATACATATATATATATATATATATACATACATATATATATATACATATATATATATGTATATATACATATATATATATATATATGTATATATACATATATATATATATGTATATATACATATATATATATATATTTATATATATATATACACACACACACACACACATATATATATATATATATATATATATATATATATATATATATATATATATATATATATATATATATATATATATATATATATATATATATATACTTCTCGTTGCGTTGACGGTTCTAATAAAATAGAGATTCAATAATATTTTAGGGTCCGTCGAAGAATCGTTGCCCCGTGTCTTTAATAATATTTGTGTCTCGTTCGTTTGTTTTGAAACAAATGGTCGTCTCCTCAACAGCCACCTCTTACCTTTTCATTGATCGTTGACGTTTCACCGACAGTAAAAGCTGTGCCTCAAAGAGAACATACGATTGAACACCTCATCGATCAAATACTGCTGATCGACACTGAAGCTCGATATTCATAATTCTGTTTATGACAGATTTTACAAGAATGTTCTTAATGAAGTTTTTTTTTATCGACAAAAAGTAAACTTTCTTTTTACTAAGCGAAGTGTTGTCTGATACAAGGCCACACATTTTCGGTATTCAATTAAAATTGAACTTGAACACGGTAGCAATGGTTTGCGAAAAAAACTTGCCAGCCATTGCTCCAAAGCGGAACACCTTTAATTAGTATTCACTGACCCTTGTTTAGTTTGGCACAAGGCCACAGTAGTGTGGAACCAATCAAGGATCGAAGTACCTATACCAATGAAATGGTCATTTTCATGCTGCTATTTCCATCACGAACATTTAGACTATATACCCCCCCCAATATTTTACTCTAATATTACTGATTAGAAGGTTAAAAATATAATTGTTCATCAAATACTATTTATGACAAATAATTTTATTAAATGATAATAACAAACAAGAGGAAGGAGAAATAGGGGAATTACAAAGAATATATTCAATCTGTCACTATAACTGAAATAAAAGATATTGACGCTAATCACACAATACATATTAATGATATATGATTATATCTGATGACCCAAATCTAGTAGTAGTAATCAAAGAAAAAACCGTGTAAGATAGTGGATTCCGTTGGGTAAAACTGAAACAAATTAAGTGACAAGCTGAATAAATATCTTGACCTTACAAGAGAACTGGAAAAGTATAAAACATGAAGGTAACAGTTGAGACAATCGCAATCGAATCCCTTAAAGAGGTTGTAGGAACCAAGAATCCAGTAAAGGGTGAATCACACAGAGGACAACACTGGAAATCAGGTAAGATATTGTGAAGAATCCTTGAGTATTGAGGAGACTTGCAGTGACCTGAGCTCCAGTTAAGGCGACTGGTCTCTTCTTGAAATAACTAAAAAATAAGTAAAGACATAAAGAGAAGAAAAATGATCACTGTATTGATATAATTTCTCTTACTACGGCTAAGATTATCCATCTCATTAATAATAATAATTATTATAAACCGGTGTGAAACTGTAAATCGCAGTATTACTGCGACCTATGAGTACTAGGAGAGGAGGGCCGGAGACTTGAGGAGACTTGCTGTCACTCAAACTCCAGCGGTTACTACCAGGCAACTGGTGTGAGATTGCAAATGATGATGATGATGATGATGACGATAATAATAATAATAATAATAATAATAATAATAATAATAATAATAATAATAATAATGATGATGATGATGATAATAATAATAATAATAAAAATCAAAAAAAAAAGCAGACATGGGAAGAGGACAATATTTTCTATAATAAAATATTAAAGGATGATGATTATAATGTTATTGATAATGATGTCTAAACCATCATAATTAATAACATTACGTAACGGATTGGAACAGATTGGAAGGGCCCTGAAGATCCTTGGTAAAAGACTGGATGATTCAGGGGTCCACGGATAAATTAGAATTATTCAGATAACATTATTGAAATCGGTAAGTACACCAAGGAGAGAACTGGGGTATTATGGAGACTTGCTGTCACTTTATACCCAGTGAGAGCACCCAGATTTTGGTGTGTATATTTATTAGAAAAAAAAAGAAGAAGCAAAACGCAGCCGTAGACATGTTGCAATTCTAGCGATGAAAATCTCTTCAAAAATGAAGCCGAGAGTATCATGGAGTCTCAGGCTGTAGAGATTAAACATACGTGGAATGCTTAGAACGAAGCCAGTGCTAGTTCTTATTGGAGCGCTAGGCACTATTAAGACAAGACTTGATGACCATTTTCGGAAGGCCCCTGGTATGATGTGAGGTCGACGAAAAACCACACCCTTAGGAACAGGTCAATCCTTTCAGACAATCACATTTGTAAAGTGACTCTTGGATCTTGTGTTGAGATTCGATTGCTCCATCGAAGTAAACCCGTGAAATAGAAAATAAAATTGAAAATAATGATGGAAACCTTTTATGTATTGCTCCATATTTCACAGTAAGTTTAGCTTTGTATGTGACTATAGGAAACGAGAAGATTGAGTTCTGCCAAGGCCAAGCGGGAATGGTTTTTGCCTCTTCGAAACATTTGTTCTGGGCTCAAACACCTGTGATGAGAGTGTGAAACATATAACATCTGCTAAAATTAGTTTAGAACCGCGTAAGAGCACCCAGTGTGGGATCACTTATTAACTAAGCTTCGCATAGATTGATAGGTGGGCAAAGATGTGAGTTACCCACTGAGAATCAAAATGACTACAGTATTAATGTTCTGCTTGACCAATGTTCTAAGTATTGCTCCACGGTAGGATATCTTATTTACTGAACTTATTTTTTCCCAACTTACAGCCAAAAGAACGAGTAGCAGTAATTTACTACGGTGGAAAATCCAATTGAAATCATCTAGTAGCATTCTCATACGATATAGGATGGGTTTTACAATGAAGGAATTGGGTCACTTTAACACCAACACCTCCAGATTGGTGGGAAATGTAGAGTGATCCCTTTCATAAGAGAGGAAGTTAAAATGATCGCTTTCACCAAACCATGGCTGACAATACGTTCCAAGCCACTTGCTATTCCTTTTTTATCAACGGATAGTCTTCTAACGTATAACCCTTGCCTTAAACCTTACTCTCTTTCCAAGGTAATACCGACAAGAATAAATGAAGCGTGTTAGATTTGAAAATATTGCTTTAAGAATTTGCGTATTCATAAGAGTAAACAAGATCATCTCTAATATCGTCAATGAAATAGAACATTTATATATTAATACATTCATATGAGTGAACAATATCTTCAACTTTATTAATGAAATTCAATTATTTCTATGTCTTTCTTAATTTCTTCTTCCCCCCCCCTTAAATTACCATAGTTTACGATTAAATATCCAACCCCTTGGACTGCCAGGGAGGGATAGGTGTTCAGTTGACAAAAATAGTAACGATAGAGGGGAGGATTTTAAAGTGATTGGAGAAATGTTCTCACCGAGAACGTATTTGGCTTGTACAAACCATCTCCACTTACCCCCGCCTCTCTCTCTCTTATTGTCTCTGCTGACAGCTACTCAATTTTTTTTACTTGATTTCACTTAACACCATCTCGCCATACAGTCTGCTGTCTTCCATTCCCTTTTACCCCATACATTTTTTTTTTAAATAAGCGATTTATTTCTTCTTTTTTCTAAAAAAAAAAAAAAAAAAGAATGCCGCAATACTTTTGTCTATATTTAGTATCCATGTTCGAATCACGATTCAAGTAATCTTACGCTTCGGCAATGAAATCTTTTTTTTCTTCTTCTTCTTCTTCTTGATATTTGAGTGGAGCGAGTGAGTGAAGTTGCCCAGCCATGCCTGACCTGACACCTGATCTGACTCGTGACTTAACAGATATTTTTCTTTTCATCAATTTAAAAAAGAAAATCTTATTCTCGCTCTTCTCAATTTGTTTTGTTGGGTTCGATCCCTCGTTTAGTCGGTTGCAACCCATGAATATATTACATATCGATTTTTTCCCCGCTGTTGTTAGAGCGTAACACGATGCGGGCAGATCCCGCGAGCAAGCAAAAGAATATGATATTCTTAACCGGAAGAGCAGAGAGACGAACGAGAATAGGTTTGAAGTAAAATCGAACTAGAAGAGAAAGAAGAAGCAAATGGATGCAAGGAAGGAGATGGAGAACGAAAGAATGAATAGATGAAAGAAGGAGTGAGAAGGAGAAGAAGAAGAAGAAAAAAAAAGCAAAGAATAGAATGATGGAATGAATACCGGCAAAATGAAAATGAATGAAGAAAGAATGGAATGAAAATGAATGAAAAATAGCAACGAAAAATGATGTAGGAGGAGAAGTATGATTT
The DNA here is from genome assembly GCA_963457665.1 of Thysanoteuthis rhombus. Classification (NCBI taxonomy): domain Eukaryota; kingdom Metazoa; phylum Mollusca; class Cephalopoda; order Oegopsida; family Thysanoteuthidae; genus Thysanoteuthis; species Thysanoteuthis major. The sequence continues at coordinate 30,850,493 of OY735208.1, forward strand.
TGATTACGACGGAGAAGAATGAAACGAATTTCACAAAATGAAACCCAATAAATTGAGAGGAGGAAGGTGCGTCAGCTTGAAGAATAAAGAGGGGGGGGGGTGAAAAGAAAAACAGAATCAAAAATTAAAAGAGAATACAGAGAAGAAAAAAAATGAAACTAAAGGAGTATTTTAGAATGAGAAAAGTGGTAAACACCGAAGAATGCAGAGAGAAAATAAAATGAAGAAAAAAATAATGAATGAAAATTACGAAGAAAAATTAGGAGATGGGAGATACACGAGGATGAAATGGCAACAAAAGAAAGAGAGAATACTCATCGGAAAGAGAAAAAAAGAGAAAAAGAAAACAAAAAGAAAGGGAAGAGAGCAAAAGAAGGAAGAGAAACAAGGGGAAACAGAGAGAAGGTTGAGAAAAAGAAAGAAAGGATAAAGAGAAACAAGAAGGAGTTCAAAGGTGAACCCCAGCAGCGAGAAGGGCACCTTGGTTTGCAGGAAAGGCACCTCGTGGTGGAGCAATGGTTAGCAAACTACTCGAGCAGTTCATGATTTATGATTGCACTCGATGCCTTACTTGTGCCAGACTAAGTAGATATCGAGGAAGAAGTCGAAGGAAAACAGAAATAAAAAATAAAAACAAACTGGAAAAACAGACTTTCAAAATGCAAATCATTTTTTAAAAAATAGTCATATTATAATGCGTACTTCCCAACCAACCTCCTCAGCTATTGGTAAAATGAACACCTCGATGTGCCCGATTCAATAACTGGAAAACTCGATGTGGCAGACTCGATGCCTGGACAACTCGATGCGTATGGTACATTGATATCTTTCAAGGATGTTTTAAGAAGGTAAAGTGAAGTATATAATGTAATTAAGGTTTACATTTACTATACAGTTATTACACATTCATTAAATGACGATAAAAGGGGGGATAATCAATAAAATAATGATAAATTGGAATTACTTTGACAATGAAATTAAATTTACCATAATTATAAGCTATAACCCATGAATATTACAAAGTTGATCTTTCTTCGATGTTTAAAACTGTATCACGAATAAAAAAAAAAGAAGTATATTTATGAAAAATATTCATAAAAATCGATTTGTAATGTTATTTATTATGCATCATTAATCTTTATCTCGTGAACTTGTTCTCTCAAAGACAAATGAAAAACCCATTCTGCGAAAGTTTTGGTTGACCCCTTCACGACTTAAAATGTCTCCCGTCGGAGTAAAAAGTAAAAACTAACTGCCTTTCTTTTCTCATTCCCATCTTACGGACACATAGACACAGGTACACGAAAGAGAGAAGAATCTGTGGCCCAATTGGCTGGTTGGTCGGGCTATTTGTAAGGCTACAGCGAGAAAGAAAAACAAAAGGCAAAAGAAGTGAATGGAAACCAGAAAAACATAACCGAACATACAATGTGTATTAAGGAAGTCATCACCTGTCTTTCATCGTTCGTCGTTGGACATACACCCTCCCCAGGATTCGCAACACCTTTCTATCACGGGCGTCGCAGAGACAATATTTTCTGAACCTGTCTATTTCATCTCTCCATCTTCTATTCTATCAGCGTCAGTTTCGCATGCAATCCCTACGGATCCATACTGTGAGTTGTGATTTCCATTGGTTGTCTACCATTCTTGCTACATTACCAGCCCATTACCATTTTATTTTTCTGATAGATTCTCTGATGTGTCGGACTCCTGTTTTTGTTTTTTCACAAATATATTGTACTGTCTTGGGATCTCTTCAGGTGAAGTTGAACATGTGTACGTTGCATACTTCTCAATTTGAGGGTCAGTCTCTTGGTTATGTTCCATGTTTCAGCTCCATAGGTGACTATCAGGAGGATGCATCGGTTGTATACTCTTTTGTCTAGGATTAAAGGGATTTTCTTGTTCTTGAAGGCTGAGCTTGCTCTATGGAATGCTTGCCATCCTAAAATGCTCCTTCACTCGATTTATTCTTCTTTTGAAGGATTTCATGGAGATTCGTTCTCCGGGGTAGATGTAGTTTTCTGCGTTTTCTTTTTCGATTAAAGAGTGTTTATTTTCGACGTATTTGTTGAACAGAACACTTGTTTTGCTGAAGTTTATGTGAGAGCCAATTTCCCTGATTTTTTTTCATTCATTTCATTTAGCATTAATTAGAGATCGTGAAATTTCTCTGCAAAAGGAAATCTTTCAGCTAGCTTTTCATGTTCACGCATAAGAGAATGCATGTCTGGATTCAATGAGTGTAAATACTGTCAAAAGGTTTGGGATCTTGCTTGCATTTCCAACCATGCTTGTGGTCATCCTCAAGACTAAAGGATAAAAAAAAACTATGGATGTTCATCGTTTTTACATTTTTAAATTCAATTTCTATTGGACATTCTTCATTTCAGGTTTTTTTAGATTGTAAGTATATCTCTTAATCTGTTTTGCTTTTTCAAAATACACAGAACAGAAACTATTGATGATGGTCATTGAATAATCAAAGATTTGTGCAAAGTTACGCAATTGTAATCAATTGAACTAGCATTGTATGCACGACTCAATTGTGATTGGCAGTGAGCCCTCCTGTTTTAAATCGTTTAATGACTCGAATAAATTATTCATACTCTGTGAATATCACTAGTATTACATGCTTACTGCATAATATTCCAATTAGAAACCGTTTGTTTCCTTTGAAAATGAGTATCTTGGAGACTCTAGATTCAGTCATCAAGACGGCCACCAAGATTGTAAATCGATGAATATAGCATGTATATCCAGGCTGATTTAGCTGATCGAATGATTAAAGAAGGTATGTGTTGATAGACTTGATAAACAAATAGATAGATAAAGAACAGAAAGTTTGAGATAGAGCGACGGATAGATTTATAGATATGAATGGACCAAGGTAGATAAATAGAAACAGATCAAACTAATCTATTCATGAACTGGCCAGAATAGATAGATAGATAGATAGATGGATAGATAGATAGATAGATAGATAGATAGATCGAAAAGAATAAAGTCAAAAGAATAAACTGGCTGCATTAAATTACTAAGCTCGGCTTATTCTGGCACAAGAAAACAGTTGTGAGACTCACGGCGTACATTGATCTGAATAACACTAAACGATCGGTTACACCAGACAATTGGTTAATAAACGAACGTGCCAAACACTGCACTACATTATGGTATTAACCAAAGTCTGAACTGTTCATGGGTTGATAGATCTGACTAATGCGATCTTCTGTCAAAAGAATCTGCATGAGATGTAAAGTATGAACAGGTGCATTGTCATGATTTTTGTTAGGATTTCGACGGTAACATAGTTCACAAGTCCAATAAATGACGTCTTACTGTAGACTGAGCAAACCCATGGAAGAGTGTAAGTTCACGTACATTCAATCATATTCAAGTCCCCACTTATCAGTTCCCACTTTACATTAAAGCCATGCTACAGGTTCTCAAGGTATTTAGAATGGCTATATAATTCTCAGACTGGCCTCATTCTCACTTTTTGAAATTAACTGAACTTAGTAAAACACAGAACCTCTAATGTTAGGCATGCAGTGAACTTCCTAGGCTAATATATTAATAGATTAAAATAGATGCGAATAGACATGAATAGAGTGGCTAAATCTGTGATTGAGGCAGATACGTATTTTTCACTTGTAATAGTAGACAATGTTTGAACTTCGGTGGAAGCCAATATTCTGAATGCTGATTTTTCAAGGCAGGAAGAATCGCACAAAATCTTTTGGGCTAACTTTACTCCCATTCAGCATAATGCTAAAGTAAGCTAATTGAAAAAAATATCGGTAAATCAGAATAGGTATAAGAAGATATGAACGAAGATACATATATAAGAACAAAGTTAAGGACAGATTGGAATAAATACACATAATCAGATTGAGTTATAAAGATAGGTAAATAGACGTGAAGAGATTGTGGGAAATAAGCATAACGAATAATAAGACAAAAAACAATGGAGTAGATATTATCCGACGGGTGTAGATATGTCGATATTTTGATAGAAATGCTGAGACTGTTCAGTTGGGGGCAAATACGAACTGAACTGATCGAATGAATAAATAAAAATAGACTGAGAGACAGGTATGAAATTCAAGATATATAGTTGGATAGCATTGAGCACTATATATATATATATATATATAGAGAGAGAGAGAGAGAGAGAGAGAGAAGGAGAGAAGGAGAGAGAGTGAGAAATTGATAGATAGATAGTATTGTTCACTTTATAGATGGACAGACAGATAGATAGATTGATAGATAGCATTGTTCACTTTATAGATAGATAGATTGATAGATAGATAGATGGATTGCACTATACAATTTATAGATAGATAGATCGATAGATTGCATTGTACAATTCATGGATGGATAGAAAGATCAACGGAAATTATTGTACACTTTATAAATAGATAGATAGATATGTAGGTGGGTAGATAACTAACACATAAAAAAAAGAATGTGAGAGATAAAATTGTAAGATTAATTGAATTCTTCTCGCAATTTGAAGGTCGTGTATTTATCATGCGCCAAAATGTTCCATTGTGCTGAATGCATCAAATTCAATCATGAATGCTGCAAAGAATTTCATTTCATCAACCACAATGCCTTCCCTCTTGTTAAAAAAAATGGTTTAAAATAAAATCACAGTACACACAACAATGCTGTTCGACATTAGTTATACAAAGCATCTACATAATAAATCAAATTCTTTGCCAAATGAAGAAAGAACGAAACGTCTACAACGGGAATGCAGAATTGTTTATTTTTTTTCACAATGGTGATAATACCTCATGCTTCAAAACTAACTAACGAAAGTGTAGACACAGATCTTAATCAGTTGGATTTTTCTTATGTTTGAATATGTAATATGAGATGAATGAAATATGGGTATAAAATGAACGTAGGAGAGAGAGAGAGAGAGAGAGAGAGAGAAAGGGGAAAAGTGATTTGAGATGAAAATAACCTGTTTTTCTAGAAAGGATGAAAAAAATAATCAGAAATATTTTGTAAGAAACGTTTCTATATATTATCTGCACATTCATGGAGATTTATTGGCTTAGGCAGGAGGCTTGCGTTGGGTGGCGTTGTAAAAAAACATTTGTCGTGCCAACCAAGGAAAATAAAGATTGATAGCATTGGTGCTAATGCGCATGCGTGTAAACTTTTGAAAATCCAACTGACTGACTGACTTCTTGCAGTCAGATATGGTTTCCATGGCTCAACAAAGATAAACGTTTTATTTTTTTCCTTTTTTTCCTTCTTACAACTTGACTTTTTAAGAAAAATCTAAGGGCATCGAGTAAAGATCTTCTAGCAATAACGTAAAATCTTGGTAATTCTCAATCGAAAACTTTTGAATCACTGTTATATTTCTGAAGAAATAATGATACAAATTTGAATACGATAAATACCTACCTAAAGTTAACTTAAATCTTGGTTTTTCCTCGTGATAAGAAATAGATTATGGATACGACTATACCCAGGGGGAAATATGACGAAAATTATCAAGAACACGAGACCATTTAATTGTGACAGAATTAAATTCTGTGATAAAGACTCGAGGATGATTGGCGGTGAAATAGTTTTAAAAACGTAGTCCAGAAAAACATTTTGTCAAAATATTATTTTTTTAAAAAAGAAGCAAGATTGCTTCTTTATACCACTTGGGCATTGCAGGTTTCAGATGCTTGCCATTAGAGTACCACACATTTACCTGGGATTATTCGCACCAGTGCCAGTGTCTACGCTTTCAACGTTCATGCCGGTGCATTCTTCGGCCTTAATTCACTGTCTTTCACGTAACAAGGGCGTTTGAAACGGAACCATTCGTTACATTTACTAGGAATTCGGACAGGTAATCGGACAGGCTCTATAGATTGAAACTTTGATGGTAACCTGGGATGAGTATGTCATGTCCCACCTTCAAAGTGAAAGAGGACATCCTATTCAGTTACCATGAGTCATATTGACGTATCTAACCAAGAAGTCAAACGAGACTAAAAAAAAAAAATAAAGTCAAGAGATCGTATGTTTGATATTTGACTAGTTCATCCTTAATCTCATTTCTGTTGATTTTTATCGTAATGACCAGTTCGTTTTACATTATTTCTTTGTTAAGTGAGCCGCAGAAGTGATTTGATCTCGCATCTCCTATCCTTGGGAGCCAGCCTGACCGGGTATACTGATTAGCACTTTGCATGTCTATTCATGTAAACACACACACACACACACACACACACACACACACACACACACACACACACATATATATATATATATATATATATATATATATATATATATATATATATACATATATATATATATACATATATATATACATATATATATATATATATATATACATATATATATATATATATATATATATATATATATATATATATATATATTATGCTTTCCTGAAATACTTAATTCGTATCAATTGTTTTGCCAAAAGATATGAAATAATTGTAAAAAATTACACTAGATTTTTTTTTCGATGGAACAATCTTATAAAACAAGTAAGAAATCAAGACAATGTTTTAGTCAGAAAATAAAAACAGAAAAAAATCCAAAAGAAAAATGGGAATAATAAAAACAGAAATATGAGATCTAAAATAGAATAAAAATCAAAGGAAAAAGTAAAGTAGGAAAGAAGGAGAAAAAGGCCTACATAAATAAATGAAGCAATTGAACGTGTAGTGATAAAGAGAATAAATGAATGATTTTCTATCGCTGAGGAGTTTTCTAATTTACGAGATATGCAAAAAGATGAGAGACGAGAGAATGGGAAAGAGATAAAAGGGAGGGAGAAAAAATGGTGGGGGAGGAAGAAAGAGATAAAGAGAAAGAACAATATGAGGGAGAAGAAAAAAGAAGAAAAGAGGAAAGGAGAAAAAGTAAGAGAGGAAGAGAAAGTGTGATAGAAAGAGACAAAGGGAAAAAAGAGAGGGACAAGTAGGTGAAAGATACGGACAGAAAAAAGAAATAAATCGCAAAAAAGGAGAAAGACAAAGAAAAAAAAGAATAATATATATATATATATATATATATATATATATATATATATATAGAGAGAGAGAGAGAGAGAGAGAGAGAGAGAGAAGGAGATAATGGAAGAGAGAGAGAAAAAAGGAGAGAAAAGTAGGAAAAAGAGAAAGAAGGAGAGAAAGGAAAGAAAGAAGAAAGAAAATTCAGCTAATTATGCATATTTCGTTTATTGGACTTTTTGAAAAAAATCTCCGCCGTTCATTTCAAAAGAATCCATTATGTGTCGACCGGCAAGAATGGATTCTTCGTCGACACGGAGAATAGAGGAAGAATCGAAGAGGATTTAGGATAATTTAAAATAAAGAAATAATGGAAATTGTTCAATGAATTGGTTATTGGGAAGAAGAGAAAAATTGCAAGAAAGATAGCATTCTGTTATTCATAATGATTAGTGAAACTTGAATAATTTATTGAAATCGGATGCCATTATAAGCTTTTCTTTAGTTCATTACATATATTAAAAAACGTTATTTGTTCTCATCCATTGTGTATTTATAGAAAATACTACAACAGCATGAATGAGCATTCATTATGCCTTGAAACACACACGCGCGTGAGCGCTCGCACATGTTTATGAATATACATATATATATATATATATATATATATATATATATATATATATATATATATATATATATATATATATATATATATATATATATATATATATATGAATGGTGAAAGATAAGGAAGGAAATGTAGGTGGTTGGGACGAGAATTTTACAATATGAATGCGATTTCTCAACTACTCTGATATTCATCCGGTAGAAACGTTTTGCAGATCTAGCCTTGACAAGCAGAACATGAATTCCTGGCCTTCTTATTGACTCAAACACAAAGCTTTCATACTGAAAGTAATTCTGCTGTTAAATTAGTCCCTGACAAGGTCAGATACATAGATATAGTTATCTATCTACCTATCCACGATAATATCACACATATATATGTTCGTAATGACATCTTGATAAGAACTATATTTTATTCTGCACCGGTGTTACCCAGTAGAGAATCGAACTGTCCCAGGTTGCTAAAATAATGAAAGAAACGAGTGTCGAGCAGGACTCGATCCTGCATCCACCAGGAAGCATCCTAAAAGCAGCTATGCTCTTACCATCTTTGTTAACGACACTCTTTGGTAGTGTGAGAAAATCGCGCTTGTATATATATATATATATATATATATATATATATATATATATATATATATATGTGTGTGTGTGTGTGTGTGTGTGTGTATGTGTGTGAGTATCTACTAGTGCTGATGTGTATGTGGGTGGAATATATATATTTTGATAAAATTTTTATTAATGATATGGATTTCCATAATGTGTGCATGTGATTGTGTGCTTGTATAAACAGATGAAAAACTCTAGAAAGGTACAAAAAGACTGACATTGATAAATTTAAACTTTCATAAGAATTAAAAACACACATATTGATGCTTACATGAATGGATTACCTAGCTGTATGTAGACACAAGTGTGTGAATGTGTGTGTATGTGCACGTATGCTTTCGTGTATGTGTACTTGTACGTGTGTGGGGGTGTATCATCGTATGTATTTATACCTTCAATAAGAATAGAAACTGGAACCAAAAATATTATTAGGTATGCGCAAGAGTTCCCAGTGTTCTTTTTGAAGACTAGAGACTGAATACTCACTTGTATTTCACTTTCTCCTACAAATATCAGTATTCATATATATATATATATATATATATATATATATATATATATATATGTAAGGAGATTTTCTCACGAGTTTTCATCAAGAGCCAACGTATGTTTTGGGATCGGTGTTCAAACATTTTCATATATAAACTGAAGTGACAAAAAATTAGAGATAACAGTTCGTTGGGTGGTTCTCTCCTTCCTTATGTTTTTCTTTACTAATGGACAGCGGAATGACTAATGTGTGACGCAATAAGTGGAGAGGTGGTGTAGCCGTGGCAGAATAGCTGTGGCTGTCATGAGACGTGGACATGATTTAACACCGTTTGGCCATTGATAGATTGTTGGAGTCAGAAAGAAGCGGTATTATCCCCGAGGTGTCGATTCCTCTATGTTTTTTCTCGGGCAGGAGTAGCATGGATATATTAGGGATATATGAATTCTGGACAGCAATCAGCTGCACTTGAAAAACTGTTTGCACCCACGGGAGATGCAAGAACGGTACTGTTGACGAATGACATGGTCTGTAACAATCCGACGAAGAGGAACATTGCATCAAGTCACATCCTGATTCAACGGTTGTACCGCTTAGATCATCTGTCAACGCACTGTGAAGCATGCCGAGCATTCCATTGGGTTTAGTTACGGTATTACTACTAGCACCACAGAACCGGTTTTTGCAACTCACCTGGACCAGCATTGTCATAGGATTTTGGAGGCCCGCTTCCGTATCACTTGATCACGTTTCCGGCTCTTCTGGGCTCCCGTGGAGGACACCGGATAAAGCTATGGATCTAGCCAGTTAGCTGGGTGCTATGCAAGCTGTTGGTGGCCCAGTAATGGTGTGGGGTGCCTCTCTGTTGAAGCATTCTTTTATGTTCGCCATATTTCCCAGTGGTGATGGTTTTCCCCTGTGAGATAACACAACCACCATCGTGAGTGCGTCACTCAAAACTGGTTTCAGGAACACTCAGCTGATTCCATAGGCCCATGTGCTTGCCAGATTCAAGCCTCATTGTGCACAGATGGGACATGTTGCAGACATCACTAAAAAATCCCTCGCAGCCGTACGAAACCAACAGGATAGCCTTGAAATATACTCACAACGACTCCAGCACCTCGGAGACTCCATGCCACGTTGCATAGCCGCCGTTATTCGGGCAAAAGGAGGTTCTTGAACCATTCTCACTAATTTTGTGGCGTCTTGTCAACATCATGATCTCTATCATTAGTAGTAACCATCATAAGTAGAGAAATGGACAAAGGCCATTCCTAGCCTCTTTCATACTGACCTGACTGTGCTTATGTCTGTCTTAGCTTACTGACAAACCCTTTTTTTTATTTCATCTCAACAGATGGTATTTATTGTTATTTCTAGCCAACTGAAACAATTATAGGCTCTGATTTTCCATCAGAGAAGCAGAAATTTGGAACAGAGGTATCTCTTTCCACGGATAAGTCAAGTTGACTTCAGAGGTTATTCGAGGTCAATCATGGTCATTTTCAGCCAATCAAAGCAATTGATGACACAGTTTTGTACTTTGTAGGCTAAAATTTAGCATTAGATGTTCATCTTTTCAGAGCAAAGGTAACGTATTATGTGAGGTTGTCCTTAGAGGTCATTCAAGGCAATCAAAAGTAATTCCTGATTTTTATTAAGACAAGTGTAAGGGAGACAACTGATTTTTCACTAAAATTCACCCCCACCGAATCGACAAAAGCTAAAAAAAAAAGTTATCTTGCTCGATACATTGGTCTTTCAGAAAACTTTACAAGGTAAATATATGTATTGCCCGATATATCAATTGATTTTAACATTTTCATTACATAATTTTTGTTTTAATATTTACTTGTTTAAAGTATCAGTTAGATATATTCAGGTGATTTAATCATGTATTTCTAAATATTTCAAGGTTCTTGTACTGTATTTAAATGCTTCCCGTGATTCATGGTGTTTTCCGTCGAAAAATAACTTCAAATTTGACTATAGAGATAAAAATATATCTTCATACATTTCTTCTTACACGTGTATTTCATCTTTCCATCCTATGGCGTTCTTCCTCATTTAAGGGAGCCAAAATAAGGTTAGATTGAATGTACACGTGGGCATTTTTGATGATATTTCAATACTTTACATATATTCTTTATATCAGGTCTTGCACACACGCGCAAATAGTCGCTTTAGTCGAGTGTTGAAAAAATAAGAAAAAATTTTTCGAAAGTACTTTTTGTACTTTCACTTCCTGATATCTCTGATTCTTCCGGCAATTCATAGGTTTCATCACAAATAATTTTTGAGACTTCAAGAGGGAATTTATATCTACGATGTAACTATAACGGTACACTTGACGTTGGGTTATGCGAAAATAACATACTATATATTTGACTTTAGTGCGCAGGTATACTCTGGAGAGTGTGTTTGTCAGTCTTGGGTGTGCAAGAGCCCACCAAATCGAATAGTGCATTAATTAAAGGTTAATTAAAAATAATTTGATTTGCAATAAAAAGTATTTTTCTATAGTACTCGGACCTATGTCTGAAAAAAGTCATTTAGAAATGAACGAGGATTTTTATCCTAAACTCTAACTAATTATTGGATTTCAGTGAAAGTAATTCAGTATTTATGAATGAATTTACATACATATGCCCACAAATTAGTGATGGCTACTTGTTCTACACTAGATACATACATATATATATATATATATATATATATATATATATATATATATATATATATATATATATATATATATATATATATATATATATGCGTGTGTGTGTGTGTGAGATTGATCAACACTTGATGAATTACTGCGCAACCTGGACATGAAAAATGACTCAATTAAATTTGAACATAGAAAAACATACATTATCAATTGCATTTTAGACACATTAACATACATTGACAAAAAAAGAAAATTACGAACGACACTTTATGCAAAATTCATTGTCACCCATAAGTATCTCCACTCCAAATCCTCTTATCCCAAACACTCAAAAGACAATCTTCCTCACTCACAAGCTCTAAAATTTAAAAGAATTAATGAAGAATTTAACATAGCGACCAACTGAAACAACACTGCTGATATAAGTTGCAAACAAATAAACAAAGCTGATACGATCCCCAGAGAGGATACCTTGATATCAACGGCGAAAGAAAAATCAAGTTGCATGACTCTCGTACGTCTAATGACTATCTACTTCCACTAAACCGGATAATTGAGAACTGCTGGGGCATTCTTAAACTGAAACCAGAACAAAAGATACATTTCGAGAACATAGGCAAATTAGAGTGGCCCTTCCATTACATATTGAATAATTATATATAGAGAATTTAATTATTCGACCTTAACAAACTATGATCCTTGGAACAAAACTTTCGACTAGCAAACCATTACTTTAAGATTGATACAAAATTTACCATTATAGAAAAAGAAAGAATACACACACACACACACACACATATATATATGTATATGTATATATATATATATACATATATATATATATATATATAAATATATATATATATATATATATATATATATATGTGTGTGTGTCTGTGTCTGTGTCTGTGTGTCTATGTGTATATACTGAGTTATAGAATAATGTATACAGCATTGCTATTCGATAACCATCCACATCGGCTGGAAGCAGATGTGACTGTGTTTTCGTTGGCAAACTCTGGTAATACTCCTGCAGCCTCACCTTGTCACATGACTTGTTAGATAAATAGATAGGATAACTGATATATAGAGAGAAATAGATAGATGAGACTGAGATGGATAGATAGATAGATAAATAGATAGATACATACATACATACATAGAGATAGACTGGCAGAACGGATGGATAAATAAACTACCTGGGATAGATTGAACTGAGAGAAAAGGTGGGATAGATGAAGAGATGCAATTAATAGGTAATTATGCTATTAGGCAGGTGGATTTCAAGAACAGTTTGACATACATACATGCATGGAAGCTATAATCGCAAATTCGAAAAGTACACGTTTTTGCACGCTTTTTTTTATCCAATGAAAACCCGAAAAAACCTTCATTTTCATTACGTCACTAACTGGAAGCAGTGTTGAATTAAAAGAATCTCTTCACTTGCCCTTTGTATTTTTTTGCTGATACGCGAAAAGATGTATTTCTAAATTAGTCGTTAAATTCAAATACCCGTAGACAAGTAGCTCGGTAATTGGTTATGGTTGTATGTTTTACTTCTATGGAGGTAGTTTGTATTTTGCAAGAGTACGAGTTGAAAAAAAGAACTCGTATCTTGCAGCCAGTGGCAGATCGCAACTTCTTCAACAACTCAGAAATGTTTATAGTAGAGAAATGCGCTATAGACAAATGAACATACTCACACACAGACCAACACATAGCTATATAACTAGCTAGCTAGATATTGACATAGAGGGGAAGGAAGGAGGACAGAGGATGGTTGAACAAAGACAGAGTGATAAATAGGTAGATAGGAAGACAGACAGAGAAAAGGAAAAAAATAATGATATATATATATATATATATATATATATATAGAAAGAGAGAGAGAGAGAGAGAGAAAGAGAAAGAAAGAGGAAGAGAGAAAGAAGAAAGAGTACAAATAGGTCGAATTAGATATCCACATACATAGATGTTTGTATCATTCTCTATGTTATGATATATAAATAAATATATAAAAGGTGTGTGAGTGTGTGTCTATGGGGCAAGACGAATATAAATTGATTGGTTGCTTATTGTATATGTTGATTTAACAAAATCCACCAAAGTTTAGGGATATGATAATTAAGGTGTAGTTTATGAAAGCAGGTGAGAAATTCTAGTCAGTGACTGAAGGCAAAAAAAACAAAAAAAACAAAAAAAAAACAACAAAAAAATTTTTTTTTCAGCAGTCGCGGAACTGGTAAACAAGTTCCATTATGTGATTTCCTTCGATTCCAATTAGTCGATTTCAAGTTTAATTAGATTTACCTGAGGCATCGGAGGGTTGGGGATCGGAAAGATGGGGGCGCACCTGAAAAGCATTACCTGAATGCACTCCTGTTATCCTGCTGCTTCTATAAATTGGTTTCTTCCGCTCTTATTTTCATTAGGCTTTTACTGGCGCACCTGTCCAATCTCTCGATGCGGTTTGTAGGATTTGGGCGGGGTTGGTATTTCACAACCAAAAAAAAAAGCCAAGTGTTTATTTTCCTTATATCATGAGATATCATTTTCGACGAAGAAATTACTTGCAGTTAATCAATCTTAACCTGTTTTCTATCAAGTACTTAACTACATTCGAAGAAATCTCCTCCTGTGTATATGCACTGTGATAACTCAACAGCGGGCAGTTGTGCGATAAAAGATATATTAGTCAGCGCACAAGGCAGTGCACTGCTTGAAATTGTCCAGATCGGTGGTTATCGAGAAATCTAACAAAAATAAATAAAAAAACCAAAGATTATAGATCTTTCTTCATGGTTTTTATTGTTTATCTCCCGTAGATCCAGCTTTTGGGAATCATTAAAATACAGATGTAAAGTATCTAAATTGGCAACGCTGAAAGGAAGTGACCAGAATCTTCAAAGTCGATCACCGTACAACGAACTGAAAATAACTCTACGTGACAGTTGTGGCGGGTTGCATCACAGCATGAAGTCCGACACCTTTCAAACATGCACCTTCTGAACGGTCACTTCCATATATTCCAGTATTTCTAACGGTGTAACCCTTGAGCGGGTTTTTCTCGTAAAACTAAGATGTTCAAGAGAACATACAATAAATGTGACCTATACAAAAATGTATGGCAAGAAGATTGAAGAGCTCACTATTGTGAGACGAATTATCTTGCCTGTCATTCTGGACTTACATCTTGCCAAGATAAATTATCTCGTCCATTGCAGCTAACAGACTAGATTTCTGAAAATCTACAACCCAAGGATTATAAGAATGAACCTGAAAATTCTATTGAAATAAACTTCTTTTGCTTGCATGCTAATCGAATATTGATAAACTATCGTATTTGATGGAATATGAGACCCACTTTTTAGCCTGAAAGTGGCTGAAAAATATCCCCCTATCTTATGTGCAAAGTTGAGGTATCTATTAAGAGAATATTTACCAAGACGCTGTAGATTACCAATACTTATACCAGGCTTAACTCGATAATACTGTAATATTATTTATTCTGATGTCATGATCATCATTATTGTTACTATTATCAATACTGGCTCTGCGACGCCCATGATGGAGAAGTGTGGATAATCCTATGTCCAACGATGGACATTAAAAAATAAAGATGATGGATGCTTATATCGAAATATATATTATTGTTATAATAAAAACTGGGTGTGACTGATATATATATATATATATATATATATATATATATATATATATATATATATATGTGTGTGTGTGTGTGTGTGTGTGTGTGTGTGTGTATGTGTATGTGTGTATATATATATATATATATATATATATATATATATATATATATATATATATCAGTTTAAAGTATAACAATGTACTATTCAGGAGTAAATTTTTAATCACATAGATCGAATATTACGCATGGGACATTCCGTATCAAATTTTAGCTGAAAACAATCAGTGATGCTACAGAATTATTGGTCCTCCTTTTCATAGAATGAGTACAAAGATATTAGGACCTCACTTTTTCTTAATTGTTGGGCAAGATCAGCTTTTTTTTTTCTTTGAGCTTTTAGAATTAAGTGTCATCGGACCATCACTGATACCCAAAACTTACATTCCGCTGCCTCTGATCATTTGCTAACTTGGTGAGCAATATTAGCCAGTAAAGAAATGATGTCAAATGAAAAAAGAAAAGAAACATTTTATTTCAAAGAACCGAAGGAATTCAAGAGCAAAAACTTTAAAAGTGAGCATTTTATTGATTTTTAGAGACGGTCGTCTAAGGTTTGATTGCTATTTTGTAACTGTGCCAAAAGAGAAAGGCAAAAACCACCCCACGCCTATTAAGTTGCCATTGATAATGAAACTCGACATTATTTCAGCATAGGTTTGTGCTGACCTGATGACGCGGCTCATCTATTAGACACGTCGATTTCTTTTACGAGAGGAAAGACATTCCCAAGCTGTTGTGGCTCAACTCAAACCAGATCGGTAGATAGATATTTTGAGCTTAGTCTAGCTCAGGGTGGGCAACCTACGACCCGGGGGTCAAATCTTGGTTGCAGAGGGACTTAGATCGACTCGCGAGTAAATACCAGGATACTATACTTACTTTTTACGTTTGACAATTCTTTTTCTCTTCGTAATAGATTTGAGAGATACCTTGATTGAAATAGATTGAGGCTAAAATGAGTTCTTTGATTACTAATTGGCATCCTTCGTGGAGCACAAATGATTTTCTAGCATGCATTATTCATTGATTTGAGAGAAGATATAACTTGACGTATTAAAATAGATAATTCGTATGTTTCAAGATTTTTCTGGCACTCATCTGACCCGTCGTTTGAGAGAAAAGATTATTAATATCAACTGCCGATCAAAGGATGCTCAAATTGAACTGATCGAATGCTGGATAGATTATCTCGCAGGAAGACATTTCATGTATGTATTTGATTGAAAAAGTTGATGGCCTTGTGCCCAAGTGAATAAGGCTTGCTAGATAGAAAGATCAACGAATAAAGATGAGGATATCATTGCTTAATTAAAGATTTCCTAAAAGTGGACCAGGCGAGAGGCGGGGATCAAAATAACAAAGACATTAAATCAAAGAATTCCTGGAATAATGAAGGAACACTGAAGAACTGATTCGTCGAGACATATAGCAAAAACAATTATGGCGACAGGTCTGGTTTGTCAATCAATAGAAACCGTCATGTAACCAACATTTAGCTTTGTTTGGAGTGATCAATTATAGAATAGAAAAGAGGCGATCAACGAATGAGTGTGAACGCCTCCATACACAAACTAAGGGATTGATTTAGCTTAAATTCATATGATAAATTAAATCTCCGTAACAAAAACTCTTGAGAGGTAATTTTAAAGAAGTTCTCTAGATATAATGGATAAATGTTTAATTTTTCAGCCCTCTGGCTCGATGTGTGCAGTTTAAATGCACAACACATCCATAGATAGATAGCCAGCTAGGCAGAAACGTTCAAAAACTAGAGAAATCCACGTTGATTTTATCGATACTTTTGATTGCAATATCCAGTAAGAGTTCAAATCAATCATAAATTAGCGTGTAATTGGTATATATACGTATACTATTGGTCTGTAAGTTTAAAACGCAGTTGCTTGCGCAGTTCCCACTGGATCTACCTCACTACCAATTCATGTCTATTCTTGTACTCCCCCTATGTAATTATTCTGCATTCGCTTACAATATTGTCGATCATCTTATGTCTGTATTTGCTATTCTCCTGTGTGTTATATATCCAAGCTTTCATAGAATCAGTTCTTATGGCATTCTTCTAAGCTGCTATCAAGAGCGACTTGGAATTATCATTTACATCAATTCAACTGCGACATTCTTTCTCCGTTTTATACATAATCGTAGAGCGTTTTCGTTCGTTTCTTTTGAAATGCTGGCAGTGGTTGGTGAACAATTTGCCAAGAACTGCGAATCAAAAACGGGGAGAAATGAAAGCTAGAACAAATTAAAAAAAACAAAAAAACAAAAAAACAAAAAAACAAAACAAAAGGAAAAGGGGTAGATGAAAAGTGGCTCCGGGGGCGGTGGGGATGTGGGGAATAAAGTCTATGTGGGTGTGGGGGGGGGGAAATAAGATGCAACGGAATAGCAGAATAAGAGAATGCTCAAAGCAATTACGAATGAACGAAGAGATTTTGAAGAAAAATGTCAAAAATCAACGAACGTTTTTTTTTTTTGAAACATTAGGTCTCATCCATTGTTATCTGATGCCTGTTCCCTTACACGAACAACTTAACATGGAAATGGAAATCACAAACGAACACATAAACACACGCACATACGCACATACACACACATACGCACATACACACACACATCAACTTGAACACACACACATACACGTGCATACACACACATACACATACATTAGCACTCACACATGAATATAAATGCAAATAGTATACAATACATACACAAACACACCCATATATATATATATATATATATATATATATATATATATATATATGTACATAAATACTATTATTACATATATGCATCATCATCATCATCATCATCATCATCAGTATCAGTCTTTTATCGTTCATCGTTGGACATAGACATTCCCCAGGATTCACCAGATCTCCCTATTATGGGCGTCGTGGATCCTGTCCCTTGTTTTGCCCGTTTGTCCTTTATGTATTCTGCTATGTGATCTCTAGGATTCATGTTTTGAGTCATGATGTCCATCAGTTGTCTGCCATTCTTGCAAAATTACCAGCCCATTGCCATTTAGGTTTTCTGATAGATTCTAAGATGTCTCAGACCTCTGTTTTCCTTTCATACATTGTGTTGTCTTGTGATATATCTGTTAGGTTGAGCATGATTCTTCCTTGTGTGCATTGCTCGGTTTTCATCTAGGTTCGATGTTTCTGCTCCATAGGTGACTATCGGGCAGATGCATTGGTTGTCTTTTTAGGATATGGGATTTCTTGTTCTTGAAAGTTGAGCTGGCTCTGTGAAAGGCTTGCCATCATCGAATGATTCTTGGCTCAGTTACTTCTTCTTTAGAGAATTTTATGGAGATTCGCTGTCCTAGGTCGATGTAGTGGTCCACTTTCTCCAGTTTTGCGTTTTTGATTTTGATTAGTGTGTTTATTTCCGAAGAGTTTGTAGCACATGACCTTTGTTTTGCTGAAGATCAAGAGAAAGACAACTTTCTTGCTTTATTCATCCGGTTCATCTATCATTAGTTGAAGGTAATGAAGGTTCTCGACAAAAAGGACGATGTCGTCTGTAAATTTGAGGTTGCTTAGGTATCTGCATATATGTGTACATGCATGTAAATAATTCACCAGTAAGGCTACCAATAAAGAATATGGGATGTATTAATCAGCCTCGAGTCTTTTTTTTTTCAGATGTCAATTTTTTTTATCGTCTTGTTGGATATATATCCATGTATAAAAAAATCAATATGAATAATGTCCACACACATATATATGCACATAAATTCAAATGATACACGCATTCATACATTCACACGGATATGGATATACATGAATTTTAGTAATACACTCAATATATGAATCTATATACAAACACATGCACATATGCCTACATGAATATGAATGATACACATATTTACATATGTACGTATGTGAAGATTATACATACTGAAATTTATAAAACAAACACACCATCACACACACACACACACACACACATATATATAAGGAATAGACACATGATATAAATGCACCTAAATGTAAGTAAGACACACAGAAACACAGACACAGACATGTATGTAGAGAGACACAAAAGAGAGAGAGAGAGAGATAATTAGATAGATCAATGTAAATATACGCACACATAAATTCAAATCATATATATATATATATATATATATATATATATATATATATATATATATATATATATATATATATATATATATATAGTATTAGTATTGGACCCCGTTGAGGAGTTATAACATTACTAACTACTAATGACCTGTAAGATGAGATCGCTAATTACTACACCACATCGCAGTGTCCTAAAGCAAAACGTTTGTTTCTAATTTTGCTTCCTATGGAAACCTAATCTTTCATCCTCTGAACCCTTCCCGAAACAGGTATAACATACTAATCAACTAATTCATCAATTAATTAATTAACAATATATGTCTCCACATACTCTTACTCTTGAGTGTGTTTCATTCCCAATTCTCCTCACACATCAACATATATATATATATATATATATATATATATATATATATATATATATATCGGAGTACGGAGGTTTAATTCAATATTCGATGTGTGATGGTCTTTTCCATAAAGTGCTCGATATATTCAACATTAAGTTACGTAAAAATTAACGTATATATGATAGAATAGATGAATAAAAAATATAAAAATACAAAACATATTCCCGAAACAGATCTTTAAAATTATTATTATTGTCATTATTATTATTATTATTATTTGCAATCTCACACCAGTTACCTGGTGATTATTATTATTATTATTATTATTATTATTATTATTATCATCATCATCATCATCATTATTATTATTATTATTATTATTATTATTATTATTATTATTATTATTATTATTATTATTATTATTATTATTATCATTATTATTATTATTATTCATTTACTTATTTATTTGTGTATATCTTTATAGACGTTTTGGTGTCCCTCCTTGGGAGTATGATCAAAAAAGTGATAATATTCAGTCTGTTAGCAGTAAATTGTGTATAATTATTTTTTTTTTTTCATTGGCGTTTTTGCTGAATGCTTTTAACGGATTTTTTCTTGAAAATCTTATCCAGTTCTACTTTCTCTCTTCATCTGTCCATATTTCATTGTACCCATTGATTTGATGTTTGTTTGTCCCTTTTTCTGTAATGCTGTCATCTTTCCCATTATTTCAGAGCATTATTTCCTAATCATTCTAATTGATCTGAGACGGAATTTTGCAAAAACAAGATGTACAATAATTCAATCCATTTTCACCATAACCACACATCCACTGCAATATATTTATGTGTAAATACATCAGTAAGTAGGTAATTTGATGTTTAAAACGGCATCGATTTTCCATCATGAATATTCACTTTTCAATATAATATCCTTTCTTGTCTGTCCGTTCAATTCAGTGTTGTATAATGATCACAGAGACAAACATTATACAGTGAGCATTTCAGATCCTAATCCAGCTAATAACTACTTATAGGACAATAGTCGTATTCTTGGTGTATATATATCAGCAGGGATACCCGGCCGACAACCCTCCGCCAGGGGGATTGACTTCAAACGAACCAAAAGGGGAAAATGTATGTTCTCTAATATATTTCTTCACACACAGCACAGCAAACGGAATTTCCTTTTACACAGCTCAATAAACGAAAAAAAAAAAAAAAGAAAAAAAAAAAAAAGCAAAAATAAAGAAATGGAAATAAAAACGATTATTGAAATAGCTGTTCAGGCAAGAATATTCCAAATGCAAAAACAGAGCTGATAAGGTCATCCCTTTGTGTGAAAAAGCTTCTGGATACACAACATTGGTGCTTTTCCAATGAAAAGGTCCTCGAACAAACAATGTGGAGGCTAATGATCTTGAAAGACTGTCTTCGTGCCTTGTTAACAATTTTAGCATTTGAGTTTGAAAAAGAATTGCCGATCTTTTTACAAACAAAATAGCTCCTAAAAGCCATTTTTATCCAAAAGTGACCCGTAATTCGGGTTCAGCACCACCCCACCCATCATATTTTTTTCTGTTCAACTTGAACTCATGTTCTACTTCAGCACCAAAAATATACTTGTATGGCTGGAATATGGCAAAATAAAGATATTTTGATCCAGATTTGATCCCCGCTGACCCCCTAATAATCCCATATGTCACCACCTATCCTATCAGGTTGTTTTTCAGAGAGTAATCCCACGAACTACTTTTTATCCCCAAGAATCTAATTGCTCGCTTGTAAAATTGCTAAAAGAGTTACTTTATTCCAAAATTCACCTCTATTGACCTTCAATAAACTTAGAGGACTGCACTATCCATCCAATTGAATTTGACCTTATCCACTCCGTAATTTATGTACGTCATAACACAATCTTATGCTCAAATTGCTTTAGTTGGCTAGAAATGGCCTGAAATTAGCTCAAGTGATCTCAAATGTTATTGTTTTTGCTTATATTCAATGATGCAATCATAAACTTGCACACAAACATGAACCCATGTTCAGAAACGTGCTCGCGTACACAGCTCCACGTATTAACTGAAGTTAATACACAGATTTTTTTTATGTCTCCAAGTTTTTTCTCTGAAGAAAAAAGTTCTTTCAAACCTCTTTCAAGCAATCTTCCTTTCTTGCATTTATATCGTCCCATATTTGGGACTTGTTAATTTCCCATTCTTTTTTTCATATATACATATATGTGAGTGTGTGTGTGTGTGTGTGTGTGTGTGTGTGTGTGTGTGTGTGTGTCCGTTATTTCCAAAAATCGAATAGTAGTAATAACAATAATAATAATAATAATAATAATAATAATAATAATAATAATAATAATAATATTAATAATAATAATAATATTAAGAAGAAGAAGACGAAGAAGAAGAAGAAGAAGAAAAAGAAGAAGAAGAAGAAGAAGAAGAAGAAGAAGAAGAAGAAGAAGAAGAAGAAGAAGAATGATAAGAAGGAGAATATAAGAAAATTCAATTCAAACTCTACAGAGGAAGGATGGAAGTAATCACCAGAAGACAATCGAATAATAAGAAAGTTTTTCCCACGCAACAACAACCACAACAACAGCAGCAGCAGCAGCAGCAACAACAACAACAACAACAACAACAATTTCAATGACAAGAAAGCTAGACGAAAAAAAGGACAAAGCTTCTTCACCCCGTCCACACGCATACACACATACATACACACACACCCACACACAGAATACATATGCAAGATAAATGAAGCAATAGTGCTACCGTCTTCGTCTTGGTGAATTTTCTCGCAATTCTCGGGTTTAAGATGAAACTTTGTTAATGCCTTCTGCTTTGTTCAGCTAAATGAGTGTATAAAGAGGGAAAATTATAAAGGACGATGCATAAGAGGGCCGAGGGGAGAACAGCATCAAAGTATTGAACCACATAAAAGAAATTGAAAAAAAAAAGAAGAAAGAATATGGTGGTAAATAAAATAGTTAAAAGCGTGGAAATCGAAAGGGGGGAATCGACCATGTTGGAGAACGTTAAATCGGGACGAACAAGACATAATGTGTTCAATATGGAGACAATACAGAAGAGAGGGCGTAGGTGAAAATTATTAATAAACCGAGAAAAATGAAAAACCAATAAAGAAAGAACTAAAAAATGTAATTATAGAAAACAACCGGAAAAAAATGGAAATATCAGTTGAATTCATAAAGGGATTGAATTACGTTTGTAAATATGAATCTCATACATATATATATATATATATATATATATATATATATATATATATATATATATATATATATATATATATATATATATTTGTCATCAAATACATACATACATACATACATACATACATACATACATATATATATATATATGTTTGTGTGTGTATGTATGTACATGTGCGTGTGTGTGTGTTAACGTGTATTTAGAGAGTAATCTTTCATTGATCAGATTTGATTAAAGACGATAAACAAGAGGAATATTTTTTTGTCTACAAACAAGGGAACCTATGTTTAGATCCAGTAAATTTAAGTATTGTTCAAATATTTGTTACCGAGCGCTTCAAACCAAACTTCTGTCTATTATCAAGATTAGGAAAAAAACTAAGGGAGTTATTTGTTTATGAGTTTTCGAACCCAACCGTTTGTCCGTTATGATATTCAACTTGGCGATTACCATTTGTCTACTATACAGATGTCATGCAATAGGCTGCATATAACCGGAATTCTGGGCTGGGGTAAATAAGTTGATGAATACATTTAGAACCCCAGTTCTACATTAGATTTGGGATTTTTGATTTCTGGATCTGGAGCGTTACCTGCAGTTAACGTTGCATAGTTTAAGTGTATTATTTACGAGTATTAGACATATGCAAGCTGGAATGTTGTGACTTTCTACGCTATTATCGTTGATATGGGCACAGGTAGCACTTTGATTTGTATATGAATATACATATATATATATATATATTGTGTATGAAAATAGTGTATTGTTTAATTATTGAATATTTCAACCACTGAATACGTTTTACTTTCGAACTATCTTATGTTTTATGTACAGTTAACAGCAAACTAAGTTCGAACCCCAGCTGGTACAGTTTGTGTTCACTTCGCCCTAAAGCTCTTGGGAAAGGCGTGAACTCACTTTTCCTCCCCAGCTACGGATAAATTGCAAGGTAGTTAGAGACTTTTAGCCTTGTAAGGCAGTCCATCTTGGGCGTCTGGCTGGCATTCTCTCCGCAGAGAGCCACACCACACTGCTACAAAATCATAACTGGATCTCCATGGATCGATCGGGAAATCGAGATTAAATCGTTGCCTCATATACTGCAAAATATGGACGGCAACTGAGTCTCAGTCATTCGCAGGATCATTTATGTCTGTGTGTTTGTGTTCCTATAGTTATAATGTATCAAAACTATATTTGTGTGTGTTGGGATTTCGCTTAGTAAGGACCTTTACCCGTTTGATATTTGTGTGAATCGCATATTTCAATATTTCAAAGACTGTATAACTCAATGAATAATGAATGCAAGAATTGCTCAATGAAACTAATCACTGAATCAACAAATACCATTTGAAAGATGTATTTTCCACGTAACTAGGCAGATCAGTTGGACTCGTCTAAGTTATAGATTGAATCTTGTTTAGAGGTATCAGTTATTTTGGTCTTAATGCAAATAAGCAGTCGTTTCAAAGATAGTAATAATGTTTCTTATGGTGAATAGAAATCAAACAGAATACATTGAATGGCTTTTGCGTATACGTGTCAGTTACAGCCATGCCATTATATGCTCGTAGGCATTGAAAAAACATACTTCCTTCATACAACCACAAATACACACTAACACACATACACACACAAACACACACACACATCCATATATATATATATATATATATATATATATATATATATATATATATATATATATATATATATATATATATATATATATATATATGTGTTTAGAAATAGATATATAATCAAACAGGATATTTACACAATTCAAAACTATTTGGAATGGCCTCCTGTTGTGACATGGATGATGAGTCGCTTGGCATAGACAGCGTACATAGAATAAACAATAACAGAAAAAAATGGGGTCGCTCCTGCGATCAAACTAGCGATCGATAAGATAGTCGTTTCAACGCAGTGTCGCTCTTAACCTTCAAACTAAACAGCTCGACGGAAATTCTTCTATTTATGCTGTCTAGGACGAGTGACTCATTCTCCTTGTAACAATGGGTGGTCATTCTAAAAATAGTTAATAAATATATAACTCATTCATATATATATATATATATATATATATATATATATATATATACACACACACACACACACACATACATATGCAAAACAAACACACACATCCTGAAAATCAAATGAAAATTTAAAGAAAACACAGCTGCATAGACCACATGCATACATAAATACACACACACACACACATCCAAACACACACAGACCACTGGCATACGCCCCCGCACCCAAATACACACACATACACATACACACATATGTATACATCATTTATATACACGGGTGAAAATATGGAAATACACAAATTGGAATGACTATAAAAATGACGAATTTATTTCATTTTCAGATTATTGTTCATGAAAATTTCTCAACTGATTTCGAATGTGTCGTCATCTTCAGAGGGAGATATAAATGAGTGAACCTTATTAGTGTTGACTAAATGCTCACTATTATTTCCGTGTCTTCCATATGTTCCTTCATGTATATATATATATGTGTGTGTGTATGTATGTATATGTATATCAATACAAACTTGCCTAAAGTCAGTTGACAAAGAATGGTATTTTCGCATCATAATGATAGCACAATGTTGGGTTGAAAAAAAATCAAAAATCAGAAACCAAATAACAGTTTTTTTCCTAATATCTTGACAACAGTCTTAGGTGCGGTCTGAAGCGCCTGATCTCAAATCTTTGGATTATACTTACATTCATTAAATGCAGACATTCATTCTCCTGTTGGTGAGCAAGGATAGTTGATTGAAAACTATACATTTGCTGCCTGTGATGGAATTTAGAACTTATCAATTGACAGTCACTAACATTATATCTAGATACAAATATTAACTGTGATGGAGTATTTTTGTATTTGATGGCGTATAAGAACCCCACCTGGAAATGAAAAGAGGAGAACGCCTTTCTCTGATTTCGTCTCATTCATTGACTAGTTTCTTAGAACTTTTCCTTGGGTTTTGGCCAGTGTGGGTTTCGACAACGAAGTGTACGTTTACTCTTCGAGTTATCTTTTGGGTAAAAAGGGGAAGGTGTCTCATATGCCATCGAATACGGTATATGTCATTCCTTTGTCTAAGAAGCACGTTTTGCATATTTATTTCACCAAAAATCTAGTGATTAAAAAAAATATATATATAATAATAGTCAATTTAAAATACTTACACGCGTTAACACATGAAAAGCTAATCAAGATTTCACGGATTGAAATTTTCAAATCTTTTTTTGAAGAAAGAATAGAAATTTGTTTAAAGATCAAAGATGCCGGCCCAACAAAGTTTTTGATGGTAGCATAAGTATATGATAAATGCTGCTCTCCTGTTTTTTCGTCTCAACCAATCTAATAGAAAAAAAGATTCCAAGAATGGACAAAAGATGGAAGATGAAGAGACGCGGGTGGATAAAAGGAAGTCGCCTGATTCTTAAATAGACAGAAACAGATGCGCAACTGCATACACGAATAAGTTGCATCTGCGCATTTGAAGTGCGTGATTTGTGAAAACTAACGGATCTGTATTCGCCATCATACAATAATACAGAGATTGGATTATCAATGACTGATTGACGTACTGAAAACTGCAGATAAAGAATGTGAAAGATAGATAGATAGATGTGTGTGGAGCCAAAAGTAAGGCATGAAAATAGAAGAACTCTTGTTAGATGAAAAGGATCTCTGGCGCCAATGTACACTAAAGTCTGGTCAGGAACCCAAATATACTAGCTGCAGACAACCTTATCGGTCGGTTTCAGCTAGTATGTATATGTATACATGTATATTGAACAGAATGTTATGGGTCAGTATATATATATATATATATATATATATATATATATATATATATATATATATATATATAAACATATATATATATATATATATATATATATATATATCCTTGAGGAAAAAAATCCATGTATATACATGAATTCTATGAGATGTTCTCTTCAGAAAAAAACCTACTGAATTAGTTTAGGTGGGAGAATTCATTGTTTCAAATAAATTGGAATTATTTCTATCAGCATAGTCGTTACCTTTCACAGGAGAACCTAGTTACGGATAGGGAAACAGAAAATAACAAAACAGTACCCTTTACAGAAGTATATATATACATATATATATGTGTGTGTATATATATATATATATATATATATATATATATATATATATATGAGCGTGTCCGTATGTTTGTGTAAATATGTATGAATATAGATTATATTCCAAATAAATCTATTCTGGCGTATATGTATGTACGTACGCATACACTAGTTGTTTTCAAAACACCTGGGAACAACAATCATGTTTTTTCTCTTTCACAAAAGCTAAGACAAACATACGCGCACAGACAACTACTCACTCATATACACGTTTGTAAAAGTGACTTGCTTTCTACGCTTGAAAAAGAGGTATACTGGAGAACGTCAATTATCCCAACGAGTCAGACGCAGAGTATTTAATTCGGATAACCGATTGTTCGGATAACAGATCTGATTCTAAAAATGGAAGCCATACTGAACAAAATTACACGGCAAAGCATGGTTGAAAGGTTCGATTTCATTCAACCGATGAAGTATTCACAAACACAGTATATTGCTTAAAAGTTAGTGATATTTCATTTTACTGTCAAATCACAATATGTGTCATTTTAAATACGGGAATATGTAGATAAAGAATCGATAACACAAGATGCAATTTCAAAAAATATATTCACCTATGTGCACAGGAAGTTCACAGAATTTGTCGAAGACGCGAAGGTCATGTAGATAAAGTGCATTCGGTTGATGATTTTGTTATGCTTTTGAATCCTTTATAGTGACATTTGTATTTATATATCTTAAGAAATGTTCCAATATTGTTTAAGGTGTCCATCTTAGAAACTACGGACTAACTGTTTTTCTTTTCTTTTCACAGACACGTGGTCAGTAATAAACTCTATCACTTGTAACAGATATTTTTCGGGACAAAGTTGTGGAGTGAATGAAGACACACACCACTACTTAGTTTTTAAATCCTTGAGGATGTAATTTTGTAAGTATTGAAATTATTTCAACAACAAGATGACCGACTAAGATCAAGCAGACTGGCTACTCTCTTTTCAGGGACATGGAAACAGCAACTCTGTCACTTGTAATAGCCGGGACAAAGTCGTAAAATGAAGTATCCACGGAACCTTGAAACATTGGTTGGATAATCCGAAATTCAGATAGTTGGTGTTCAGATAACCGACGTTACTCAGCATATGTCACGATTAGATTGTGAAATCAGTGATTTTGCGAAAACCCTGGGTATTTTGTGAAATACCTAAATATTTAATTATTTTCATGAAATCTTTAGTTTTACAATCAGTGGTGTGATGGTAAATAAGCATTTGATACAGACAATTACTACCGTGATGAATTCAATCTTCTCTGGGTTCCTCATTACTTGTGTCAAACTAAGCTGTTTATACATAGTAAATACCGAAGGAGAATATACTTGATACTTACTAAGTTTCGGTAAGTATTCCTCAAAAATCACTAATTTCACATACAAAAGAAAATCTCAAAAAGAATGAATAAAAATCTATTTAAAATACAAAGATTTAACAAGCCCCTAAACTACACTGATGAAATGAATATTCCTTCATAATTTTGTATTGTGCAATATAGCATATTGCATTAAAACTTTTTATACATTAAAATGGTAAAGATCCCCCTAGATTATCATTGGATTTAACGGACTTATGATATTAACGGACACCCTTTACTATTAGTCTGTTAAATGCAGGGCTTACAGCACATATAATTATTAGATAGACAGACAGAAATAAATGAATGAATAAATAAAGAAAGAAATCGTTCAACTCACATAATATCCGGAAGTACTTCCTGTATATTTTGGTCGAGGGAGACTTCAAAACCTGACATTCGTAGTCGTCCTCATCTCCACAAACAAGCTGTGACATTGTCAGCGACACTTTAACGTTTCCCGGTTTTAAATTATATACTTCAACATCCGATCGTCCAGAGTATTCCGGGCTCACCCAGTTGTCATTGTTTCTATTCATATGTGCAATGTCTCGGTTGCCTCTCTTGAAGGCTACAGCATAGACATGTGGTGTTTTTTCAGTGTCACTGCAGGTCATTGTCACGCTGGCCCGGCCGGACGTCAGCACACCCCGAATGGTAAAATCCAAGTCGCCATGGGCTGTAATCAAAATGAAAAAGATATATTTTACATTGAGCGTAATTAATTTTTTTTTCTTTGCAAAAGGTACATGGATTTTTATTTTCTTTTCTAGAAATTAATACTAAGGTAGGAGACAAATTTAGGGAAGAGCAGATGTTACGTATCAAAATCTTTTATCACGTGGGCATGTTTTAATGCATTTCAATGGTTGTCAGCCACCTTTTTCAGATAACTTGCAGCGGTGCAGAGAAAACTGTGCGCTGTTTTCATGTTTGAGATTTGAGGAATTAAATGGGGATATTTCTGTGTTATCCATTTGTTTACTATCGATTATCACGCACTGGAAATATTACAACTGTTAAAGGAAAGATAAGATAAACTTTGTTGAGTCAACAGTTGACGCTGTAGACTCGGCGATATTTTCTTGTATCACTAGTTGAGCGTGGTTGTTGCTTTAATACAGGAGAGAGAAGCACATATGTGCGAAAATGGAAAATTAGCTTCAAAATACTAAAGAAGAGAAGACAGTACACGTAGTGCTGTCTGAACCAACACACAGTATTTAGTACCAACAGCTTTGATAGAGGAACTTCAACCGAATTAGAGACCGGTTGCGACAAGAGCATCCCGGAGGCAAAACAGGGTTGGTCTGGTAGGGCGACAAAGTTTTGCTATATCATTATATTAGAGCGCTAATGGAAAGACATAAAAAAGAAAATTAAGTGGTGCAGGTGCAAAGGCCAAACAAGATGAGAGTCTGTAAGAAACCTTGGTGCAAAAATGAAAAAATGTTCAATTTGGACATTTTGCTCCGTCCCCAATATCCAAACTAATTGACATTTCACACCATTTGTTTGAACCCCAAGCAATGATAAACCGAAATATCGCAAGACGAAACAGTAATTTTGGCATAGTTTTTCACAGAATCATGAATCTTATTTGATTATATTTCCCTCAATCGCGTTCGACACGGAAATGCAAATTATCAAAGAAAAGCTCGAGGCTGAAAGGAAAAGAAAACATTTGTCAGGAGTTGAAAAAAAATAGGTCTATGAATAATGATCCTCCCGTCTCTTGGTTCTTTGTTTCACAACCTGGCTGTGCCAGCGAACGCTTTAAAAACGGAACGTAAAACAAAGTTTGACGTAAATATATTGTATTTGTAACATATTTATTGCTGGAGTAAGTCGTCAGCCTCATGGATTCGGAAAAATCTCATAGAAACAAAGAGGATATTTATTTTTTAAAAGTAGAAATAAAAAGAACATATCGGATATTTCAGTTTTTAGAAAATACTAAGCTGATATCAAATATTCCTGCATCCTATATAGAGTTTGGATTACATCTGGATTAGATTATGCATAACATGTCTTATAAAACAGGATTAAGGGCTCTTATGAACACAGAGGCAAAATTCACATGTACATACAGACATATATCCCTCTATGTATTAATAAATATACACGTATATGAACAAAAAAACAAAACGAAACAAGTAGAATTATATTGGGAAGCATGCATGTGGACTCAGTACAGGCAAATTTATAGATATTTATCTACGTGCTTTAAAGTATGTTTCATCTAATGCAATAATACGAATATGAGTGTGCACACTGATATATAAGTGCGTATGTAACAAAAGAGATACATGGGAAATGTTCCATTTATGTTGTTAGCAATGAATATCTAGAGTATATGTATAAATATATGTGTGTGTGTCTATATATTCAATCACATAATATATATATATATATATATATATATATATTGATAGATAGATAGATAGATAGATGGATAGATTGATATATATATATATATATATATATATATATATATATATATATATATATATATATATATATATATATTACTTGCCATAAATATTCAAACAAACAGGCATTTTGCTTCTAATTGCTTGGTTTAGAGAGTTGAAAACAAAACCATTTCGCAGAAGACCTAAACCGCATGGCAGTCAGTAAAACAAGCCACACATTTAGCCATCTTCGGTGTTACTGAATATATATATATATATATATATATATATATATATATATATATATATATATATATATATATATATATATTGGAAGAGCCAATTTGAACTCAGGCCTAAGCAGCTTGCGTTAAATTTGTACCAATGCCCTTCCTAAGGGCATCCATGCACATCCTGTTATCCCATCCTTAGATGCCCTGAGAAAAGATCTCGTTAAGCCACGATGAATGACGGTTTAGAGATCGGAGAGCGTAAACCCTCGGCCAAACCACTCTCCCATAATTACATCACATGCTGAAGTATGAGCAACGTTCAAATTCTTGTGTGCATCGATGCGTGTAACTATATGCTTGCATGTATGTTCAATCATACGAATTAGGGGAGGATATTCAGGATTTCATCAGCAGCATCAGCAACATCAGCCTCTTAGTGTCTGTAGTTGGACTCAAACCTTCCATACGAATCGTCAGATCTTCTTATCGTGGGCGTTGCGTCGTCAATATCTCCTAATAATATCTGTCTATATCGTCATGCCATCTTATTTTCTGCCGGCTACAATTTCGCATATGATCTCGTTGTGCGTCTTGATATCCGGCTGTTGTCTGACATTCTTGGAAAATTTTCTCTCCATTGCCATTTGGGTTTTCTCATGAATTCTATGGTATCTCTGAAACCTATTTTTCACTAATATACTATGCAGACTTGAGGTCTCTCCGTGCGATGTTGAACGTGGTCCTCCCCTTGCACGTTGCATGGTTCTTAGTTCGAGAGCCAATAAAATTGACTATCCGATTATCTGCTGTCCACTACACCCGACTGAAGGTAGATATTATATCAAAGGGAGAAATTATTTGAAAAAAAAAAGAAGACAAAATGAGAAAAAGTTAATCGTTGTCTGTCTAGTTTTTTATAAAGAGGATATCTGAGCAAAAAGTATTAATCGGTTTTAGCTTTACATGCAGCTTAGGTAGATTTACCAAAATTTTGAAGATTATACCTGTAGTTGGGTAAAAATTAATGATTTTAATACATTTTCCGTATAAATATACTTATTTTTACATACGATCTGACAGATATGTTCTCCATGTTTAAAATATTTATCTGCCAGTCTATCTGCATATCCTTCGTCCTGGCTACCCCACCAGAATCTGTAATGCCTAAGTAATCTATGGGCTAGTCTGATCGCTGGAATTTATGCGTATCTCGCTACAGTGTCTGTCGTCGGTGTTCGAGCTGAGGTAAACATCAGGATATGGAAAGCAGATTTTTGAAGCAGGCATTCCTTCTAAAATAAAAATATTGGCCCTACACGGACTTCCCATCCAATTGATAATATATTTGTGTTCTTAAAAAGTTTTAACTATTTACAGGACATTTTTTATAAAATATATGCTCGTAAGCCGGTGTGTATTTGTAGAAACATCATAGTTCAAAACAGGCTGTTCGATAGATGTGTATAAGAGTGCTCAAGTACGTAGGGAGGTGCAGATTTGACTAGACAGTTAACAACACGAAACATGGAATCGGTGAATCGATTTCAAAATGCAACTGGGGTAGTTTGAGTTCACTTCTCACTAATGCTTTTGGGGAAGTCTATGATCCGCCTCTCACAATCAGCCAGGTCAGGAATTACTCAAAGCCGTCTGTACCATGTAACCTAGCAAAACTCATCATATGTAATTGGAGAGAGGAAG
Organism: Thysanoteuthis rhombus; assembly: GCA_963457665.1. Lineage (NCBI taxonomy): Eukaryota > Metazoa > Mollusca > Cephalopoda > Oegopsida > Thysanoteuthidae > Thysanoteuthis > Thysanoteuthis major. Next base: position 30,883,236 of record OY735208.1, read on the forward strand.
GGCATCGCCAAATTTCTAAGTAATAGGATAATATATATATATTCATATATTCATATTATATATTTATTAGTACACATTATTTTGTATTTTACGTTTGCACCGACTAAAGATATATATATATATATATATATATATATATATATATAAATATAAATTCACACTCTTACATACACGTACGTTCACGCACGTACATTGATATACATATAAAACTTATAGTTCTTTCCCCACATTCCAATTTTTTCTACTTTTAACGATATATATCTGTAAATGTATTTTAGAACAAGTACATCTTGACATTATTAAATGCAGGGCCGTAAACCATCAACACATATTTTGTATGATTTCATACCTAACAGGTGAGTTAATCGGGAATGGAGCGACTGCTTGGTGGGAGACTGTGTCTATGTGAAGTTGTATACGCACTGTGGGAAGTCATTGCAAGAACAACAATAGAGAGACTTTCTTTTTACCATGAAATGGATAAAATAGAAGGAAGCCTAGATAGAATAATCACAAATATATTCGTCTCGGGCCAAACGCCCAGATCTATCTTGGTGTTTGAATTGAACAATTCGAAAATATCAGTACATCGCAATTCACACACTTCCCAATTTCTTCAAACAATCCCCACCATTAACAAAGAGAATGGGCTCAATTATCCGAAACACTCTTTGAAAAATCAACGGTTCATTCAGGCATAACATCGATGTGGGTATTGATGACGAAAGGTCCTTTTTGCAGTCAGCCATCGATCCTGAATCTCTTTTGGAATCGGGCTCGCTCTAGTGAATGTTATTAATCCTGTCTATTGTCTTTTGCTATTTTGAAACAACAAAGTCTTGTGTTATCCCCAAGGCTAATTTTAAGTCTCGTTAAGTCTCAATGGTTCTTTTTTTGGGACCCTCAAATAAACAATCGCTTTGTTGTACGCGCCTAGATTTACGTAACAAACATATCCAGACAGTCGGGAGTAGAGTGGTCGCGGCATGAATGTTATGGATCAGTGATTTAATGGCGACGTTCATTGCCAAACGAACGGCCAGATTCCAAATTGTTAATTTATGTCTATATTGGCAAGTATCGTGAGAATAAACAGGTTTCTGAATCAATCTATCATTATGTTCATGTGAGGTGAAATACTTGCTCTAGAAATAGATAATTACAACTATAGACCAATCCTTTATCAATAATAGCAGAAAGAGTTGAAGAATTAATGTTTCAATGATTAGAGTCAAAACACAATAGTAAATTTATTTTAAGAGTTCATTTTATGGGGATTTTTAATGTTTGATATCTCATTATTTCATTCATAAAAAAACACAAAACTTTTATATGTTTCATGGGAACAGAAAAACAGAGTCGTGGCTGAAATCGTTATGTATTACTTTTGGTTCCAGAGGTCGGTATTCGAGTCCACTTTGAAAAAAAAGGCTTCGATTCCAAATGTTGATCGTTATATAGCAATGCCTATACTATAAGGTCATCAAAGTCATTTACAGTAAAATGTTTTTTTTTATCCTTGATTCTATGCTTGATATTTGCGTTTCGTTTTATTTCTCACCTTTTTGTAGAATTCATAGTAGTAATATATAGAGTTTAATTGAGATTTTGAGGTTAAAGTATTTTTCATTGTACAACTCATTTTTGACGAACATCTCTGTATGACTGCATTTGATCACCACAATCCAAGTTGTCTGAGATTTTGAGTTGAATCATTTACAGTGTTTTTGGTTTTTTTTAAATTTTCTTTTTTACTTTTTATTAAGTTGACAATTCATTCTGATCGATATAACGGTGCCATGTTATTTCTATAATTTCAACTTCGATGATGCGGAGATTATAAGGAGAATACAATAGTATTTATGAATAAGGTGCTTCTTGGAAGAAATAAACATTTGTATAGCACAACAGTTACATGAATCTTCGCAAGATTTGATTTTTTCTTTATTCAGACATCTTTGAAATTGACAGAGGAATGTGGAAATTTTCCTCAAAGGTTTAATAACAGGTTGTCTATCGCGATTCGGCAAGACGGCTGTTAACTATTTTATTTTCACCACTTTCTATAATTCAAGCTTTATTATGAAACATTTTGATTTTTTTTTCAGATTGATTCAGGGAAGAATCATTCCGAGACTCTTGGTCCGACATTTGGTTTCACGTAGTTTTTTGCCCGGCTTTAATGTTTGGGATATTTTTTTGACGGGAGACGCCAGGAAGCTGTGACTGCTTTGAGGTATTTCTATGCAGAGAAGTGTTATTCACTTTCGGGTTTTGACAAGAAATAATTTTGTGTTACAATTATCCGTGAGAGAAAGAGTTTGCAAATATTCGTTCAGATACACACTAACGCGCAAACATGCGTACACTCGCACGAGCACCCAAACATGTACAATAGGACGTACACACACACATTCTCTCTGTTTCACACACACACACACATAAACACACACACACTCACACATTCTCTCTCTCTCTCTCTCTCTCTCTCTCTCTCTCTCTCACACACACACACACACTTATACACATACACTTATTTGTATGCTTTTTTGTATATCCTGGCGTGATAGAGATATAGGAAACGGTTCAAAAAGTAATATACTACATATGTATGTACGAAACTCTATGTAGGATAGCATAGTGATCGAAAAAAGTGTGGGCATGCAGAGCTACCTGCCCCAATGAGCGCAACAATGCGGTGAATGGCACAGGATTCCATTTGGATGGTTCAGGATGCGTTTTCGGAGTACCTTGATTCAATTTATATGGCTACTCTGTACCGTTTCGGGTAATTTCGGAGATGATCATGAATAGATTAGAAATTTTAGTAGTGTATAGATTGTAAGGAAACACACGAAGTTGAGTGACGCCGTTCCTGAATACAGACATGTATGCACACACACACACACTCACATATAAACTTTTGAACGAATCATCGGATAAAGGATATATATATATATATATATATATATATATATATATATATATATATATATATATATATATATATATATATATATATATACGAGGGTGAAAGTGTATGGAAGTTAGGTTTATTTATCCGTAAATGTTTTCATTGATGGTGTAGACATGTTTTGGGGAATATTCCCATCTTTAGTAGTGTGTGCTGTGTGTGTGTATACTTTTAAAGGTTATAAGTTTGGAACGTAAGTCCAGCATCAGGAGCTTTGCTTCGTGAGCAAAAATGGTATCCCATCTGCTAGGGTATTCCTATCATGTGAGACAAAGTTCAGTCTGTGATGAAGTCTGTTGTTTTAGCTGCAGCAGTAGGACATAGGGTTGGTGTTAGATTGAGTGGTTAGGTTAGGGATATTATAAATGGAGGGGTGATGAGGTTTAGGGAACTTCATATTTATCAACTTTACAGGTCATCAAAAATATGTTGGCTCTGATTTGTACAAGTGAGATGCCTTACTAAGATGCTAGATGTTATGGGTCCGAGTGACTTCGAATATATATATATATATATATATATATATATATATATATATATATATATATATATATATATATATATATATTCATTCTTGTTTAAGTACCTACACATATGCGTTTTGTGCATGTATAGAGATTGAATATATATATATATATTTATATATATATATAAACATTTACGGTATCATCAAACTGAGATAATGTTCATCCAGCTTTTTACACTATGCAACATTTAAACAAATCGCAGATATGACAAACAACTATTCTTGTTTAATAACTTGATATTCTGGCCTCATGAAATGAGGCTGAAACAAATTAAATTAGAATATTTAGATTATTGGCATATTTTCCAGAATCAAGTAGAAGAAAAATTATTGGGTCATTCGATGCTAGAGGAGAAATACGGTATCGCAAAAAAAAAAAAAAAAAAAAAATCACGATTAGTACTTTGTTTGTCTTTTATAATGGTTGGTATTTTTAAGGCATTGGCTCCACTCACGAAAAACAATATTCTCTATCGAGCTAATTCCAACATCCTCTTATTTACACCGATGCAATGAGAAAAAAATCAAAGACTTAAGTGTGCATCAGCGCATTGACCGTTGAGGTAAAGGTTTCCATCTCCCCAAGCCTTTTCTGACATACAACCCCATATCATAAATGAGTCGGGAAATTTCCTAGTTTTCCTGGGGCAGTCAATGGCACTAGACAAACGTTTCTTCATCATAGCCTTGGCTGATGTAAATTCATGGTGCATTGCTGAATATCACTTTCATTCAATCATCTGCACTCCATTAATGCTTTTCTTTAGCCCATTGTAACCTTTCTCGGTTTAGATGTTGGCGCTAGTTTCTGTTTGGTTTTTCTTTATGCAAATTCCATTTCATTCAGCCGATTTCATATGGTTCTGACACAAACTCTGGCTACTGTTTCTTCTATGTTTGATTTTCATTATCATTTGTTTTGTTGTACGTTTTCAATTTTCAAGGCATATTGCTTTGAGTTTTCTATACTGATGCCTTGAAGTCTACCAGGGTCTACCGGTATTTTTATTTTTATTTTTCAACCTTCCCATCTTGTTTATGCTTGCAGCAACCAACAGCTTTTGCCACACTATTGGTTGAATTTCCTTCTTTTTTTTATAGTCCTTTCCATTATGTCTGTTGAGAACTCTCTTGTTGAAGTCATGTTTCTTTCCAATTAACCCAGTCCAGCAGTAAGTCCAACAGGTCGTTAAGGTCTGCAAGTACTTTCTTTCAACGGCAGACTAATTTCCATATTAAGACTTGTGCCGGCATCTGTATGAGAAATGCTGATTATAAGTTGATAACATGAACTATCCTCAGCATGGAATGATTTTTCTGTACATGATCATGAAAAAAATATGTTGATTTAAATATTTTAAACGGATTGGCTTGAGTTAAATGTCTTGAATTCGGAATATCAAACTAACAAATAGAAATGTTTGGCGTCATATATGCTTTGTTTAGTCAGGTGAACATTGTCCAAGTGTGCAGATTCCATAAGTTTTGCCTCGAGTGAGATATATATATATATATATATATATATATATATATATATATATATATATATATATATATATATATATATATGTATGTGTGCGTGTGTGTGTATGTGTGTGTGTGTGTGTGTGTGGAAAACATATAAATAGGAATGAAAGTAGAAAACGAATTCATTTAATCTTTCATTTATTTTTTTGTAGATATTCCCTGACCAGTTTCGACTGTAAAGCCATCAGCAAAGGGAGATGTGAATGAATGGGGGTTGATGGTATTGACTTCAGTTCATTTTCCTCTGGCTTTCTTTGGTTGACCTCTTCTGTTTCCTTTGATCTCTTGTGGTTCACTTGTCCATACAGCTTCACTCAAAAGATATCAGCCGGGTTGGGCCAATACATTTTATTACTCATTTGTCACAGGGGTCAGGAGAAGTTATTGTGGAGTGTAGGGGAAGGTGGTATGATGTTAGCTTTAAGATTTCACAGGGGCTGTAGCTGAATGATAGTAGTAGTAGTAGTAGTAGTAATAATAGTAGTAGTAGTAGTAGTAGTAGTAGTAGTTGTAAACTTAAGTTGAAACTGAGGTTAGTGCTATTACATTTGTGGAATGTTCGAATTCATCTATAATTATAATTCGAGCGTGTTGGATTCATGATTACGTGCTGAATTTCAGATATATCAAGTATTTACCTCATTTATAAAAGTCAGTACCAAATGTGTATAATTAATTTGTACAAGTATTGTCAGGGAGTTTGAATGCGTTATTAAAGCAAGGAGTATGTATGAATTGAGAACGTGTTTATGGAGGTGCTGTATGCTTTTTATTTTGCTGTTTTATGGGGAGTGTGATAATGTTTTCAGGGCGGTTTAGTTTGTTTTTGAGATCATTGAGGGGAATGATATTTAACCTACAAACCAATCTACCTCAATGTAATATGGGGATCTGTGTGCTATTATCTGTCAGATTTTTCTATTCTTTCTATGATAGTTAATTTAGCGTTCCAGGCGAAGTCATGGCCCCTTAATTTAGAGTGCTGTTATACAGGTAATAGGTCTTTTGTAGTCTATTGATTCTTATCGTTATTGATAGTTGTTTGATCTATTGTAGAAAGGCCATTGTGGTTCTCCAATGTATTGTTTGGAACATATATATGTATATATATATATATATATATATATATATATATATATATATATATATATATATATATACATATATATATATATATATATATATATATATGCATATATATATATATATATATGTATATATGCATATATATATATATATGCACGCACACACACACACACACACACATATATATATATATATATATATATATATATATATGCACACACACATACATATATGTATATATATATATATATATATATATATATATATATATATATATATATATATATGCACTATGCAATCCACATATCAAAGAAATGTCTCGCATGATATGTCCTCAGCTGGTACCAAGTGGGTAAGTTGAGATTTCAACCTTAAACAAACGAATGGAAAATTAGTTTGGTACCGGTTGGATTGTTTAGAGGGAAAACACAAGCGGAGAGAGAGAGAGAGAGAGAGAGAGAGAGAGAGAGAGAGAGAGAGAGAGAGAGAGAGAGAGAGAGAGAGAGAGAGAATGGATGGCGGCGGAGAAAGAAAGAAGAAAAAAAGGAAACGAGGGAAAAATGTTTTTTTCAAGAAAATTACAGAGAATAATGTGCGTGACATAAAAAGAAGAAGAAGAAGAAGAAGAAGAAGAAGAAGAAGAAGAAGAAGAAGAAGAAGAAGAAGAAGAAGAAGAAGAAGAAGAAGTGAAGACATTGATAGTATCAACAATGTCATTGCCAGCAACCGCCATTGACGAGTTGGAATAACAAAACAAGAAATCATTATTAGACGTCTTCAAAGCATTATCATACTGGGCGTGACAAGTTGCTATCCCACGGAACCCCTCCGAGCTCAGTGAACCCCTGGAGCAACCGAACCGCCAGACCACAACACGCTACCGCCAAGCGATCATGTTAAAAGCTAACCAGCCTTCTCTGTCTTCACATTTGATGCTATCAGGCCTCCTTGAAGCAGAGACGAACTTTAGGCGGCGCTGAACTTGAGGAAGCATCCTTGCTAAAATTAATCATCTCTTGAGTACATCACTCAGTGACTTGAAGCGGGTATGTGCTTCGCTTGTTTGAGTCAAGACCAGCTTATGTTCTTGAAAAATATATTTCTGAAGTTATTTATTTAAGCGAGGTTCATTCTTATCGAGCATCATGCCAACGTAAATTCCGTCATTTGAAATCAAAACCTTATCTCGATTAAATCTCGTACTGCTGGTACTAGTTATGAATTTACTGGCAATATCTTCATAGCTAAGATGGAGACAAGATGCTAGAATATCATTTTTTTAAAAAATAACTGTTTATTTTTAGAATTTACAAATACAGCTTGATACGTTTTCAAGGAAAAAAAAACATTTTGAACTTTCTAGATGCTGAATTCCGTAGAAGTGACAACAGCAAACAAAGCTTCATTTTTATTTCTCCTGGACTGAATCATGGTGAAAAAGGAAGTGGACTCATCTTACCCATTATAATCTGAAGTAGTTTTAACAAACATCATTCAATTTAAATAAGTGTTTTCTTTCATCTAACACTAATCGCTTTTTCATTGCGTCTACCCAGGCCGCCAATCTACGACGGTGGGTCAACATCGCAGATCATAAATGGAGAATAAGCCCTCGGAGAGACTAAAATAAAACCCTTTAAACCTTCCCTTTAATATCCCCAATCTCTGGGTGCCATATCCATTATTGTTTTCAAAGTAGTAATGTTAGTAGTAGAAATATTGTCTCAATTTATTTTAATTAGATGAAGCATTGTCAGCCATTATTAATTTTTGACTAGTATTTTCTTAATCCTAGTTTCGGTTGCTTTTTCATCACAATCACACTGGCCGTCAGCTTGAATGAATAGATCAGACTTGGAGATGAATGAATTAATGTTGAATGTCAATACTTCCTTTAGCTGATGAGAAATAACCCAAGGAAATATTGCCGCTAATTTAGCGAATCTCATGCTAGAAATAGTAACTTGGGCCCCCTTGGTAGTAGTTATACTGTTTGATATCCTGAATTCTACTGGAAATAATTTTGTTCTGCCCCGAAATTGACCTGTTAATGAATAAAAGGAACACATAATAATTGGCAAATAACCCCGTAACATAGTTTATACGATAATAGTTTACAAATGACTTAAGTATCCAGATGTTAATGGTTTGAGGACAAGGGCGAACACGACTGTTACGAAAACGAAACGGCTAAACAATATAGAATGGCAACAAAGACATTCAGTCCAAATGTCAGAGAGAAGAAGCACACCCTGCTCGTAAAACAACGCACAACAATTTTCCTGTTCACCAATAATTAAGATAATAAAGATAATTCAACAGTTATACTTAAAAAGAAAATGAGTATGCGCGGTAATTGAGCAATACGATATGGTGACTGCGTTTTTGATAATGTCTGTAATTATTCACCAACCCACAATGGTGAAATGTGGCATAAAATTGAGTAGACCCTCGCTTGTGCAGTGTGGGTGGTTTAAGTAATCATCCAGAGTTGAGTGATTTCATTGGACTGAAAACTCGACGAGGAACAAATATCCAAGAAGATGTTACCAAGGAATCTCAAAGTTATGCTATGTGATTGAATAATCATCGGAGAGGGATCATTGTGGTTAGAAAAGAAATTGTTCATTTATGATTAAAAAAGAGAAACGAAAGACAAGATTTCGTCCAGATGAACTGCCAGAAAAGCCACCAGAAAAATCAGAGAAACGAGGAAGCAAAGAGTGGCTCGTATGGAGGCTCCGATCTGGGGATTTTTTTAGAATGAACTGTAGGCTCCAAGCTCGCAGGAGATTCGGGAAGAGACCAAACCTCAAAACAAGAGTGTAATCAGTCAAACATATATTGAGTAGCCAACCGGAAATACGGTTTCTCCGAATTGCTCATGCACTGTCCTATCGAGCGATACAAATGGATTAGACGTCGGTTATAAATTTGAGGGATCAATGAAAATGTTCCAAGTAATATTTATGCGTCAAAAAATCTCATGGGCTTACAAACCTTTAATCTGATATTCTCTGGGAATATAATTGTTTAGTCCGTTGTACTTTTGTCATTGTAGATTTATTTTCATTGTTATCAGGTGAGATGAACCGTACATTGGATCACAC